>JANAVB010042221.1:0-54620 GCA_029216955.1 Iris pallida
CGCATCACACCGCGCATGGGCGTTACTTTCAGAAACACATGGTCCCCGACCAAGAACTCTAGCGGTCGTCGACGAAGATCTGCGTAGCTGTTTTGTCGACTTTGCGCGATGTAGAGTCTATCTCGAATCAAGCAAACTTTTTCGACGGCCTGCTCCACCAGTTCCGGTCCAAGCACTTGTCGTTCTCCGACTTCATTCCAGCATATCGACGAACGACACTTCCTCCCGTAGAGCACTTCGTATGGAGCCATCTAAATGCTCGACTGATAACTGTTGTTATACCCAAACTCCGCAAGCGGCAAATGCGTATCCCAACTAGTCTTTAGGTCGATCACACACAGACGCAACATATCTTCTAAGATCTGATTGACTCTCTTCGTCTGAACGTCTGTTTGGGGATGGTACGCCGAACTAAAGTTCAGTTTGGTCCCCATTGCCGCTTGGAGGCTCGTCCAGAAACTTGATAGAAATCGCCCGTCTCTGTCCAAAATTATTGATGCCGGTACCCCATGCAGTCGAACAATCTCATCGACATAGATTTGCGTTAACCGATCGACGCTCCTCCATCCTACTTTAATTGCGATGAAGTGAGCCGACTTGGTCAATCTATCAACAATGACCAAAATCGTGTCATTCCCCCGTGGCATATTCGGAAATCCCACAATAAAATCCATCGAGATATTGTCCCACTTTCACTCGGGAATGGCGATGTTCTGCAGCTCTCCGTCTGGCCTTTGGTGTTCTGCCTTCACTTGCTGACATGACATGCATTGCGATACGAACGTAGCTACGTCTTTCTTCAAGCTGTGCCACCAAAAGCCGTGTGCAAGTCCTTGTACATCTTGGTGCTTCCAGGATGTAACGAGTACTTCGCATAATGCGCCTCCGTCAGAATTTCTTTTCTGAGTTTGGCAGTTTCAGGAACGCAAAGCCGTCCCTTTAGTCGCATCGTCCCGTCTCTGTCTTTCGCAAAGTCAGTCGCCCTTCCCGTTGAAATCAGCTCGCACATTTTCTTCAGGAAAGAGTCCCTCCTGTGCGGTCTTTATCTTGCTAAGCAGGCTCGATCCTAACTTCAGTTGAGCAAGGTGCAGGTGTCGATACTCAATTCTGAGTTCGATACCCATCGCTTCAAGGTCTTGTCGTATCTCCTTGTTTATGGCCAGTGTTCCCATAAACATTCTGCTAAGTGCGTCGGCCACCATGTTTCCCTTGTCCGGCGTATACTCGATCATTAGCTCATAATCTTTTACGAGTTCGAGCCATCGTCGCTGTCGTAGGTTGAGTTCCCGTTGCATAAATAAGTATTTCAGGTTTTTGTGATCTGTGTAGATTCTGCATGCCACACCATAGAGATAGTGCCGCCATAACTTCAACGCAAAGACGATCGCCGCCAATTCTAGGTCGTGCATCAGGTAGTTTTTCTCGTGCTGCTTCAACTGCCGTGAAGCATAGGAGATGTGTCACGACCCGGTCCCAATTTCGTGGGTCGAATCGGATCATGCCCAGCCTGCACCGTTGTTGAGACAGCGGCAGTAAGCTGTATCACTCATGCAGGTAATCAACACAGACTAATTGCCACAACTTTAATATTCCGATAATTAAAAAATTGTCCAAAAACAAAGATTTCAAATACAACCCACAACTGTATTAAAATATTTGTTTTTCACAATATCATAAACTGGAAATAAAACTAATTAGCTGTCTCCTCATCATCATTCTCTGGTAGAACAGCCGGGTACAGCTCAGGGTCATAGTAGCTACTAATCAGAAGCCCTGCATCATCAATAGGACCTAAAAATATAGTCTCCAGTCAGGAGGAAGCAAAGTACAATTCATGATAATTTAACAATTGAAATAATAATGGAGTTATGCACTTTTAAACAATTTGAAGTAAATAGTTTTTCCAGCAGTTAAAATATGATGTGAATAGGCAATGAATATGACCGGATTGGGTTGTACAGTTGTATCCTATTGATAAGATATGGCTTATCCCCGTGTGTATGAGGGGTAAGCTAACACAGTCATTATACTATTTTGGATGTGGTCATACTCATTACACAACTCCCCAAGTACCCAACAGTTAATCAGTCAATACTCTCGGAGAGAGTTCCGTGTTGCATCGTGGTTTAAACTTGCAATAAAACTATTACTAAATAATTGTAAACTACCACAAAATGTACTTGCCTTTGATTGACTGGATTTGGAATGTCTCCGGGATTGAATTCAGACTTGTCTTCGAAATCCTACAATCGAGAAGTCTGCCTTAGATTTCCAAAAATTGCCATGCTAGATTTGCTAGTACAATCTCTAAATTTGTCCTAGTCAATTTTTAATCTTTATTACACTAATACAAACAAAACTCGATTATCTAATGCGTTACATTTAATATGATGGAAGATCATTTTATATTTTAATTTCGGAAAAACTTTGTATTTATCGGTTTTATTGGCAAAACTTGGTATTTTATAATAAAACTACATTTTTCTTTAAATGTGAAAATGTGAAACTTGTTAAATAATAAATTGAAATTTTTTCTAATTTATTTAATCTGAGAAAACATATTGATTTTCTATAAAATAATTATTTTACGTGTTTACGTCAACCACAACCAGAAAAGAATAAAATTTAACAAACTTGTTACAAAACCACAGAAAATAATAAGACTGGGCTTATGCCCTTTACAGACCATTTACATGAGTTTAAATAAGAAGAAAACTTTGGTTAGTCTCTAAAAATTATCCTACAATTTAATTACAAAATAAAATAATAATTTAAATTAAATTGAATTAATTTATGAGTCTCAGATATTGGTCCAATCATCAAAATAGCTAATGCCTCAACGTCCAGTAAAACCGGTTTCGTTTGCATTTAGCTAGGGGTCCATTGACCAGTACGGTCGTCGTCCAAAATTCAATTTATAAACCATTTCGAAAATCGATTTAAAATCCATTTATATAATTTTAAAAATTTTGGCAGCATCTCTATTTTCGGGATAACCTAAAACTGGGAAAATGTGCCACAAACTCCATACATTGTCAAACGTCTAAACTAAGCAAGACCCCACATACATGTGTAAGTACTGACAATAATATACCGAGAAAGACATTTTCAACAAGGAAACAAGGCCCCAATTTAATATTCAGTTATCATGGCCTTCGACCTTCATACCCTAAGATTCTCAATATACATTCTTGTACAAGTAAACTGTAATACAGATGATGAGGATAGAAATATGCAGTAGCAACATAAAGATCTATCTAGCTGAAAATGATATTAGGGAAAGGAACTTGGTAACGGAGGTTGCCGTCAATACACTGCTCTGACATATGCACACATAATTTAGGTAATACACATAAATGGAGTCACTTAAAAAGTGAGGAATGGTGCATAAAAAGGTTATTTTTTCATATAATCAGATATGCAATGTCTCATCCAATTTATCACCACCTTTCACGAGAACAGAGTAATAATATTTTCTGAATGTGGGAGCATGATTACCAGGAATTTCTAATATATTTATATGACAAAAGTGCGTAGTTATGTGCCGAGTATTTACTTTGATGACTCAATGTGAACCTGGAGTCAGAGGCAGCAAGTATCAGAGCATGGGCAGTTGGAGTGAGTGAGTTAAGGTTCAACAAACATATAAAACATGGCAATTCCAACTATTCCTAGTTTACGACAATTCAAAATCTAAATATCAAATAACTAAAATATGAAACTTGAATGAGTGCCACCAGGTAACAGAAACTAAATAGGTTTCACTAAAGAAAATTAACTTAAGAAATATTTGTTATACCTGACTAAGCATCAGTGAAACTGAAGATCCCTCCGCAATTACATTGTTGGCTTCCTTATTTGCCAGATCAAATTCACCTGTTTTACAAGCTGCAAAGGGTGTCTGAAAAACATCCTGAGCAATTGGCAGAAATATAGATTCCACATTAGGTCGTACTAAGTTTACACAATTTATGGTAGAAAGTAATGACAACATAAAAATTCTCGTTGATAAGCTTGTCATGTAGTTCAGAACAGTAATTGATGAACAAGAGAATGAATCTACTATCATTTAAGTCTGACATGTTATAGTTGCTAATATCGCACATAAGATTTCTCTTCGTAGAAATGAACATAAGGAAAAAAAAATGTCCAGGTAAACACAAAGGTATGTGTTTTCATACCATGATTGTTCAGGAGCTTTCACACTCTTCTAAGAAATTTTGGGCCCAAAGCATTTACATCACCTAAAAAAAGGGGGAAATGTATCACAAATCTAAATTAATCTAAGATGGCATGGTAATGTATCAAGAAAGAAGCAATATTTTTGTTAAAAGAATTAATATTTAATAGAATTTTCAATAAAACTGAACTCCATAAGCACCCTCAGGGAAGTCTATATAGTTGATAACATTGCCCATAAGATTTCTCTTCCTATAACTGAACATAAGAAACAAGTCCAGGGGTTAAACCTTCCTATATATGTGTCAACTGTATCAAAATCTTCTGGGGGTTAAACCTATGGTCTCTACAGAAATATTTTGGGCACAGGATTTTACTTTCAAAAATGAGAACCCGTACATTCGTTGATCTCCTTAACACTAGTAATTCCAAGCTTGTTGGCTGGAAAAGGAGATGTCTATCCAATGCTGGCCGCACTATCCTCATAAAATCAACTCTTGCTTCTCTTCCAACTTACTACATTTCGTCATACCTTATTCCAAAGAAAGTTACTGCTGCTCTATCCAAACATCAGAGAGACTTTTGGTGGGGGGATGACATTGACAAGAAGAAAATTCGTTACACATCTTGTCTGTTTTCACAAAACCGAAATTTTAGGGTGGACTTGGCATTCGTGATCCATACATTACAAATCTTTCCCTTATGCTCAAGTTAGCTTGGAGGTTTCTTGTGGATTCCAACTCTATTTGGGCTACTCTGCTCAGATGTAAATACCTACATTCATCTTCTTTTTGGTCTGCAAATCTGGTCCAATCTGCTTCATGTGTCTGGTCCAGTTTATTGAACTGCAGGAAGTTTCTCCAAGGGAATGTTATATGGTCTGTTGGTGATGGCTCACAAATCAACATTTGGATGGATCCTTGGGTCCCTACTACATCAGATCACAGAGTTTCAGGTTATCCTTTTGCAAGAAGATGGGTTGTCTATGTTAGTGACTTGATTAACAACGAAAATTGCGGCTGGAAAGTGAATCTGATTTATATCTTGTTCCCTCCGAATGAAGCAGATGCTATACTGAGAATTCCATTATCACCAAACTCTCTCTTTGATCACTTATACTGGAAGCATACCATAGATGGAATCCTT
Organism: Iris pallida; assembly: GCA_029216955.1. Taxonomy (NCBI): domain Eukaryota; kingdom Viridiplantae; phylum Streptophyta; class Magnoliopsida; order Asparagales; family Iridaceae; genus Iris; species Iris pallida. Next base: position 5,326 of record JANAVB010042221.1, read on the forward strand.
AACACTAACTGCATATCGTGTCCTCCATGAAGCTATTACCACAAATTATCATTCTGCTGACATATCATCCTTTTCTGAATGGAAGAAGTTTGGTCGATCAATCACATTTGCCAAAAAGTTCTAAATTCATTTGGAGAGCTCTAACGAACTCTCTACCCACAAAATCCAATATACATAGAAGGCTCAACCACATTGACGCAATATGTCCTCTCTGCCAGGTATGTGAAGAAACAACTGACCATTTGCTACTTCATTGTTCTATAACAGGTACTACTTGGCATGGCAATCAACCTGCTTCCATCTCGAGGCTTATACATCTCCATTCAACTGTCTCCTCGCTCATTTCTGAATTGCTTAAGAAAGGAGATAGGGAGATCCTGACTCCTTGCTTCTACCTTCTGTGGTCTATATGGAAGGCTAGGAACAAGTATAGCTTTGAGAATTCGAAGATCAACATCAACTGGATCACTCGAGAAGCAACATCTCTGCAGGAAACATATGATCACTATATTCGAATGCCTATTTCCAGTGAAGCCACACCAATCAATGTCGTTCGAGCATCATCTTGGCTCCCTGCTAGTGGAAACAAACTAAAATTAACTACGATGGGGCGTTCATTGATGGGAAGATGGCTGCACTGCAGCAGCTATTTTGAGAGAGAGATGGACACTACATCACTACCCTGTCGAAAACTGTAATGATCGTAGTTCGTATTACGTATTTTGGTATACGTGTACGTACTTTGACTCGTATTGCATGTCTTCTTGTGTGGTTTATTTGACATTTTCATTTGCTTGGTTCGGTTCGATTTGCCTGGTTCAGCTTGGTTTGGCTTTGCATATGGACGACCTACCTACCACCACCATCACCATTTATATCTCACCTAACTTTTCTCTCTCCTCATAACTCCACAATTACTCCTTCTTCCTCCCTGGCGTAGAGCTCCACCTACTCCATTTTTCTGCCGGCAAGTGCAGCTTGCTTCACAAGAGAACTACAAATTTTATTGCTCTAATGTCTTCCTTTCTTCATTTTTAGCTTCTTTAGTACTTAGCACTTTTGGATTCCCTCGCTCATTTTGTTGTAGATCTAAGTTTATTTCATTTTCAAAATTCTTGGGTCTTGATCTATTTAACCTTGTTATTTTCATGTTTTGATGGTTCCATGTTGTAGGAAATTTTATTCTGCCCCATTTTGATCTATGGAAGTCTGGATTCTGACCATAGATGAAGGATTATTGGAGCTTGGGACATGGCCTTCATGGTTCTTCTTCTCGGAAAATTGGAGAAGAAGAACAGTGCTTGACCGCATGACTTTTCATGCGGCAAGTTTTCTCCAGCCGCATGGGACTTAGCCATTGGTTGGGATTGACTCTTGAGCCGCATGGCTCTCAGAGCCGCATGAACTCGCTATTCTTGGCCGCATGAATTTCTGATCTCCTGACTGCATGGACTTGAACCCCCCCAGCCGCATGGGACTCAGCCGCATAGCTTTGTGTGGACAGAGCCGCATAGACCCGATCCTCCTTGCCGCTTTGGCCTCAGCCGCATGGCCGAATGGCATGGCCGCATGAGCCAGTCCCGCCCTTGCCGCATGGCTGGGATTGACTCATGGCCGCATAAGCCTTTCCTCCCTCCAGCCGCATGAACTTCTGACCTAGAGCCGCATGAACTTCTGATCCAGAGCCGCATGGACTCGATCCTCTGGCCGCATGAGACTCAATTCCCAGAGCCGCATGGACCGCAACCCTCCAGCCGCATGAGACCCCCTTTTTTCCATGAGCCGTATAAGTCCATATTACTTCAACCGAATGCGCCCTTAACCTGAGCCGCATGAGCCCACGGACCATATGCTACATGAGACCCATTTCCCTGAGCCGCATGGCTCCTCCTCCAGCCTTGCCCCCTTAATATTTATTTGTTATATTATGCTCATGTCTTATGGCCCTCTGTGTAACTTGGGTCCCTTGATAGATGCTCACCTTGCACATGTACCATGAACACGACAGTGATCCATAGTGGTGCACTCTTGACAAGTAACATAACATGCTAGTGGCCTGCCGTGACGCACTCCTGACAAGTAAACATGACATGATATACCTCGATATGCTGTTGCGACGGCTAGCATGACATGACAAGAATGAATGGCATGGACATGACAAGAATGAATGGCATAGACATGACAAGAATGAATGGCATGGACACCGTGGACGATTGTGGTTGTACAATTGAACCAGTATTGTCTTGCATCATGTGTAGGATGGGGACCCCTGAATACCACGGTCAGGGGTACCTACTGAATTGACTAAGGCTAATAAATAGAATAATCCAGTAGTCATGAAGAGATTTTCTCAGCTACAGGCAATTCCGTTATCTGGACGCGCCTGAGGACTTGTAGCCTGCCGACGAGTAGGGCACATTTCCAGCACACTGTCATGTGTTGTACCCTTCATGAACAAGATATTCGACCTGGATAACCTGGATGGTCTGCAGGGCTTGTGGCTGTTGGAATAATCTCATTGCATCTTGCTAGTAACTAGGCATGTGATAACCCTAATTGGTTAAAGTATCAAGTCGTGCTCATTGTTTGGTCGTGATTGATTGGATGGAGTCTAACCCAGTCTAGTCTTGTCCTGATCATGTACAAGATTGTTACATGACCTGAATGCTTGTGCTTTACTCTATTGATAAATGGCAGGAAACCAAGTTCCGTTCAGATGAAGAGTTACAACCCTGGTCCTTATTTGATTTACGGGTTGTAACTTGGTTATCTGAATAGTTCCATGGTTATCTTATCGTATATCATCATAATTGTCTATACTTCCAGTCTTTTATTATATAATTATATTCTTGGGTTATTTGCTGGTTTTAGTTCTTAAGTGAAGCTTCCTTGTGGCACTTGCTCTTTCTGGAATCTGATCCAGCTGGTTTTGTATGACCAGATACCGGAGCAGCTCTAGAGGATATACCGACCTTCCAGCCAGATGGTGACCACTAAACAGAATCCTGGCAACGAGTGGGTTTATTTTTGGCTCTCCCACTCTATTGTAAAAATATTCTTTTAAGGCATTTAGCCGACGAGCACGTGTTAGCTCAATTGCACTATACTTACTGTTTGCCTACGGGCTGTAGCATGATTGGCAAATCCTAGGGTTGATCATGTATGACTAAAACTCTTGCTAGTCTTCGCATTTTGTAAATGACTAGCTTCATGATCATCCAAATATGTAATGTATGGGACGCCTTACTATTGTATATTTGGTGCTCTAACATTTTGTAACTGTTATTACTTGCTTGAAATTGAAACAATAGGCCTGTTCATGACCATAAGAGACTAATGGATTGTAGTTAAACCCTCATATATCTAGACAGCCGTTACCGTATAGTGAGGTGGATTCCATTTCAATATACGTAGCTGGCTATGTATGCCCCCGCTCTCCAGTATTCTGGTTCTGGGACGTTACAAAATCTACTGAAGGGGGATCACCAATTGAAGCTGAAGCGCTAGGAGTTCATTTATCACTGCTATTAGTTGAAAGGAGGAACCTCATTCATACTATTGTTGAGGGTGACTGCAAACCTCTGGTTGAAGCTATAATTTCCCGTGCGGCTCCCACAATTTGGTTGATTCGTCACACAATCTCAGATGCAAGGAACCTTCATCAGTCTGCCAAAGATATCTCCTTCTCCTATGTGCAAAGAAATGTTAATAACTGTGCTCATTGTTTAGCTTCTCAAGCTCTCCTTCAACACCCTATCAATACTCTTTTATCTCATGATATATTGTCCCTGACAGTATCTATAATCTTTTTTAGATGATATGTCTGGTTGTAATGTTTTGAACAGTTGAATAGAATTCTTTACCCAAAAAAAAAAAAAGTCCAGGTAACCATAAGAAATGTGTTTTCGTACCACAACTGTGCAGGACTTTTCACACAATCTTGTAAGCAATTTTGGGCCCAAAGCATTTACATCACCGAAAAAAGAAAAATGTGTCACAACTCTAAAGTCATCTAAGATGCATGTATAAACAAAGAAGCATTTTTTTGTTAGAAAAAAATTAACATTTAATAGCATTTTACATCACCTGGACCAAGTATTAGGACTACATTCTCTTGATTCCTAGAGGAAATCTTGAGCACCAACTTATCGACCACATCCTAAGAAATAGCATACTTTTTTTAGTAGGAGTAGACTGCAGTGGCCTATGGAGATCAAAGATATTCAGATAAGATGTTGAATTGGCTTCGACTAGAGTAATTCAAAATGAATCTATGTCATAGTTCCATTTGTCATTAGTTTCTCCGGGCGCAAAGACCTAGATCAATTGCCGAAATCTTTTACAAAATCATGACATAGCTTGATTCAAAAAATGAAGTTAAAAAAATTATGTTTACCTCAATTACTATCTCATGGTCTGCATCAGTAAAAGCAGTGGCAAAATCTTTCATCAGTGCTGCTAGACGGCTACAAAGCACATTAGGATTGCACCTTTAATCAACATAAAATAAGAACTTATTAAATGACACTATATGCATAACCCTGTCATCGCTTTCGTTCATTTGGCTACTATGTGTGTAAATGCAGATATTTATTTATATACAGGATGCAAATAGAAAAAATTTCAAATATACTAAAAGTCTCCTATCTCTGAACATGATTAATTATCGTCTTCCTATAGGATGCCTATGAATTTTCTCTCAAGAATGCATCGATGGAAATACCGAGTAGAAAATATCAATCAGAAAGAGAGAACTGATTGCTTTAAGTTCCCAAGGAAATAAGACTTCAGTCATCTTATGAATTCATGGGCCAAAAGATTCACTGTGAAAAATTTACTATAGATCCTGTAAGAATTTAATTATTGAATTATATATATATATATATATATATATATATATATATATATATATATGAATTATATATATTTTAAAAATATATAATTCAATAATATATATATATATATATATATATATATATATATATATATATATATATATATTGAATTATATATATTTTTAAAATATATATAATTCATATATATATATATATATATATATATATATATATATATATATATATATATATATATATATATATATATATATATATATATATATATATATATATAATATTATTATTATTAACTCTTAAAACATTTTTTAAATTTAAATAGAAATTGTGGCAGCTTGGTTCTGTCACTAAACTTGGGCGGGGTGAATTATTAAGCATGGATATTACATGGCAAAGCATATGAATTTCCACCAAGGAAATGGCATTTTCTGCTATAAGCCTATAAGGAGTGAAAAAACAGAGGAAGCTAATTACCTGCCGTAGAATACAAAGCATGGACTCCAACTAATTTCGGGCAACCGAATCCCCAATGAAAGCCAGTGTCTTTCCCCTCATCAACTCCATGAATTTCCTGGGATTGAAACATGGGAGATCACACTGATCTGGTTTCCATCTATAGTTCTCATATTCCTTGTCAGGCCTCAGATTTCCCTGGCAATTCTGCAACTGTGTGATGATAGGGCATGTGTTATTCGTATATAGCGGTCCACCTGGATCATACCCTTGGTACAGGTCACAGCTCTCTGAACAAAATACATTAGTAAATATATGGTTCTGGTTCTTCGTCCTCATTTAAGATTGAATGCCAAACTACTATACCAACAACAAAAGGTATAATCAAGCATCCTCTTGGCAGCTACTGAACGTTGGATCTTGGATAATGCAACATCCCTTGAGGCTAACCAATCACTCGACTTGCAATAGCACTTTCAGCAACAAATGTTGCATGCAAGAAATTTTATACGGCATTCTTTCTTCAAGTAAGCAAGCAAGCATGCACTAGGAGTTGTATTTGTTCCCTAAGTTGATAAAAACTAACCAATGATGCTAGTAAGAGCATCCATAAAACAAGCATTGTGATCGTGTTATAAGGTAATGTTTGCAAGTTGGACCTACCTCTTAGACACTATAGGAATGTGCATGAGTGGCATGAAGGACATTTGGACAAGTTGACCTACTACTTCTTTGCTATCGTGGCAGGTGAAAACAAACATGTTTAATTATCCCCAACCGTATCAATCATGTATTTTATGATCAATTGATCGGAACACTCGTATATGTAAAATGCTACTGACCAACAGCCAGGTGGTCGTAAGACATAATATAAGTCACAACTGAAAGGTCACGAATAATTCTAGAAACAGAATGGAAAGAAGGACCATTGCATGCATACCTAGATCGGCATCAGAATCGGCATCGAGCATTTGAGCCTCAGTTACAGTGATGAGGTTGTTCTCTGGCGAAGAGAGATGATGCATCTTTGAGGCACGGCAGTCTACTGTCACTTTCCGATCCTGATATACGTATTATTTCATAAATTCTGTACATGGTATTCCGTATTTAGCATGTGGATAATTCTATTTATTATTATTTATTGGTTGCATGTAGCTTTTAAGCATGTCATTAGTGGAAGGGTTGAAGCATGTTTAGAGATTAGGGTTTTCTTAAGCCAACCCAACCCCTATTTATATTCTCTTCCTCACTCTCTCTCCTCATTCACTCTTCCATTTATTTTCCTCAACCGCCATCCTTAGACAAGTACAACTTGCTCAAAAGTGGAGATTTGTGCATTTTTCATTCTTGATTTTTCCATTGATATAATTTGTCTATATTGTTGTTCTCTTCATTCTCTACAAGTTTAGTTCTTGGAGTTTTTGATTCTAATGGTTAGTTTTATGTAGATCTAAGTTTCTAAAACTAGCATTTTATGTATTTACATGGTTTTGATCTATCAAAATTGGTTATTTTCGAAAACTAATGGTCATAGGTTGTAGAAAATTTGATTCTACACAATTTTGACCTTTGAAAAGTTAGATTTCGACTTATTTTGAGGAAGTTATGGCCAAAACAATATTTGGACAATTTTTATGTCATCTGCCCTGGTTTTGGCAGGAACGATGTATAGTGCCGCATAGTGCCGAGCCGCATATGGGAGTGTCGCATAGTGCCGTATGAATAGCCGCATATGGGAGTACTGCATAGTGTTGTATAGTGCCGAGCCGCATATGGGAGTGTCGCATAGTGCCGAATGAATAGTATCGAGCCGCATAAAGGAATGTCGCATAGTACCACATGAATAGTGTCGAGCCGCATATGGGAGTGCTGCATAGTGCCGAACCACATATGGGAGTGCTGCATAGTGCCGCATAGTGTCCGAGCCGCATATGGGAGTGCCGTATAGTGCTGCATAGTGCCGAGCCGCATATGGGAGTGCCGTATAGTACCGTAAAGTGTCCGAGCCGCATATTAGAGTGCTGTATAGTGCTGCATAGTGTCGAGCCGCATATGGGAGTACTGCATAGTGCCGCATAGCGTCCGAGCTGCATATGGGAGTGCTTTATAGTGCCGCATAGTATTCGAGCCGCATATGGACGTGCGGTATAGTACCGCATAGTGTCGAGCCGCATATGGGAGTGCCACATAGTGCCGCATAGTATCCGAGCCGCATATGAGAGTGCCACATAGTGCCACAGAAGGCTGCATAGTATCGTATAGTGCAGCAAAAGGCTGCATAGTGCCGCAAAGTGTCTATTTTGGCTGTTTTTGGCTGTTTTATGTCCTATTTGGCTGAATTATGGTCAGAATTTCTCCCAACTCCCAACATAAAAGTTGTAGATCTTTGTCGTGGCTTTAAGAATCTTCATGTATCACTTTAACCAGAATTTATATGTGACTTTGGCACCTTGTGCACCTTGCTCCTTGTGCACATTTTACCTTGCACATTGCCCGTGCGCCGTTAGGGCCACTTCATGACTTGCGAGCACTTCATACCCTAAGTGCATAGTACCTTCTTGTTCTATTTCCTCTGGTGTCTTGGTCCTCATTCCTGATCTGACTCCTATGCGTATGCTGGATAACCCTATGTGTGTACTATAGTATAATCTATGTGAGCACCGATGTGCTATCCTAAGTGCTAAGTGTTCCTATGTGATACCTGTCAGTACCTCCAAGAGTCCAGCATTTACATAGCGATTGGTCAGTATCAATGATGGGGTATGTGCTGTGTGTTGCATTACACCAAGAAGGGGGTAAATATGTATGACTCTATGAGCCAGTACGGATCTTCTTGGGGTACTCGTACAACATACGACATCTAGGGGAGTGAGCATGTGACCACGACATGTGAACTCCGAGGATAACTTAGGGATTAACTAGACAACTAACTTGGTAGATACATTGGGTGGGAAGAATTTCGAGATCGTGCCATACTAGCCACCCCAGGCCCAGTTCTGACGTGTCGGGTTGGCCGCCACGGATATGGTTTCACTCGCCTATAGCGGATGGCTATATCCGACTCCTATGAGCTATTTGTTATATGTTTTAGTGCGGTAGTCCTCCGGGGGACCGGTGCATAATCAATGTGCTATATGTCTTATGGTTTGGCTAGCCCTGCTGGATTGACACGATCTGATGATTCCTTTTAATCTGTATCCACTACAACAGAAATACCCTTTAATGACGGCTAAAAACCGTCATTAATGACGAACCATGACGGTTTTTTCTTCATCAAAGCGTTATGAAAGCGGGTGTTATAAATGTTTTTCAAAGCGTCATAGATAAATCGTCCGAAAACGTCATTAATAGTATGAATTTCTATTACGTTCTATTTTCAAACCGTTATAGATAGTTATGTAAAAATGTTATGAATAATTTAGTATGGTTGGGGTCAGGACATTTTGAAAGCGTTATGATTGGTCATTTGTATAACATTTATAACGCTCTATACTGCATGTTATACATTTCAAACCCTGCTCAATTCAATTCGAAAACAACCACTTAATTTGAACCATATTCACAACAAATATTGAAATGTAACATTAATCTCCATTTCATTGTCTCAAAATAGAACCATATTCCATTGTCTCAAAATAGGGTACATTCTATTGTCTCAAAATAGAGTACACTTTAGCTATCATTCCACATTTCTCAGGCCATATATATATACATCTTCACAAAAATCTATAGATCAATATCCAATATAGCTAGTACACTACATCAAAACTATCCACATATCCCACACCATAACATACAACTTCACATGAAGACATGTGTCCACAGCACATGTACCCTGCAAAAGATAAAACAAGGATTAATAAATGTGATGTAATGATATAAGTCATGATTAAAAACACACATTTATAAGAAATTCCGAAAAGATGCCTGAACCACTTGATCATACAAGAGATGCATAAACAGCACATGAAACATTTCCAGTTCCTTTATATAAGAAATTCCTAAATGATGCCTAAACCACTTGATCATACAAGAAATGCATAAACAGCACATGAAACATTTTATCTTTTGTTATTAACTTAAATATGAATTGAAGTATTATTCTTATCCATAGCAGCAAAGTAGAAGAAATATGGGAAAAGATTATGCTATTTGATTGAAAATCAAAGCTGTGATTGATGTTTCAAAATCCACAACAAATCCACAAACTCCAAATATCGCAATCAACAGAGTCACGCGCTAGCGCTGTCTGCGCATATACGCCCAGCAGCACAACATCAGCTGCTTATCAGTAACACAACAGCTGCTTCTCATGAGTAGGCCCAGTAGTGCAGCAATTCATGCACGTTTACGTGCAGCAACACAACAACTCATGCATGTAGACGCGCATGCGTGCATACCCTGCGCAGCAGCGCATGCGCGTAGACGTGCATGGCCGTGCATAGTGCACCATCAAATTAAGTGCCATTTGCATCTTTCCTAAGAGTATGACAAAAAGTATTAATGCTTTCTTGATGAGTTTAAACTTAATCCTACTAGAAAAACATCCCACATGGAACCCACCACTTAATTCCGATAATTTGTATAGAAAGATTACATTAATGGGTTGAAGCCCATACAAGAAGTTCAAAATTAATTAATTTTATTTATTTGGCTATCTAAACCCAAAATCATTTGAAGTCCAATGGGATTATATATATGATAAGAATCTTATTAAACTGTTTCGTAAAAACCGATAACCCAATAACTATAAACATAAAATCTATAGCATATTAGATTATAAAATATATTTCATATAGTTAGTTAAAGAGAAATTGAAATTCGTGATTAAAGACTTAAAAAATAGGAACTTATAAATTCGAAAAAAAATATCAAAATTTGGTTAAAGGAGATTACACCAGTGGGTTCTTCAAACAGAGAATCATACTCTTGTAGCAATGCAGTTAATTCCACACTGGTATCTCGTGTGACATTTGTGGCTAGGACCTGTGAGCATAACTGAATAATAAAGACTTGACGTTTCTACCTTAAGTCCTTAGTTACAGTCTCCATTAATTGTTGGCTGTCAGCTTTGATTCCTTTACAATGTTATACTCCCCCTGGACTGTAAACTTCATTTATAATTTCGAGAAATTCTAAATTATGTCCCCCAAAGTACTCAACCAGTTTGCCCCAATACAATATGACAACCTGTTATGGACAACTGTAGTAAATTTGCAGTAATTGTCTTTCCCTAACATTTTATGACCACGCCATTATATAGTCCTTTTCTCAACAACTTCTCACCATTAGCAACCAATACTTCAAAGGATTTCTCATCACTGAGTGGTAAATTCAATCTTTACTGAATTTAGCAGCAATGAAGCTATGAGTAGACCCAGAGTCTACCAAAATAATCATTGGCCTGTTCTGGAGGGTACCTCTAAATTTCATAGTAGAGTGATGTAGACTCCCTGACGGGGCCTGTATGGATATAACAAATGCATTCTCTTTTCTCTCCAACACTGGACCTTCTACTTCAAGAATGTCTTGACTTGTATTGTCTTCATCAACTACCAATATATATAATTTTTTTTCTTGCATATATGAACCCTTTGCCATTTTACATCACAAAAAACATAAACCCAAGAAACCCCCTACATTATTGGCCTATATAGGATTTTTTTTCAATAATATGTGGAATGGATGACCCTGCAACAGCATTTGCCCTCCCCATATAAACTGGACTCTTATATGTCTTCCTTAGAGTTGTTATTTTATAGCCGCATGAAGCCTGGAAACTTGCGTGGCTGTTGTTAAATTGACTGGATTTGAGATCTGCACTTCAAATCTAATTTCTTCTTTCAATCCCCCAATGTATTGACTAAGCAAACACTTCTCTAAGATGTCCATGTGACAGTAGGGTGTCTCGTATCAGTAATGGAAATGAGTTAAATGAGTACCTTGACCCTCATGTATCCATATGATTGGCAACGAATTCGATGAATTTGCATCGGACATCATCTAGTTCTTCCTGCGTGTATGTTGATTTTCCAGCCAATGTTTTTAGCTAAAAAGTCAAAAAATAGATACATTAGTTTGTATAATTTCAGAAAAGTAATTAAGAATTTAATTAATGAACAACTTACCTTTGACTCAATAGTAGGAGAGGGGTCTTCCATGAGATCCCGCATATATTTCATAACAAAATATCCGCATTCATAACCTCCAGGTTGTTTCGGGACCTACATGAAGATATTATTTGTAAGAGAATATAATGTCCATGATTATAATAAGTCATATATTAGTTTGATTACCTTGGGTAATTTCCAAGTAGGACTTCTATTTGATCTTTTACCACCAATATATGCTGTGTTGAGGCCACTAGTAGAAAATAATTATATACTAACATCAGAATATACACATTTATTAAAATATTAACAATAATAATAATAATTTCACTCACGTATTGAAAAACAACTTAATATCTCCTCTCGGTTTAAAACACAGCGAGTCCAACCAGTAAACATTAAAGGTAGAGAGCTCAACAACAATTAGAATCCAATGCTTCCTACATTAAAGGGAACATGAATGGAATAAAGCAATTTGGTTATTGAATAGGAAAAAAAAATCTTGCTACTTGATTAAAACTTCTTACTCCTTGTAAATGAATGGAATGAAGCAAATTTGGGTTTTCTTAGCCTCTTGGAGCCTTTCTCTAACCAGATTGCTTATTGCAGGCCCGGATGCATTACTCATAGCAGAAGGGTTGAACATTATCAAAAGCTCTCGAGAGTTTGGAAATTTATCAAGCAAAAACCTAAAGCCAAAAGAATAGTTGAATATGGTGTCAATCGCAAAATAAAAATTTCAGAATATAAATAGACAACAACAGGATTCACATCTAGCCATGCCATCCTACATAACTCTTGCAGAACAATTTTAGAAAGATAACAATTTGGAGTAAAGGTTCCGAACATTCCTTCCAATGGTATTTTAAGATGAGGGTCAGTAGCCTTAATGGTTTCTACCATCTCTCCGAAAGTGTCAATTATCTCCCTACCACAGCCAGCAACCTTCAAAGGTTGAACATTGTCAGATTCAATTGGAATTTTTTTCAACAATTTCATAAAAGATATTGACACTAGCATTAAATAATATTACCTGAAGACCACCAACAATAAACTCTTTGGGCCAAGCTACTAAATGTCACGACCCGATCCCAAGTTAATGGGTCGAACCGGATCATGCCAAGCCTGCGCCGTGGTGAGACGGCGGCAGTAAGCTGTTCCATTGCAGTTATTCACAACAACACAAGTACATTTGTCACAACTGTTATATTCGGAAATTGAAACTTTATTTAATAAAATCTTTAGAAGTACAACTGGGAAAGGAAATGCTGAAATAAAATACAAGATCCAAATAAAGAAAGAGAATGCCGAAAGAAAAGACTATCTAAACATCTGGTTCAGCAGTCCCTGGATCAGCGTCCTCCGGAGACGGCTCCGGTATCGTCGCAGGGTAGAGAACCGGGTCATAACAGCTATTAAATATAGCTCATCATCCTCAGTGTTACCTAAAAATGTTGTCTCCAGTCAGGAGGGAGCAAGAACGAAATATGCATCTCATAACTTAAATAGTAATTGGAAAGTGCAGGATAAACAGTTTGAAATAATATTTTTCAGCAGTTTAAAACAGTTCAGTGTGTTTTGAATATGCAAACGTCTATGACCGGCTTGGGTTGAGCAGTAGTATCTTAGCGATACGATATGGCTTATCCCCGTGTGTAAGAGGGACAAGCTAATACAGTTATGACAGTAGGGCTTTGGTCATAAACGCCTACACTATTCCCCCAGTCCCACAATCAGTAACAGTATCAATCAGTAGTTGAACCCCAAGATGGAGTTCCGTGTCAGCAGTGTGGTTTAACATGCAGCTTAACTTTACTAAGTAAAATACAAGAATACATAATCCGAAACTTGCCTTGTATTGAATGACTGGAAAGACGAGTTGATACCGAGGAGGAACGTCAGGTATGTCTTCGAGTTCCTACAGTTGAGAACTCGACTTAAATCAGTTGTATAACCAGGCTAAGTGTGCTAGTTACAATCTCTAGTAACAAGTCCTAGTCAGGTTTTAAGTTGTTATTAAGCTACAGCTAACGTTTACGTCGCAAGCTACGTGCGTTGATTTGATTATTTGGAAAATAATAACAAGAACAAATTATCTTTGGAAAACTTTGTACTTTTGTAATATATCTATAAAAAATAGTTTCTTTCAGTGCCAAAACATAATCTAGTTATCTTATTAATAATTTATCCATTTATTTTACTTGGTAATTCTTAATTAATTATACGAGAGATAATTACGTTCTAACTACGAGTTACACGTCCAATCCAAAACCACCCAAAAGAGATCAACATCAACCACCCAGAAAAGAAAGTAAAACCTACACTATGCAATACAGGGGCACAGCTAATCATCCTAGAGTTATGGGCTTATGCCCTTTACAATTCTTTTACATAAAATAAGAGGAAAATGTTTAGTTCCGAAATAAAATGTGCAGTAAATAATTATCTATAATAAATAAATTAAACATTTAAATCACAAGTTAGAGTCTCAGACTCGGTCCATCATTAAATCTAGCTAATACCTCAACGCCCGGTCGGACCGGTGCGTTTGCATTTTGCTAGGGCCCACAGACCGGTACGGTCGTCGCCCGGAAATCAGTTTTAAATTCATTTTTCGAAAACCAATTTGAAATCCAAATAAATAAAGTTTTGTAAAAATTTGGGCAGCATTTCCTCTATTTCGGGACAACCCAAAACTGGAAAATGCGCCAACAAAATCCTGCAATTGTTCCAACCAAAGAATAACCCGAAAATATAACCACAGAAATATTTTCTCAACCACCAGAACCTTCCCGAAATACTCAGGATCCCGCAATCAAACCAACAACATACAAATCTCAGCAGACAATATCACGAAAATTGCTAACGTAGCTAACCGAAACTACCACGTAGCTAACCAGATTTCTGAAAGAGAAACCGGGGACCGATATCATCATAGACTACCGAGAATAACGCAACGGGGCAGAGAATTTATACCTCGGGTGCTCGGCTAGAGCTCTCAGATGATAAAATAGAAGAATAATCCAGCAGCGACGTTCCGAAATGATGCTGACCCAACGTCGTCGACGTCGAACGTCGAAAACTCCGAAATAGGCACAGCAGAACAAATCCAGAGAACACTCGTCCAAAGAGAAATGAGCTCGGCTAGAGACAGTACCAGAGGCGCTGCCGAGAACGGAACTAGGGCACGCAGCTCGAAGGGGGTCCCCGGAGGGCGCTGTTGCACGGGTGCGCGCAAAAAACAGCGCTGGTGGAGCTCGCGCGCTCAAGGGCGGCGACGGGGCTCGCGGGGAGCGAGGACGCCGGAGCTCGGGACAGCGCGGGGGTCCGCGCGCGCTGGAGGAGGCGGCGGCTTGGCCGGGGCGCACGCGGGGAAACGCCGCGAGGGTGGTCGACCAGAAAGGGGGCGCGGAGTTGGGGATCCGCGGGAGAGGGTGCGGCCGAGGGGTTCGCCGCGCGCGGGAAGATCGCCGGAGATGGCTCGGGAAGAAGAGGGGTTAGGGCTCGGGTGCTCCAGAGAAATGGAGAGGGAGAGAGAGAGTGTGAGTTTGAGAGCTTCTGTGAGTAAATGGTGAGAGAGAAAGAGAGTTTAATTTTGCTCCAGAGATTGAGAGTGAGATCGTGAGGGAGTGGGAAAGTAATGGGAAGTTATTAATAGAAAGTGGGGTGTGTGTACGTGTGGATGGGAGCAAAATGAGGGGAGAAGAATAGGAGCTGGTTTACCAATTATGTGTGATGGAGTGCTGGTCCTACGGGACCTGCCAACATTTAATTTTTTTTTATTTATTAAAATCAAGATTTAACCAAGTCCAAAGAATAATCAGATTTAAGAAATAGGAAGAATTGGGCTCAGGCCTGGGTCTGGGCTCGGACTCGGGTCTGGGTCTGAAATCCAAAAGTCCAGATTATGATTATTTTTGAAATTATTTTCCACTCAAAATTATTTAATAATAAGAATATTAATAATACTAATTTTTGAAATACTAATAATAATAACAAAATATTATTTAATTATTAAAGTACAAATTATGGATTTCACACTAAAGACCCAATTGCATCTTTAACAACTTCCATTTCTCCATGAAGTGGCACGGGAAGGCTCACAGTAGGTTGAAGGGCTTTCATAATTGAAACCCTAACATTATGTTCTCCTAATTCAACATTATGAATTTTCTCATTTGGTCCACACCCTTTAAAGACAATTCCCTCGGCAACAATATTTTCTTTTGTGCCCACTGCTAGCTTACATTTGGTTCCCTAAACAAAATAAGAAACAGTTATTTCTCGATATAATTACTACATGTTATAATTAAGTTGTTGAATAAAGATTATGTATTGAATATATGTAATTACCATGCCAATGTCTGTTGTAGGATATGTTATGAATTTTTGCTCGCTTAACTTTGTATTCTGTTTCAGCTTTTCAAAGAAGATAGAAAAGCATATTAGAATAAACATATTAGACAAAAAAAAAGCTTATTAGACGAAATGGAACTAACTGTAATAATTATTACCTTAGAACCATATGATGGACTCTTGTTTCCAGGAGACTCGCGTTCATTCTTACGAGACATTATATATTTCCTATTACCACTTCCTTTGGTATTGGAAGCAACCTTCTCAGATGTTTGTGAAGCTCCTTGGGCTTGAAATTCTTTTAGCATGATCTCCAATTCTTGTCTCCGTTTACGCTCCTCTTCCAATTGGGACTTGAGTAGTTCATTTTGTTTTTTCATTCCCCGTTTTGGAAGCTTGAAATAGGTCGTTGGTGTCGGTCCTAATCCCAAACCCCGAATACGTCCCGAATGCTCGGGAGTGCCCAACGCCAAGGTTAGAATATCCGAAGCTCCTTCGGTCACCAAACTCCCATCTTCCTTTTGTTTGATGTATTCCTCCTATAAAAAGTACAAGGTTTTAGAAATATAAGCAAGTTAATAAGCAGGATTCCTCTTAATAGACTGGACGATATATACTCACCACTTTCATAGCTACATCCTTGGTCCCATCGTCAGTAAATGTACCGGCCTTAGTAACTCGTGCCTTTGTCCAAAAAAAAATTCTGTCATCTATATATTTTTCTCCCAACTGTCGTCGCTGTTTTGAAAGAAAAAACCACGTTATAATATATATGTCCACATGTAAATCATGTTAACTGATATACAAATATGCATTACCAGCTCCTCTTTAAGACCGGCATATCCCTTCCTGCTTAAACGATGAGGAAACTTGCCCTTGGCTCTCCGTGCACTTTGCTCCTTGCTCATTTTCTTATGATTACAACACATGAAGGTAGAGAAGAAATAAGATATATATAATAGGGACCTAGTCATCCTTGTTATGTATAAAAAAATAATTTTGACAAGTTAACCTTAAAACTTGCAGACAGTCTGCTTTTGATGAATTCCTCCCACACAGATTGTTTCAAGATCCCCGAGTACTTTGGTGGAGGGTGCTTGAGAAGCTCACAATTGCCCTCATTCGGATAAATCCAATGCTTGGTGAGTTGACCTTTGAATGCCCTCCAACTCCGAGCCAAGGATGCTAACACAAAGGCTTGACTATTTGGATCCAAGTCAAATTTGGCCTACAACAGAAAATAAATATTCAGCATCTATACATGAGTGCATAACATGTAAAGCATTCTAGTCTGAATACGTTCAGACTTGAATTCAAGCATTCAATGGTGTAGTGAACAAGTGAATTCAAGTCTGAAATTAGTTCACTTATCTGAACTTCATGTCCAGATCTGAGCTCTCTATGTGCAGGCAATGCATATATGGTATGTAGATAGGTTTCCAGTTTGTACATGCGTGTGTGTGTTATGTAGAGAATTCAGTGAGCAGTAGATAGGTGTGTACATACGTGTGTGTGTTATACGTGTGTGTGTTATGTAGAGAATTCAGTTTGTACATGCGTGTGCGTTATGTAGAGAATTCAGTTTGTACATGCGTGTGTGTGTTATGCGTATGTCTCAAATTGTGTACATCCTTAGGAAAATTAGTAGAGTGTCTCAGTAACACACATGGCATACAAACAGAAATTCTCAGGAACACACATGTTGAGCCTACAAATCAATTTGAAACATGGCATACAAAGGAACATTCAAAGGAACATACACAACAGTTTATCAATTCTCAGGAACAAATATTGCATAGTTAATTCAATGTCAAGAAACATGGCATTATTTTTACCTGAATAGCAGTCCATAAGCTCTTTTTAACTAATTCTGGCACTTTATGCCAATTTGGATAAGTTATTTTTACTAAGGACTTTACTGTGATGCCGCAGCAAGTTGCCAAACTAATTTTTCCTTCACCAATTGGTTGCCCAACTTCGTTATAAATGATCTTTATCCTCTCTTCATCATCTTTGATTTTGCTGACTTTTTTTGGTTTTGATGCCCCTCTACCTTTTTTTTGGCTACAATTTTGTTCCCCGGAATCATCACATTGCTGTGTAGCCTGCAACAAATAAATGGCATATTTATATTCATATTAATCTTGCTAAAACATGCTTGAAAAAGCATGAAACATAAAATGTGTTTGAAAACTGAGATTCAACTAACAAAATCTGAGATTAAGAATAAAATGTGCTTGAAATAGCATGAAACATAAAATGTGCTTGAAAACTGAGATTCAACTAACAAAATCTGAGATTAAGAAGACTAAACCTGATAAGTAAACCCAAAATCTGAGATACACCCATTCTGAGATACAGGTAACAAAATCTGATACACCCAGGTTTGATATAGGTAACATAATCTCAGATATAAGTAACAAAATCTCAGATATAAGTAACAAAATCTGAGATACACCCAGGTTTGATATAAGTAACAAAATCTGAGATACAATGTTCAATCTATGCAATGTTTGTTCAACAAAATCTCAGTTCAGTCTATGCAATGTTATGCAATGTTTGTTCAACAAAATCTCAGTTCAATCTATGCAATGTTTGTTCAACAAAATCTCAGTTCAATCTATGCAATGTTTGTTCAACAAAATCTCAGATATAAGTAAGAATATCTGAGATACACCCAGGTTTGAAAACTGAGAAATTTTCTCTTGCAGCAACATTTCAGACTTGCAGCAACATTTCTTTAACCAATTCACTTGCAGCAACATTTCAACAAGAAGATTTGGACTGTACAATCTAAGTTCCCTCGCAATCTTTACGTAAATAGGTCGAGGGTGATTCATCAACAACATCAAATGACTCAAAATCCGGTACTTTATTGCAAGTTTCAACTGAATCAAAATAATCGATTCCCTCGTCGTCATTGTCTTCATCATAATAAGTCCTTTGCGGAGCCGATAAAACGATTGACCAATTTTTATCCAATTGATCAGGAACATAAAATACTTGCTTCACTTGAGAGGGCAAAACAAAAGAGCCAGACTTGTGGCCAACTCTACCAAGCTCGACCAATGTAAAACCAAGTTCATCCACCTTAACACTATTCTTGCTGTCAACCCAATCACACTTGAAGACGGGAATCTGGAAGGAGAAATCGTCAAGCAACCAAATCTCTTTGATGACACCGTAAAATGTCATATCTGAGATGATGGGATTGTTGTCCTTTGTGCTAGCAACTTGAAAAGTCTTTGCCACTAGAGTCACTCCACTGTTTTGCTTGACTCGTGCGTCGTCACGATCTTTCGTTTGATAGTGACACCTATTAATTGCATAACCTGGGAACTTAGTCACGTGATGTCGAGGTCCTTGAGCTATCCATTTTAATTCATCAGAGACATTGCTAGTTGGGTCTTCTACCGCAGCCTCAACCTGTCATTTTTTTTCCTAAGTTTAATATTTTATTTTCACTACGTAGAACATAAAATATAGTAGCTTAATCAATACCCTTGATCGTAACCAACTAATAAAGCTGCGATTGTGCTCATCTTCTAACCATTTTGCACTTTTCACTCTACGAGGGTGCAACTTTTTCAAGTAAGCCTCGTGCTCCCTATCAAGTAATAAGTAGAATTTTGTTAATTACAAAGCGAAACATAAAAAAAGATGTGTTTGTTCCAAAGATAAAACTAAGTAAAGAGTAATCTAGACATCCTTACTCGATATAAGGTTGAACATCATTTGTGTTGTGCAACACATAAAGATGTGCTTGATCTAAAGATAAGCGGTCAACTTCACAGATATTTCCTTTTCCTATAGGTTTTTCCTCATTCTTCGTAGAAGGAACTCCAATGGCGGGTTGTTCTTCTAGATATTCTGAACAAAACTTAATAGCTTCCTCTGCGATATAGCATTGTGCAATACACCCTTCAGGACGATTCTTATTTCTCACATAACCCTTTATCACACCCATAAACCTATAATGAACAAATGATAAAGATAAAAATGATTACACAAATATCAATCATGTTACTACATAATAAAAATCAAAGTTCAGACTAGACCAACCTCTCTGGTGGGTACATCCATCGGAAGAAAACCGGACCGCCAAGTTCGACCTCCCTGACAAGGTGTACCATTAGATGTACCATTATGTCAAAGAATGATGGTGGAAAATATTTTTCTAATAAGCACAATGTGATCACAAGATTATTTTGGATATCTTACAATTTTTGTACATTCACGACTTTGGCACAAAGGGCATTAAAGAAGAAACATACTCGTATAATAGCACATCTCACATGCTTTGGCAACACACCACGTATTGCAACATGAAGTAGTTGTTGCATTAGAACATGACAATCATGGGATTTGAGACCATATAACTTTAGATCTTCCATTGAGACATTACATCTAAAATTCGAAGAGCAACCATCTGGGACCTTAAGGTCATGCAAAGTTTGACACACTATTCTTTTCTCTTGCCTCGATAAAGAATAACATGCAGCTGGAAGGTAAATCCCATTTTTCTTATTATGAGGTGCCAATTCTTTCCTTAAGCCCATCTCTACAAGATCTTTGCGACTATTGATCCCATCTTTTGTTTTTCCAGGAATATTTAATAGGGTCCCAATGATACTATCGCAGACATTCTTCTCAATGTGCATGACATCCAAGTTATGTCTAATAGGAAGATATCTCCAATACTCTAGCTCAAAAAAAAATGGATTTCTTCTTCCAACAACTTGTAACTTTGTCTTTTTGTACTTCTTTTTTCCTCTTCTTTGGTGTCAATTTCTTTTGCACTTCTGCTTCCTTCTTCCTCTTTGAAGTATTCTTCTCTGATATCTTTTTCTGGAACATTTTCTTTTTCCCCCAAGAAACCGGAATCCCCGCAACCTTTATTAATATTTGTTCCCCACTTAATGGTTCAGGATGAGTTCCAAACTCTTTGTCACCATTAAATGCCTTTCTTTGTGATCGAAAAGAATGGTTATGCGACAAATACCTTCTGTGACCAGTATAAATATTCTTGTTGCAATGTTTCAATCTATCTGAATAAGTATTTTCGTTGCATATTGGACAAGAAAAATATCCTTTCACACAACAACCAGACAAGTTGCCATATGCAGGAAAATCGTTAACTGTCCATAACAATATAGTTCTCAATGTAAATTAGATTCTTACCGATAGGCGTCGTAAGTCACAACTCCATCCTTCCACAACAACTGGAGATCCTCAATCAATGGTGCTAAGTAAACATCTATGTCATTTCCAGGTTGTTGGAGGCCTGATATCAACGATGTCAACAATGTGAACTTTCTCTTCATACACAACCAAGGTGGTAAATTATAAATATTTAGCATTACAGGCCAACAACTGTACCTACTACTGAGTGAACTAAATGGATTAATCCCATCGGCTGAAAGAGAGAGTCGAAGGTTTCTTGCTTCTGCTGCAAACTCTGGAAATTTATCATCAATTGTCTTCCACGTCGGTGAATCTGTGGGATGACGCAATTGGCCATCAACTTCCCTTCCGTCTACATGCCATGTCAAATTCTTTGATGTTTGTACCGATCGAAACCACCTTTTAAAGCGTAAAATGGGTGGAAAGTAACATAGAACTTTAGCTGGGATGCCCTTCTTTTGCTCTTCCTGACTTTGTTCAGACATATTCTTCTTTACCTTATATCTCGACGTTCCACACGTAGGACATGAGGTTGCATTTTCATAATCTTTTCTATAGAGTATGCAATCATTCGGACATGCATGTATTCTCTTATATCCCATTCCAAATATTGAGAAGCAACGCTTAGCCTCCCTAGTAGTTACAGACAATTCATTTTCGCCCGGAAGCATGACGGCGAACAATGTCAACACATCTGAAAAGCTTTTATCACTCCAACCACTCTTGGTCTTGATACTAAAGAGCTTCACTATCGCAGATAGCTTCGTATACTTTTTACAACCATTATACAATGGTTTCTTAGCATCATCAAGCAATGAATTAAAGTTCTCCTCATCATCACCTTCAATGTCGTTCCTTTTTAATGCATGGAACATCTCTAGTGTATCTGCCACATCATTTAAAGTATCCATATCATAGTCCTTATAAATAGATGCACATGTATCCTCACACACTTCATTAGGATCAACTTCCCCATGCCATATCCATATAGTATACCTTGGATCGATACCAACTGTCGTCAAATGAAATTTTATATCTTCTAAACTCATACTATAGAGATTCTCGCACTCATTACATGGACATCTAATGAAGTCGAGATCATCCCCACTAGCTTTAACATGCTCCATAAATTCATCAACTCCAGCTCTATATTCTTCTGATAATAGGTGCTTTGTCATCCATGATCTATTCCTCTGTATAATAAAGCAAAACACCGAGTAAGTGATTGTAACTTGAAAGTTTCATTTCAAGCTGAATGCGGAGAAGATTGATTCCAGAATGGCCAATGTGAAGTTGATATGGCCAATAAATTCAGACTCATGAAAGTGGAGAAGGTTGATTCCAGAATATAACTTTAATTGCTAGAGTTAAAAAAGAAGAAGAACATGACTTAGGAATAGTTTATTTCGTTATTACAAAACAGAAAATATTTTACAATTCCCTATATGTGCATACGGGTATAAAAGGTAACAAAATGTCAAAATATGTAAGAATATATATTGAGAAAATCTATATGAATCATCTACATAACTACAAAAGAGGGTCAAATAAACCTAAAAAAAGAGTTGGTCAACGCTCACATCCAATAGGACCGATATCATTTAATCTAAAGATGTACAGTAAAACAATTGCATATATTGATGTCAAAGATCCATCCCACCCTCAATGCATGAGCAACGTGCACACTGTAAAAAAATAAGTTGTATTGCCTGGAGTAATTTAATCTAAGAAGAACAGGACTTGATTTAAAGACAATATGACATGGCACAAACACAAACACGGTACCGATTTCTGCATGACCTGGAGTAATTTCGAGTGTAAAAATGTCGTGTTCAACATGTGTCATACACGACGTTACAGGGACATTGATCTCTTTCTTGTCCATGATTCCTAGAAAAAAGGGCAATTGAAAAGAACATTTCTCCATGAACCAAAATAAACCTTGCTACCCGAACGTGTCTCCATGAAGTTGAACTTGTAAGTATTCGTCCGAAAGCAATAGAATTAAGACCCTTCCACACTGCAAGAACCAACAAAGAAAGAAACATGCATTCAAAGATAGAAAATTGGCAGTAAAGAAACATCCATAAGATGAACCTATGCGCGGACGAAGAAAATGCCTCACAAATTAGTAAAAAAACAAAATTCTTTCAAAGATTTCCAAACATGCATTCAAAGATATTTCAGCCATCTTTCGAAAACTAGGAAATAGAAAATAGGTCAAAATTAGGGCATTTTACTAAAATCAAGTCGAGGCATTAGGGCATTTTACTAAATAAGAGAAAATTGGCAGTAGAGAATGTGTCTCAGTGTCTAAAAAATTGGCAGTAGAAAATTGGCAGTAGAGAATGTGCAGAAATTAGGGCACAAAATAAGAAAAAATTTAGGACAAACCTTGGGGAGCGGGGAGCGGGGAGCGGGCTGAGGGGAGTTGGGGCACGGGGAGCGCCGGAGCGGGCTGAGGGGAGTTGATCGGGAGCGCCGGAGCGGGCTGAGAGGAGTTCGGGAGCGCCGGAGCGGGCGGAAGGGAGTTGGGGAGCGGGAGGAGAGAGAGAAGGAGAAAGAGAGTAAGTACGAGAGAAGGGACTTCTCGACTTAAGTGCGGGAGTAAGTGCGAAAGAGTCGAGATTTCGACTTAAAATTTGTGTTTTTTTCATAACGCTCGTACCACTGAGAGACATTCAATAACGCTTTTAGAGATAACCGTCATCGATTCCAGTCTTGCTGAACTTTGATGACGCTTCTTTATCAGCCGTTATTAAATCCCCTTATCAAGCATCATTAAAGGGCAATTTTGTTGTAGTAATCGCGGGGATAACTCTGCCAAATATAGAAAGCCGCATGAATGAATGGCCGTTTGAAAAATGACTTGACTGTGCCTCGTAACTTTTGTTAGTAGCCGAGGGACATGGACTGTCATGGTGCGTGGTCCAACCCATGTCCTTGTTAGGTTGTTGGGTTGGGCTATCGTGCTAGGACAGGCTGTGGACCGAGGTTACGACCGAAAGCTTTTATTATCACTAGTATTATTATTTTGTGCTTGGATTTTATTTCACTCTTTTGTGCTTTCTTGTGGTACTTGCTATTCGGGGCTGACCCCGCTGGTTTTGTTTGGTCAGATCTCGTAGCAGCGCCTGAGGATCCAAACTTCCTCCCCGACGTCAATGGTGCATATAGGAGCATGGCTGACGGGGGACTCGTGTGGGTTTCTTCTCCACCACTCTAGTATCTTTACTTATGTTCTGGCGTTTAGCCACCGGCACCTGTTTAGCCGGCTAATCTGGATATTTTGTCTTTGTATAATTTGTAATTAAATCAGGCTGCAGCTGAATACAATTATGTACCTATGACTCTCCGGGCTAGCTAACTTATAAAGCTAGATTCCCATGATCATTATGATGATGCGTCGGGGATGCCTTACTGCTTTATCTTATATGATCATTGTTTACTGCTTCTTATTTGATTGATTGAGACCTAGATGCTCTGTGAGATCATAGGAGACTTGATTGTAGCATGCACCCCCTTGTCTCTTGACAGCCACGATCGTCATATGATATTTATATACCTCATATGGAGTAGCTGGCCTAGTCCGTCTCCGTATATCGGTACTAGGGCGTGACAAGGTTTTATTGGTGGCCCATGCAGGTCTGATTTTTAGACTTGTGGGGTATTATTATTATAGGAGTCTCAATCAAAACTTGTTCCCTTAAAATCTCTTGCCTCGATTTCTCTTCCCTCACCTTGATTGATAACTTGAATTGCATCCTCGAATCTTCCTCGTCCTGTCATTTGATATAATGTATCTTTCCCTATAGGGGTGCTTCGTTCTCAGTAGCTGGTGAGGCCAACATGGAGGAACGTCCAGTAGAACATGGCTCGACGGGGCAGCAGTCGGAAAGAATACCTTCTCCTGACCAGATCCGAGTGGAAGTGATATCAGAGCCAGTGGAACCACAGGTTCTAGAAACTCCTGCACCCCAGCGGTGCCGACAGCGACGATAGTGCCTGATGCTGCAGCACTCCTGGAGGTCATCCGGTGATTCCTGGCCACTCAGCAGCGTCAGGTGGCAGCCCATCAACAACAGCAGACCCAGCAGCAGGAACAGAATGTGCTACTGAATCAGGGGTTACAATTAGCCCTTGAGAGAAGTGTCAGAAATGATTCGGGAGCATCGGGGAGGTTTTGTCGACTTAACCCGAGATACTTTGACGGTACGGAGGATGCCATCACGACGGATGCTTGGCTTCAGGATATCGAGGCCATATTGACCGCAGCAAAGGTTCCAGCAGAAGAGAAGGTTGACCAGGTCAGACTATTACTTCAGGATCTCGCCCGCGACTGGTGGGCATCGGAAGAGGTTGGAATGAGGCGTCATGTTCCTTGGGATAGCTTTAGTACCAGATTCAAGGCTAAGTACTTTGGCGTGGTAGCGCGATATGAGCTACAACAGAGATTTATCAGTCTCAAACAGGCTGGTAAGACGGTGGATGGTTATGCGACAGAGTTCTGTAGATTGAGTCGGTTTGCACAGACGATGGTAGCTACAGAGCCAGAAAAGGTGATGAGATTCCAGCAAGGAATTCATTTGGAGATTCTACAACTAGTAGAAGGGCACGACTATCAGACTTTTGACGCCATTTTAACGACAGCTCGGAGGCATGAACTCACCCAACAAAGGTTGGTGACAAGACATGGGGGCCAGAAGAGGTCCCATCCCCAGAGTAGGGGCGGAGGAGCAGTACGGCGAACATCGGCGCCAGCACCCGACATCCATATTAATGAGTCAGGAGCGCCGCAGAGGACGACGGTGTCAGAGATAATAGCACCAGTCCGGCATCAGCAGCAGAGGAACCAGCAGCAGTGCCAGGGGGCGCCCATTGGATGTACTTACTGCGGTAAGGGAGGGCACACTAGGGATGTGTGTCGTTCATCTAACGGATTGTGCATAAGGTGTGGCAGTCCGGACCACAGGATTGCCAATTGTCCTATGATGCACAGGCCAGGAGGGCCAGTTCAGCATTTTCCGGCATTGTCAGCTCCGGGGGCAGCACCGAACAGAGGACCGGCATTGGCCGTAAGGCCGCTAGCCCAGCGTCTGCCGACGCAGGCTCAGATGGTTCGCCAGGCGCAGAACCAGGAAGGCCCGCAGAGGCCGCAGCGACAGCATGGTCGAGGAAGGCAGCAGGAGGGAGCTCAGCAAGGCCAGGGCAGGCCTTCACCTTATCACTGGAGGATGCACTAGCTTCAGACGATGTGGTTGCAGGTAATATTTCTGTTACCTCTTTTCCTGCAGTAGCATTGTTTGATTCGGGGGCTACCCACTCTTTTATATCTGTATGATTTACGACACGTATTGGATTGGAGTTCGAGGCATTGCCAGAGAGGATGAATATACTCACTGGTAATGGGCTCGTAGGAGTTACCAGAGTGTGCCTAGTATGTCCGGTCGTAGTGAGTGGGCGATTATTGCCCGCATCTTTGATTGAGTTCCCTATGGGCAACTTTGGTGTTGTCCTAGGCATGGACTGGTTGAGAGGCAGTCATGCGACGATAGATTATCGGGGAGGTAGGGTAGTATTTAATGTACCTGGCATTGAGGAGTTCGTCTTTGTTCGATCATTGGAGGATCGACCCAAGGGCATCGTTGCAGAAGCATTGGCAGAACAGGAGCAGATACCAAGAGTGGTCAGAGAGTTTCTTGATGTATTTCCAGATGAGCTTCCAGGTTTACCACCGGTGAGAGATGTGGAGTTTTGTATTGAGTTGAATCCTGGAACGGAGCCTAAAGTCGGCAGAGTTTACAGGATGTCGCAGTCAGAGTTGGACAAGTTGCACCAGCATGAAGAAGAACTGAAGGCGAAGCAGTTTATCCGAGACAGCAAATCACCCTGGGCAGCACCGATGATTTTGGTACCCAAGAAGGATGGATCGACGCGAATGTGCATTGATTACCGGCAGTTGAATGCAGTAACAGTGAAGAACAAGTATCCGTTACCAAGGATTGATGATTTGTTTGATCAATTGAGTAAGGCTTGCGTCTTCTCTAAGATTAATCTTCGATCTGGATATTATCAAGTGAGGGTCGGGAAGCAGGACATACCTAAGACAACATTTAGATCGCGGTATGGATATTATGAGTTTCTGGTGATGCCATTTGGACTGACTAATGCCCCAACCGTATTCATGGACTTGATGAACCGTATCTTTCTACCCTATTTGGATAAGTTTGTAGTAGTGTTTATAGATGACATCCTCGTTTATTCCAGTAGTGAAGAAGAACATGAGAAACATCTTCGGACAGTTTTGCAGACCTTGAGGGAGCATCAACTTTATGCAAAGCTTAGTAAATATAAGTTTTGGTTGGATCGTATTTCGTTTCTGGGACACATTATTTCTGGAGCAGGAGTGTCAGTAGATCCGAAGAAGGTTGAGGCAGCAGAGAATTGGCCAGTTCCGAAGACGGTAGCAGAAGTGCGTAGTTTCTTGGGATTGGCAGGTTATTACCGGAGGTTCGTGGCAGATTTTGCCAGGATTTCGGAACCCTTGATGCGTTTGACGCATAAGAATGTAGAGTTTGTTTGGTCAGCAGAATGTCAGACATCATTTGAAGAGTTAAAGAAGAGATTAATCTCAGCCCCGATCTTAACACTTCCAGTAGGATCGAGAGGGTTTACAGTATATTGTGACGCATCCGAGAAGGGACTTGGGTGTGTATTGATGCAGCATGGTAAGGTGATAGCATATGCATCTCGACAGCTTCGGGAACATGAGAAGAACTATCCGACCCACGACCTGGAATTAGCAGTAGTAGTGTTCTCGCTTAAGTTATGGAGGCACTATTTATATGAGGATCAAGTGAAGATTTACACTGATCATAAGAGCTTAAAGTATGTATTTACCCAGAGGGACCTGAACATGAGACAGAGAAGATGGTTGGAATTATTGAAGGACTTTGATGTAAATCTTCAGTATCATCCAGGCAAGGCGAATGTGGTAGCAGATGTCTTGAGCAGGAGAGGTGGTACATTCGTTTTAACCTCGCAGAGGCATATTCTGGAAGACCTTCAGGAAGTGAAAATTGAAGTAATCTTGCCACAAGATACAAGAGTTATGGCCAGTTTGCAGATTCAGTCTACTTTAGTAGAGAGGATCAGAGCAGCCCAGGCAGAGGATCCGCGGATCCAGAAGCTTCTATCAGAGTGTGAGTCAGGTCTCAGGAAGGAGTTAGTAATCCATAAGGATGGTACACTTAGGTTCAAAAATCGTCTTTGTATACCAGGTAGAGACCTTCGACAAGAAGTTATGTCAGAGGCTCATAGTTCTTCTTATTCCATTCATTCCGGAGGCACAAAGATGTACCAAGATATAAAGCAACACTTTTGGTGGAATGGCATGAAGAGGGAGATAGCGAGATTTTTATCCAGATGTTTGGTATGTCAGCAAGTGAAGGCAGAGCAGCAGAAACCAGCAGGATTGTTACAGCCGCTTCCTATTCCGGAGTGGAAGTTGGAGCACATCACGATGGACTTTGTGACCGGTTTACCTAGATCTCCGACCAGTCAAAACGCAGTTTGGGTAATGGTGGATCAGCTCACGAAGGTTGCGTATTTTTTTCCTTTCAGAGTAGGGCAGTCTACTGAGCAGCTGGCAGAAATGTATATGAAGCATATCGTGAGGCAGCATGGTGTTCCAGTCAGCATAGTATCAGATCAAGACACGCGGTTCACCTCTCACTTTTGGCGAAGTTTGCATCAAAGTTTGGGTACCAAGTTGAGGTTCAGTACAGCCTACCATCCACAGACGGACGGACAGTCAGAGAGAACCATTCAGACCTTGGAAGATATGTTACGGGCTTGTACTTTGGACTTCGGCAGAACTTGGGAAGATCATCGTCATTTAGTAGAGTTCTCTTACAACAACATTCATCAGACAAGTATCCGGATGGCACCGTTCGAAGCATTATATGGAAGAAATACTGGTCCCATCTGGCATGGGACGATATGGGAGAACGAAAGTTGTTGGGACCAGAGATGATCACGCAGACAGTGGAGACAATCAAGTTGATCAGAGAGTGGCTTCGAATCGCGCAGGAGAGACACAGACACTGGGCGGATCAATATCGTAGGCCTCTAGAGTTTGGGGTTGGTGACCAAGTTTTTCTGTGGATTTTGCCTACTCGGGGTGTCATTAGATTTGGAACCCGAGGAAAGCTTAGTCCAAGATTCGTTGGTCCTTTTGAGATTCTCGCTCGGGTAGGCGATGTTGCTTATCGGCTTACCCTTCCTCCCTCGCTATCTGGCGTACATAATGTGTTTCATGTATCTCAGTTGCATGGGTATGTCCCGAATCCGAGTCATGTCCTCGACCATTCAGAGTTAGTCGTTGGTACCGACCTAACTTACGAGGAACAACCCGTGTCTATTTTGGACCGGCGAGAGAAGGTGCTCAAGAACCGGACTATTAGCCTTGTCCGTGTCGCTTCGGGCCATCACTCTCCGGAAGAGTCAACCTGGGAGCGCGAAGACGAGATTAGATCTCGGTATCCGCACTTGTTCGACTCAGAAGGTACGTTTTTCCTCATGCCTTGGTAATCTGTTTACATTCCTGTTTTGCACCATTTTGAAATATATGATCAATGACTGCTAATGATAGGTTGATTGCGTAGATTGTAATTGTACCTTGCTTGTCCGGATTCCTCTATCATTGTCTTGGCTGAAATTTCGAGGACGAAATTTTTCTAAGGAGGATAGAGATGTCACTCCCCGATCCTTATATACGTATTCTTTCATGAATTCTGTACATGGTATCCCGTATTTAGCATGTGCATAATTCTATTTATTTTTATTTAATGGTTGCATGTAGCTTTTAAGCATGTCTTTAGTGGAAGGGTTGGAGCATGTTTAGAGATTAGGGTTTTCTTAAGCCAACCCAACCCCTATTTATATTCTCTTCCTCACTCTCTCTCCTCATTCACTCTTCCATTTATTTTCCTCAACCACCATCCTTAGGCAATTATAACTTGCTCAAAAGTGGAGATTTATGCATTTTTTGTTCTTGATTTTTCCTTTGACATTATTTGTCCATATTGTTCTTCTCTTCATTCTCTACAAGTTTAGTTCTTGGAGTTTTTGATTCTAATGGCTAGTTTTGTGTAGATCTAAGTTTCTAAAACTAGGGTTTTATGTATTTACATGGTTTTGATCTATCAAACTTGGTTATTTTCGAAAACTAATGGTCCTAGGTTGTAGAAAATTTGATTGTACACAATTTTGACCTTTAAAAAGTTAGATTTTGACTTGTTTTGAGAAAATTATGGCCAAAATAATATTTGGACAATTTCTATGTCATCTGCCCTGGTTTTGGCAGGAACGATGCATAGTGCCGTATAGTACCGAGTCGCATATGGGAGTGTCGCATAGTACCGCATGAATAGTACCGAACCGCATGTGGGAGTACCGTATAGTACTGTATAGTGCCGCATAGTGTCGAGCCGCATATGGAATTGCTGCATAGTACCGCATAGTGCCGAGCCGCATATGGAAGTGTCGTATAGTGTCGCATGAATAGTACCGAGCCGTATATTGGAGTACTGTATAGTTCCGTATAGTGCCGAGCCGTATATAGGAGTGCTGTATAGTATCGCATAGTGTCCGAGCCGCATATGGGAGTACCGCATAGTGCTGTATAGTGCCGCATAGTGCCGAACCGTATATAGGAGTGCCGTATAGTGCCGTATAGTGTCCGAACTGCTATGAGAGTGCTGCATAGTATTGCATAGTGGCGAACCGCATATGAGAGCATTTCATAGTGCTGCATAGGGTCGAGCCGCATATGGGAGTGCCGCATAGTGCCGTATTGTGTCCGAGCCGCATATGGGAGTGCTGCATAGAGCCGCATAGGGTCCGAGCCGCATATGGGAGTGCTGCATAGTACCGCATAGTATCGAGTCGCATATGAGAGTACCGTATAGTACCGCATATAGTGCCGCAGAAGGCTGCATAGTGCCGCATAGTGCCTATTTTGGCTGTTTTTGGCTGTTTTATGCCCTATTTGGCTGAATTGAGGCCAGAATTTCTCCTAACTTCCAACATAAAAGTTGTAGATCTTTGTCTTGGCTTCAAAAATTTTCATGTATCACTTTAACCAAAATTTATATGTGACTTTGGCACCTTATGCACCTTGCTCCTTGTGCACCTTTTACCTTGCACATTGCCCGTGCGCCGTTAGTGCCACTTCATGACTTACGATCACTTCATACCCTAAGTGCATAGTACTTTTTTGTTCTATTTCCTCTTGTGTCTTGGTCCTCATTCCTGATCTGACTTCTATGCGTATGCTGGATAACCCTTTGTATGTACTATGGTACAATCTATGTGAGCACCGATGTGCTATCCTAAGTGCTAAGTGTTCCTATGTGATACCTGTCAGTACCTCCAAGAGTCCAGCATTTACATAGCGATTGGTCAGTAGCAATGATGGGATATGTGCTGTGTGTTGCATTACACTAAGAAGGGGGTACATATGTATGACTCTATGAGCCAGTACGGATCTTCTTGGGGTACTCATACAAGGTACGACATCTAGGGGAGTGAGCATGTGACCACGACATGTGAACTCCGAGGATAACCTAGGGATTAACTAGGCAACTAACTTGGTAGATGCATTGGGTGGAAAGAATCCCGAGATCGTGCCATACTAGCCACCCCAGGCCCAGTCCTAACGTGTCGGGTTGGACGCCACGGATATGGTTTCACTCGCCTATAGCGAATGGCTA
The DNA here is from genome assembly GCA_029216955.1 of Iris pallida. Classification (NCBI taxonomy): domain Eukaryota; kingdom Viridiplantae; phylum Streptophyta; class Magnoliopsida; order Asparagales; family Iridaceae; genus Iris; species Iris pallida. The sequence continues at coordinate 37,057 of JANAVB010042221.1, forward strand.
TATTCGACTCCTACGAGCTATGTGTTATATGTTTTAGCGCGGTAGCCCTCCGGGAAACCGATGCATAATCAATGTGCTATATGTCTTATGGTTTGGTTAGCCCTGCTGGGTTGACACGATCTGAGGATTCCTTTTAATCAGTATCGCTGGGATAACTCCGCCAAATATAGTAAGCCGCATGAATGAATGGCCGCTTAAAAAATGACTTGACTGTGCCTTGTAACTTTCGTTAGTAGCCGAGAGACATGGACAGTCATGGTGCGTGGTCCAACCCATGTCCTTGTTTGGTTGTTGGGTTGGGCTATCGTGCTAGGACAGGCTGTGGACCGAGATTACAATCGGAAGCTTTTATTATTACTAGTATTATTATTTTGTGCTTGGGTTTTATCTCGCTCTTTTGTGCTTCCTTATGGTACTTGCTATTCGGGACTGACCCCGCTGGTTTTGTTTGGCCAGATCTCGTAGCAGCGCCTGAGGATCCAAACTTCCTCCCCGACGTTAATGGTGCATACTAGGAGCATAGCTGGCGGAGGACTCGAGTGGGTTTCTTCTCCACCACTCTAGTATATTTGCTTATGTTCTGGCGTTTAGCCACCGGCACCTGTTTAGCCGGCTAATCTAGATATTTTGTCTTTGCATAATTTGTAATTAAATCAGATTGCAGCTGAATACAATTATGTACCTATGACTCTCTAGGCTAGCTAACTTATAATGCTAGATCCCCATGATCATTTTGATGATGCGTCGGGGACGCCTTACTGCTTTATCTTATATAATTATTGTTTACTGCTTTTTGTTTGATTGATTGAGACCTAGATGCTCTGTGAGACCATAGGAGACTTGATTGTAGCATGCACCCCTTTGTCTTTTGACAGCCACGATCGTCGTATGATGTTTATATACCTCATATGGAGTAGCTGGCCTAGTCCGTCTTCGTATATCGGTACTAGGGCTTGACATCTACAGATGAGAGCCTCCGCAGACTCAGAGTTCAGGCTTTAGCTGGATTGTTTGATGACTTCACCATAGCAGAGGATGGATCTTTGAGGTACGGCAGCAGGTTATGCGTGCCGAAGGGTGAGCTGAAGAGGTAATCTTGCAGGAGGCGCACCGATCACGATATTCTATTCACCCCGGTGCCAACAAGATGTACCATGACTTACGGAAACATCTCTGGTGGCACGGAATGAAGAGGGATGTATCACGCTTTATTTTGAGGTGCCTAGTTTGCCAGCAGGTCAAGGCGGAGCGTCAGAGACAGCTAGACTATTACAGCCGTTACCCATTCCCGAGTGGAAGTGAAAACACATTACGATGGACTTTGTCTCAGGGCTTCCTCGTTCCCAAGGAGGGAAGGATGCCATATGGGTTATCGTTGACAGGCTGATGAAGTGTTCTCATTTTATACCCTTCAAGGTGGGACTTCTATCGAGAAGTTGGCAGAGCTATACTTGCAACAGATAGTTCGCTTGCATGGAGTACCGGTGAGCATCGTATCAGACCGGCACAACAGATTCACATCCTATTACTGGAGGAGCTTACAGGAGGAGTTGGGCAGTCGGCTCAAATTCAGTACAGCGTACCACCCACAAATTGATAGACAGTCCGAGAGGATGATTCAGACGCTCGAGGATATGTTGATGACTTGTGTACTAGACTTCGGAGGATCATGGGAGAGTCATCTTCACTTGGTAGAGTTTTTATACAACAACAGCTACGAAGCTAGCATCGGTATGTCTCCATTCGAGGTACTATATGGACGATGATGCCGTACACCACTCATTTGGGATGATGTTGGAGATAGAGTTATGCTTGGGCCAGAGATGATCACTAAGGTAGCATAGAAGGTCAGGATGATCAGAGACAGACTCAGAGTTGCTCAGGACAGTCAGAAACACTGGGCTGATGCTAGTCGCAGACCGATGGAGTTCACCGACGGAGATATGGTGTTGGTGAAGATATCACCTACCAGAAGGACGATCCGATTCGGACGAGGCGGCAAGTTGAGCCCTAGATACATTGGACCGTTCGAGATACTCGGCAGGATAGCAGAGGTAGCTTACAGGGTTGCACTACCACCCAACCTGGCGGGAGTTCACGATGTCTTTCATGTGTCTCAGCTGAGGAGATACGTTCCTGACCCCAGCCATGTACTGGATCATTCAGAGTTGGAGATCGGACCGAGTCTTGCAGTTACTGAGCAGCCAGTGGAGATATTGGACCGAAGGGAGAAGAGGCTGAGGAACAAAGTCATATCTTTAGTTCGAGTAGCTTGGAGCCGTCACTCTCCAGAAGAATCTACTTGGGAAAGGGAGTCGGACATGAGGGAGAGATATCCTCACTTGTTCGACCCACCTGCCGTGAGGGAACCATCCGTTCCCGCTTGATACCTTAGAGGTTAGTCTTAATAGTAGCCTTAGTCATTTTTTGAATTGTTTGCTATATTAAAATATTTGTACAGTCTTCTATCCTTATGAATTTCGATGACGAAATTTTTCAAGGAGGGAAGATTTATAAGCCCCTGATATTTTAATTATTTTAAATTAAGGGTTTTTAAGTGAAAATAACATTTTTAGCTTTAAAACAATTTATTACAATTATTAGGAAATTTCTAGAAATTTTAAATAATTTTTAAGTAACTTTAAAGCTTAAAATATCAATTTACAATTTTTAAATTATGTTTGCAATTAATTGGATTGTTTTTAAATCACTTTGTAATATTAAATTTGTCTGTGCAAATTCATATTTGCACAGAACACATCGGAATATGATTTGCAAATTGGGAATTTGCATTTAGTTAAAGCGGTGGGGTTTTCTGTATATTACAAAACTACGGGGGTTTTTCTGCAAAGTTGCCCACGACTCAGGCATGGCATTGACCTAGCACCGACTGCCACCGCGATGAAACCCTAACCCTAATTTTTATTTTTGCCATGAAAACCCCAAATTGGCCACAATTTTTAGCCTATAAAGACCCCCCCATTCGAAACACTAACCCTAGCTTCTTCCACGAACGCCCTTGCCACCGCTACAGTCACTTCTTCTCCGACGAGCTTCGCCAGAAACCTAGATCTAGGATCCCCGCCGCCCTAGGCCACTTCCCGACGAGCCACCACCACCAGCTTGTTCGCCACGACGAGGCAAACCCAAACCTATTTTTCTCGACGCACCCCGACGTCTCCTCCACCGCGCAGCAGCCCTGAACGCGGTTCCAGTCGGACACGTACGTCTCGTTTCTTCCTTGGTTCGTGTCAGTGTCTCTTGTACACGTGAGTAGAGTGGCCGCGTGTCGAGGAACTCAGTGGTGTGCTCGGACACGTGAGATTCGTGTCGTGTGTGTCATTCTAGCCCCAGGAAACAAGACTCGTATCGGATACTGTGACCGTGTCCCTAAATGTCAGGACACGGGTTTATTTGGTTTGGGTTTCGGGTTTGTTGTGTGCTAACGGATTTCAAACCAATTAACTGTTGGGTTTGGGTTTGGGTTACTGTGTTGATCGGGTCGGATTTTGGCCCAATAGGTTTGGGTTTCAAACCCATTAATGTGTGTATATATATATATATATATATATATATATATATATATATATATATATATATATATATATATATATTTTATATATGTATATATGTGTATATATATATATATATATATGTACTTATATATGTATATATATATATATGTACTTATATATGTATATACATAAAATATATATATATATATATATATATATATATATATATATATATAAATATATAATATATATATATATATATATGTATATATATATACATACTGTTATATACTGTATTTATATTATTTTATAAGTATTCCTTTATATATATATATATATATATATATATATATATATATATATATATATATATATATATATGAAGATGGGGGTTTGGGCTTGGCTTCCTCTGGAAGGAGCTCTTCCGCTCCTCGAGTACCCCGTCCCCTCCCTCAACCACGGCCGGTGTCCGGCTGCTCATGGGCGGCTACCTCCCCGCCGTGAGTCTCCAGGTCTCTTCGATTGGCCAGGCTTCCCCCGGCCGCTCCTCTCGCGGGGAGCCCCCCTACCTCGGCCGGCGTCTGCCCGACGTGCGGCGGCCCCTCTTCCGCCCTCGGCGCAGCCGCCGCCCTTGGCGTCGTAGGCGCGCCGGCGCCTACGGTCGTTCCCGGCTCCTTCCCTCCTCTGCCCTCCGCCAGCCTCTCTCGTCGCTGCGCGCGCCGTGCGGCCTCCTTCTGGCCCGTCGTCCCCTAAGGTCACCGTCTCTGCCGCTGCGCCGCCCCCATCTACGGCCGCGGCCCCACCCCCCGCTCCCCCCTCCCTGTTGCGGCCCTCCGAGTCTCGGGCAGCGTCTGTCCCGGATCCTCCTCCCCCTGGCTCTCGGCGTCCCTGCGGCACCGGGGTCCTGCTCCGCTCCGCCTGGATCCCCTCCTCCGGCTCCTCCGGCCCAGGCGCCCTCCGCCCTAGCAGCCGCCTTCCCCCGGCGCTTCCTCCCTCCGCACCTCTTCCCGCTTCGGCTGCGGACTTCCTCCCCGCGCCTCCTCCTTCTGCGCCACCTCCCGCCTCGGCAGCGGTCCTCCTACCGGCGCCCCCCGTCTCGGTAGCGCACCCCCAGCCAGCGTCTCCCCCCGCCCCGGGTACGGACTTCCTCCCGGCGCTTCCTCCCTCCGCGCCTCCCCTCGCCACGATCGCGGACTTCCTCCCCCCTCCCGTCGCCCATCTCGCCGCGCCTCCAACCTCCTCGACGGCGGCCTGCTTCCCGGCCCCCACCACTCTGTGGTGGTACTGGAACCCCCTTCCAGCCCAGTCGGCTGTGCCCTTCTGGTAGTCTCCTGTCCACGGCGGCTTTGGTCACCCCTCCGCTTCGTCATGGGGGTCGAGCCCCTACTTCTAGCCCCAGCCACCGCCTGGGGGTTGAGCCTCCCACTCCCTCCTCCATGGGCGTCCCCCCTCTCCGTCGCCGGAGTCGAGCTCCTCCTCGAGCGATTTCCCCTAGCTCCCTCCTCCCGGGATCGTCTCCTCCTCCCTCGTTCTCCTCTCCGGCCCAACGCGCCCGGGGTGTACCCCCTCGCTGGCCCCCCTCTTCGCCTCGCTCCCCCAGGGGTCGAGCCCCCCATCCGCCGTGGCCCCCGCCCCTTGGTCTGGGTGCCCCTCTTTATCCCCGCCGAGGTCCCTCCTCGGGCCCCGCGTTGGCCTCTCGGAATGCCCCCTCTCCTCCTCGGGTTGTACCATCGAGCGCACGGAGGACTCCTTGGGTTCCGTGCGGCTACTTTTCCCTCTTATTTTTTTGGTTTTGAATTTTGAATGGATCGGGCTGGTGCCCGCTTGTGGGCATTTTGTATGAAATATTGAAACATGCAGCAGAAATTTAGAAGCAACATAAAATTTATTCAAAAGTGCTCTTTATTGATATTGAACAATAAGATTACAATGGGGCGCAAGGCCCTGATTATAAGTCTCTCAAGCTCATTTTTCTCTCATTTTACAGGTCACTCTGCTCTCTCTCATCTCTCGATACAATACTTGAGCCAGCGGATGCTTCGGAAGACAATGTCCATACATTATGTCTCATATAAGTCTTGACTCCACGCGGCCGCATGCTTCGAATCGCCAAGGGACTCCGTGCCTCGACGCATCCAAGCGAGCTTCGCACCACGAGCTTTTACCTGTGCCTGCACATGAAAACTATATGGGTGTCAGTACTTAACTGTACTGGTGGAGTGAGCTTCTCGCCCGCCCATACAAAACCGACACGTTCATTTACTTTGTACAGCTTAACCCCTTTTTGATTCTCTTGCTAGACTTGCCTTCGGATCAATTTTAGGACAAAGACGTCGTGGCCCATACTTGGCAATGCAACGACAGGGTCGTGCTATACTCTATTCGCAACTTCAATGTATTCGAGGCAGTGCCTCGACGAGTAGAACTTATGCAAGTCAGCCGTGCCAAGACTTCTACTTGTTCTATGTGCCTCTATGCCATTCTCGTGCCAACGACGTCAAAGTGACGACTCGTGCTGGTCGTGCCAATAAACTGGAACGTGCCATAAGATCGAGGCCGTGCCTCGTTTATCAACAAGACTTAAACAAACTCGCCTTATGGCCCTTCCAGACTTAACTCAAGACAATGATGCCATATTCATGCCGAAGTACGTGTTCTTGCTATAGCCAAATCTTAGGCTCCAGAATGGTGTTGCGACCATGCACACCTTAACCCGCACTGATTCAATCTAGCACTTGCTACTTTTATGCCTTGTTAACCCAACACATAACTTGCTAGTACTCGACGCAATCCAAACGCATAAACGCGGATAGCCGCTCTTGTCAATACATCTATATGAGTGGTCACTAGCAATATCAAGCTATCCCGGACCTTTTGCATACAATGACCATTCGCGTGGCGAGGTACGAGCTCCCACTGAATGACCCACAGCCTACATTATAACAGTTCAGTTCAATCGAGTCGTACCGTCGATGAAGGCCGTACAATATCTGCAATTCCTTCTAGGCCGACACGAACCCGACGCCCCGGGATCGCTCGAGGAATTTTGCCCTTGCGCGCATGTTGTCCAATGACCATGCAAGACTCAACTCGATCTACCAAGTCCTTCCTTATTCATGACCATGCTTTCTATCTATCTATCGAGACTCCTAAGTTGCGGGACCGATCTCGTGTGCTTCCTTATCGAGACTTAGCGAGACTTCCAAGTAGCGGGACCGATCTCGTGAATGAGACTTATCGAGACTCCCAAGTAGCGGGACCGATCTCGTGTACGACACTTAGCGAGACTCCCAAGTAGCGGGACCGATCTCATGAATGAGACTTATCGAGACTCCCAAGTAGTGGGACCGATCTCGTGTACGAGACTTATCGAGAATTAGCGAGACTCCCAAGTAGCGAGACCGATATCGGCGACAACTAGTCGCGTGGACTTCCTTTGCCCGTGGCATGCTTTGTACCAAACCCATCGTAGCTCGTGCCTTAGACAGACCTTGTTCTCTAGGCAACTCTATCGCTCAAGTCATATACTTTATACGACGAGCCTTGATCTCGTGGGACTATGTAACTTGACAACCGCAGCCAACAGGGGATAGTACTTGCTATGAATTCGATAGTCCAGCAAAACTCTTGTCTAACTTATTCGACAACGACTTGATGAGCAGAGGCTGTGCCAAGCTTCATATCGAGGGAACGTGCCATGCACGCGTTCGACTTGAACAACCAAGTTCTTGGGTGGCTATATTTAAACCATAAGCCGTGCAACACGTCTTAACCCATGGGACATGCGAAGGCTATGCCAAACCTTGGACGACGAGACCGTGCATGCTTTATCAAGCATTCACGCGGGCGACGCCTATGACTTAGGCTAATTCGAGTGTCGTGGCAACTTAGCAACTAAGGCCAACTTCCTTCTTCCAAGCCACGGGACGAAGGACCGAGTGTCATTTGAAAGCACGCTGAGCCGACTTCTAAGCAGACCGTGGGACCTTTTTCCATGTTCTAACACATTTCGACCCGTCGGAATTATTTCTTTAGCTATGTGGATGCGTCTCTTTTATTATCAAGCCTAACTTGTGCAAGTTGAAAACATGCGAGTTATTATGTGAAGGCTAAGACGAGGCAAGTTCATCGAAACTACCCCACCTGAGCGATGAGTCACCTCGACCGAGCGAGTCTTCGAGTAGTCGTTGCAAGGCTAACTTCGAACGCCGTCGGCGTTTTGATTCCTCCGATTGACTAAACGGGACGGGGCACTACATCATACACCACTCAGAAAAAGTTTTGTCCTCGAAACTAATTGAGTACTTACTTTTCGACCACTTTGATCCAAGGACTCTCGTACACATTCCGCCTATGCGTTTCTTCAATTCGAGCCACGCTCGCACTACTATCAATCTTTTCCTTTAATATGATCTCAAATCCTCAATACTTTTCCATTCCTCAAGTCTCATTTGAATTCAACGTATCACTTGGTTGGATCGTGTATGCATTCCACGCGTCCCTAAAATACATGCATTTTAGCCAAGCCGTATGATAGAGAATTCGTCATTCACACTCGAGTCATAACGTGCACATATTCAGGCATTCCTGAAATATATGAATGTTAGCCAAATCTCATGAGGTATTCCCATATTCTTGATTCGCTCTATCCATCCATACCAATCCTCATGATCAATCTTTTCAATGCTATCTCTTGCAACATAGACGTCTCGCCTAACCCGCTAGACCATTTCTTAAGGCTAAAGTCAATATCTGGATTGGAATCATAGTTCCCCAACAATAATGCCAACACTGACCCCAATCCTAGGGTCAAACCAAAGTCGATAATACGGGGTTTTCTATCCAAGCTCGCGTCACTCAGATTTCTAAACATCGAGCATGATCACCTAATTCGCATCAAGACATACGTTACACAGATTCGAACCCATTCAAATTACCAATTTGTATAGTCTATTCCTTCTGACATGTCGACATGATTCACATATCCATACTAACCAATTCATGTATTCGATCACGAGGTCATCTAGCACAACAATTTATCACGCCCCCATCTCACGCAAGTTCGATTATCTATGTTGGACATGAATCACCATGCCACGTTCTCGCAGGATAATCGTCCTCATTGGAGCTTAACTTAACTCTTGCTTGAGTCTAGACTAATTTATTCTCGATACGCGGATTGGACCTACTCAATCCTCAAGTTCAATCGTCAAGCACACTGAGTCATTCTCGAGTCCATCTTCGCGTCAAACCATAAGTCGAAGCAATCAAATTGCCACACCATGCAAGTTCGATCACCCCCGTTGTATGAATCACCATACCAGCGCTCACACGGAGTGATCGCCCTAGTCGACGTGACACATGTGCGAGGATAGAGTTAGGCTCGCATAAGACAAGAACGTCAACATTGTGGTTATCGTCGAAGCAATCCAAACATTTCATTTCCATCTAAGCAAAGATCTCAGTTCGATAGTCTGATCGTCATTCGTTCAACTAGAAAATTCTCGAGCCAAGTCTATCATTTTCTTGACCCATTTCAACATCCCGAGTATAGCGTCCATCGAAACAATGACATTTTATACGATCATCGTTCCTCGAATCAGAGTACCCCTGAGTTATCACACATTGATCTTTCATACCCCTCAATACCATCGATGATGTACATAACCTGACGATCTTTCTTTAAAACGAACTCTGAGTCGTGCAATCGATGCTATTGTCTGAATTGGATATACCACATTTCCATTCGATCAAATCCGAAATCACAAGTGCGATCCTCTAGGCTTCTTCGATCAAGACATTCATTTTTATTCATCGTTCCGAATCCTGATTCAATATCGTTTTCTAACTCGCGTTGCTCATTCACAAGTTGTCCAAACGACATCTTGTTCAGGACATTCGAAGTCACGACCAACTAAGCGTGACGCGTTCTAAGGCTTTGCGCGATCGTATCGCCTCGCCGACATACTCGTTTTACCTATAATCCTGAATTTTTGCTTGAATGAATTCCAAAATGGACCATACACAACTCAGGATTCGAGCCATCCGATTTGGTCCACAATCACATTCAGATTATTTGCTAAAATATTTTTCAGATTCGTTCGACGAATCTCTAGCTCAATCACTCACGTCGTCTCGACGCGCTAAGTCGTTCGCACTATTCCTCAAAATCTAAACCAATCTTCCGTGTACGCCTAAGCGTTAGTTCGATAGCATTTCTATCGATATACACCCTAAGTGTATCTCTGTTCCTGACCGAGCGATAATTAATATTGCTCGCGACTCGTTTGCACCAAAAAGTCGAGGTGTGCGACATGCGGCACAACTTAGCCAAAAGCACGTGTGCATAGCCATCCCGTATGGACTATACTCCGAGTTTGCACACTCATTTGCTAATGTCGACGTAGGACTAGTTAGGCACGCACGCGACTTGCTAACTTTAGCATGTGTTTTCTATCAACTCAAGTTTGACACCGTTCGGCACAAAGGCCATCGCCTATCGATGCGTTCGATTGAACACTTGTACGAGCTTTTGAAAAATATTTAGACTTATTGTATGGACATGTCGTGGGACATTTGAGAGAGAGTGCACACTTCTTTATCAACGACAAGCTTTCAAAACTGAGAGATTCGACTTGAAGTCCAAGGACGTAAAGCCGTGCTCTGATACCATTATGTCACACCCCGCTCCCGTAGGAGCGATCGTCCTCGCTAAGGCGTGATGCCGCATGAGCCTAGATTGTGCTCGTGCAAGGCAGTTTCATAACGACAAATTACAGCGACTACGACGGGGTCGTCGCACAGAAGTCCCAAGCAGAAACATTAAAACATACATCAGAAATTTAGAAGCAACATAAAAGTTATTCAAAAGTGCTCTTTATTGATATTGAACAATAAGATTACAATGGGGCGCATGGCCCTGATTACAAGTCTCTCAAGCTCATTTTTCTTTTATTTTACAGGTCACTCCCTTCTTTCTCATCTCTCGATACAATGCTTGAGCCAGCGGATGCTTCGGAAGGCAATGTCCATAAATTATGTCCCATATAAGTCTTGACTCCACACGGTCTCATGCTTCGAATCGCCAAGGGACTCCGTGCCTCGACGCATCCAAACGAGCTCCGTATCACGAGCTTCTACCTGTGCTTGCACATGAAAGCTATGTGGGTGTCAGTACTCAACTATACTGGTGGAGTGAGCTCCTCGCCCACCCATACAAAACTGACACATTTATTTACTTTGTGTAGCTTAATTCCTTTTTGATTGTCTTGCTAGTCTTGCCTTAGGATCAATTTTAGGACAAAGACGTCGTGGCCCATACTTGGCAACGCAACGACAGGGTCGTGCTATACTCTATTCGCGACTTCAATGTATTCGAGGCAGTGCCTCGACTAATAGAACTTATGCAACTCGGCCGTGCCAAGCCTTTCACTTGTTCTATGTGCCTCTAGGCCATTCTCGTGCCAACGACGTCAAAGAGATGACTCATGCTGGTCGTACCAATAAACTTGAACGTTTTAGAAGATCGAGGCTGGGCCTCGTATATCAACAAGACTTAAGCAAACTCGCCTTACGGTCCTTCCAGACTTAACTCGAGACAATGACGCCACATTCATGCCGAAGCACGTATTCTTGCTATAGCCAAATCTTAGGATCCAGAATGGTGTTGCGATCGTGCACACCCTAACCCGCACTGATTCAATCTAGCACTTGCTACTTTTATGCCTTGTTAACCCAACAAGTAACTTGCTAGTACTCGATGCAATCCAAAGGCATACACGTGGATAGCCGCTCTTATCGACACATCTATATGAGTGGTCACTAGTAATATCAAGCTATCCTGGATCTTTTGCATACGGTGACCATTTGCGTGGCGAGATACGAACACCCACCGAATGACCTACAACCTATATTATAACGGTTCACTTCAATCGAGTTGTACCGTCGATGAAGGCCGTACAATATCTGTATTTCCTCCTAGGCCGATATGAACCCGGCGCCCCGGGATCGCTCGAAGAATTTTTCCCTTGTGCGCAAGTTGTCCAATGACCGTGCAAGACTCAACTCGATCTAACAAGTCCTTCCTTATTCATGACTATGCTTTCCATCTTTCTATCGAGACTCCCAAGTAGCGGGACCGATCTCATGTGCTTCCTTATTGGGACCTAGCGAGACTCCCAAGTAGCGGGACCGATCTCGTGAATAAGACTTATCAAGACTCCCAAGTAGCAGGACCGATCTCGTCTACGAGGCTTATCAAGACTTAGCGAGACTCCCAAGTAGTGGAACCGATCTCGCGAACGAGCCTTATCAAGACTACTAAGTAGCGGGACCGATCTGGTGTACGAGACTTATCGAGACTTAGCGAGACTCCCAAGTAGCATGACCGATCTCGACGACAACTAGTCGCGTGGACTTTCTTTGCCCGTGGCATGCTTTTCACCAAATCCACCATGGCTCGTGCCTTAGACAGACCTTGTTCTCTAGGCGATGCTATCGCTCCAGTCATATACTTTATACGATGAGCCTTGATCTCGTGGGACTATGTAACTTGACAACCGCATCCAACAGGGGATAGTGCTTGCTATAACTTCGATAGCCCAGCAAAACTCTTGTCTAACTTATTCGGCAACGACTTGACGAGCAGAGGCTGCGCCAAGCTTCACATCGAGGGAACGTGCCGTGCACGCGTTCGACTTGAACAGCCAAGTTCTTGAGTGCCTAGATTTAAGCCACAAGCCGTGTAACACGACTTAACCCAAGGGACATGTGAAGGCTATGCCAAGCCTTGGACGACGAGACCGTGCATGCTTTATCAAGCATCCACGTGGACGACGCCTATGACTTAGGCTAATTCGAGTGTCGTGGCAACTTAGCAACTGAGGCCAACTTCCTTCTTCCAAGCCACGGGATGAAGGACTAAGTGTCATTTGAAAGCACGCTGAGCTGACTTTTAAGCAGACCGTGGGACCTTTTTTCATGTTCTAACACATTTCGACCCGTCGAAATTATTCCTTTAGCTATGTAGATGCGTCTCTTTTATTATCAAGCCTAACTTGTATAAGTTAAAAACATGCAAGTTATTATGTGAAGGCTTAGACGAGGCAAGTTCATCGAAACTACCCCACCTGAGCGAGGAGTCGCCTCGACCGAGCGAGTCTTCGAGCAGCCATTGCAAGGCTAAGTTCGAACGCCGTCGGTGTTTTGATTCCTCCGATTGACTGAACGGGATGGGACACTACATCTTACTATGCTATAACTCAAGCGTAGGCTGGACATGCCTCAATCCGTTCCAACAATTTAGGTAGCGGGTCGTGACATAATTTTAGTGGTAGCCCATACAGGTCCTTGACTAACTTGTTTGGTTACGTCATTGTACCAAGCATGCCTGCAATTAGGAACTTAAGATAACTAGATAACACTTTGAATAACATTTAGAACACCTAGAGTTTTACTAGGATTGTAACATAAGAAAACTCATCCCAGTATAGGACCATTATTATAAAATTAGACTTTTTGTTTGTTTGTGATTGTTTACTTAAAAAGTTCTTATAGTTCTTTTATTTTTATTTAGATGGTGCTTACACGCTCATCCCAGTATGCCACACCTGAAAATGGCATACTTCCTAACCAGCCGGTCGACCAGTTGACCGGAGCATTTCCACCTCCACCTACCATATACCCCCACTCCACAAATCCACAAACCCAGATGCCTTCACCAACTCCTACATCACAGTCCCAGCAGGACCATATGATTCCACCACCTGCTGTTATACCTGGCCAGACTTCCGTCACCCTCGATGGGAACCAGCTACTTACTCTGATCCAGGGTTCCTAACGACCCATCAAGAGCAGACGACCTTACTTCGCCAGAGCATAGAGCGCTCTGAGGAGCGTACCATGATCCCCTCACCGATAGAGCCACGACCGAGAGCGGAGAATATCAAGGACTTCATGAACTTGAACCCCAAGGAGTTCAAAGTTACTGAGGGCATCATAGTCGTAGATGACTGGTTGGACTCAGTAGAGAGCTAGACTGCCTGGTGACCTTCAGGTTGAGGCAGCAGGATTTCTGTTGACAGACTTAGCAGGAGTCTGGTTCAGGAATGAGCCACTATTCGCGAAAGAGGAGCTACGTGGGATCAGTTCAAGATCCAGTTCAAGAAGAAATTCTTTTCGACTACCGATAGAGTAACCATAGGGCTACAATTCCAGAACCTGCAGCAGGGGAACCGTTCTATTGACGAGTATACGGCGGAGTTTAGTTGTTTGAGCCGTTTCGCCCCTAGCCTGATTTTAGACCCAGAGGAGATGACACGTAGATTTTGCCATGGTCTTATCCCAGATATCGCCATCCTTCTAGTGGCAAACGGGACGACTGACAACTACCAAAGCCTGGAGTTGGGCCGAGGGATAGAGGAGCGCCTTCTGTATTATAAGAGGCCAGCTACCGGACACCATGACGGAACGTCCAAGCGCCAGGCTTTCCAGCCGAAGGCACCTGCTCAGCATCAGCAGGCTTATCGTCCTCCAGTATAGCATCAGCATCAGCACCATCAGGCACCACTTACCAGAGCTCCAGGGCAGCAGCAGCAGAGGAGTGTCCCATGCTCGTTCTGTAAGAGGCCAGTATACGACCACTCCATTTACAGGAAGTGGCTGAGCCAGTGCCTAGCATACTGTTCTACCACCCACCAGCTTTGAGGAAGCCTACTAGCGGGGAGGGCACCGGGTACTGGACCACATGTCAGAGGATCACCTCTCCCAACCCAACAGCAGCGATTTGGGCAGCATCTGCAACAGCAGCAAAAAGGACCCCAGGGGAAGGCTTATAGTCTAGCGCTTGAGGCGGAGCCGGAGCAGGCTCCGGAGCCAGATTATTTGACCGATGTCATCACATGTCATGTTTATTTGTATACTTTTCTAGCCATATGCTTGTTTGATTCTGGTGCATCACATAGCTTTTTGTCATTAGAATTTTTGCAAAAATACCATTTAGTAGCTACACCCACCAAAGAGATGAGTAGAGTAATGACAGGAGGCAGACCAGTACCCATTAGAGCTATCTATAGATGCTCTATTACTATAGCTGAGGGAGAGTTTGGGGGATGATTATTTGTGATACCACTTCTCGGATATGATATCATATTGGGAATGGATTGGCTTAGCTACGCTCACGCAGCTATAGACTGTCATGAGGGTAGGAATATGTTCAGTCCCCAGGAACGGCACTATTCAGTGTCAGAAGGACAGGACTGGAGATCAGCCTAGAGACGAACTGTTGTGCTATAGTTGGAGAGCTAGCACCACTACACCCTATAATTGGGGATTTTATGGATGTATTCCCAAAAGATCTTCCAGGACTTCCACCTGACAGAGATATGGAGTTTACTATAGATTTGGTACCGGGCTCATCACCAGTGTCTCGGGCTTGCTATAGAGTGAACCCCAAGGAGGCCGTAGAGATGAAGGAGCAGATCGATGACCTGTTAAGAAAGGGTTTCATCCGATCTAGTGCTTCTTCATGGGGAGCACCAATGCTCTTTGTGCCAAAAAAGGATGGTACAGTCCGGTTGTGCATTGACTACCTGGCAATGAATGCCATCACCATTAAGAACAAATATCCTCTGCCTTGGATAGATGATTTGTTTAAGCAGTTGAGTGGGGCTGAGGTGTTCTCCAGGATAGACTTGAGATCAGGTTACCACCAGGTGAAAGTCAGAGCTGAAGACATCCAGAAGATTGCGTTCAACACCAAGTATGGGCAGTACGAGTTTTTGGTGATGCCATTTGGTCTCACAAATACGTCAGTTGTCTTTATGAACTTGAAGAACAAGACATTTCAATAATATCTGGATAAATTCGTCGTGGTATTTATCGGCGATATCCTGATATACTCAAAGACGCCAGAAGACCACGAAGAACACTTGCGGTCAATTATGGGGATTCTAAGAAAGGAGAGGTTGTATGCTAAATTGTCGAATTACGAGTTCATTCTCGACCGAGTAGAGTTTTTCGGTCATGTGGTCAATGGAGAGGGGATATCAGTGGATCCCAGGAAGATTGCTGCTGTCGAGATATGGAAGGCTCCGACATCAGTTTCAGAGATTAGGAGTTTCTTGGGATTAGCAAGCTATTACAGAAAGTTTGTCCAGGACTTTGCTAGAATAGCTGAACCTATGACGAAGCTGACACGGAAGGACGTAGAGTACATCTGGTCAGAGGACTATCAGGCAACATTTGAGGAGCTGAAGAGGAGATTGATGACTGCTTCAGTTCTGACATTACCTTCAGGATCTGGAGGTTTCACCATTTACAGCGATGCTTCGGGAAAGGGGCTAGGATGTGTTTTGTAGCAGCATAGGAAAGTGATTGCCTACGCATCTAGACAATTACGGACTCATGAACAGAACTATCCTACTCACGACCTAGAGTTAGCCGCGGTGATCTTTGCACTCAAGTTGTGGAAACACTAGCTATACGGTGAGCGAGTGGAGATCTTCACTGACCACACGATCTTGAAGTATGTGTTCACGCAGAAGGAGATGAACATGAGGCAGAGAAGATGGTTAGAGTTTATAAAGGACTTCGACATCGATTTGCAGTATCACCCCGGGAAGGCAAATGTGGTAGCAGATGTACTGAACAGGCATCTGATGGCATGGTATCTGATAATGGATCGACATTTGCGGGAAGATCTAGAGAAGCTCGGTATTGAGATGATTCACACAGGAACAGTGATACAGATGATGGCGCTAGATATTCAGTCAGGTCTGATGGAGCAGATCAAGAAGACTCAATCTACAGATGAGAGCCTCCACAGACTCAGAGTTCATGCTTTTGCTGGATTGCTTGATGACTTCACCATAGCAGAGGATGGATCTTTAAGTCATGGCAGCCGGTTATGCATGCCGAAAGGTGAGCTGATAGAGGCAATATTACAGGAGGCGTACCGATCACAATATTCTATTCACCCCGATGCCAACAAGATGTACCGTGAATTGCGGGAATATCTCTGGTGGCACGGAATGAAGAGGGATGTATCACACTTTATTTTGAGGTGCCTAGTTTGCTAGCAGGTCAAGGCGGAGCGTCAGTGACCAGCTGGACTATTACAGCCATTACCTATTCCCGAGTGAAAGTAGGAACACATTACGATGGACTTTGTCTCAGGGCTTCCCCGTTCCCAAGGAGGGAAGAATGCAATATGGGTTATCGTTGACAGGCTGAGAAAGTGTGCTCATTTTATACCCTTTAAGGTAGGACTTTCCATCGAGAAGTTGGCAGAGCTATATATGTAGCAGATAGTTCGCTTGTACGGAGTACCGGTGAGCATCGTATCAGATCGGGATAGCAGATTCATATTCCATTACTACAGGAGCTTACAGGAGGAGTTGGGCAGTCGACTCAAATTCAGTACAACGTACCATCCACAGATTGATGGATAGTCTGAGAGGACGATTCAGATGCTCGAGGACATGTTGAGGACTTATGTACTGGACTTCGGAGGATCATGGGAGAGTCATCTTCACTTGGCAGAGTTTTTATACAACAACAGCTACCAAGCCAGCATCGGTATGTCTCCATTCGAGGCACTATATGGACAACGATGCGGTACACCGCTCTTTTGGGATGATGTTGGCGATAGAGTTATGCTTGGGCGAGAGATGATCACTGAGGCAGCAGAGAAGGTCAGGTTGATCATAGACAGACTCGGAGTTGCTCAGGATAGGCAGAAATACTGGGCCGATGCTAGTCGCAGACCGATGGAGTTCGCCGATGGAGATATGGTGTTGGTGAAGATATCACCTACCAGAGGGACGACCCGATTCGGACGAGGCGGCAAGTTGAGCCCTAGATACATTGGACCGTTCGAGATACTCGGCAGTATTGGAGAGGTAGCTTACAGGGTTGCACTACCACCCAACCTGGCGGGTGTTTACGATGTCTTTCATGTGTCTCAGATGAGGAGATACGATCCCGACCCCAGCCATATACGGATCATTCAGAGTTGGAGATCGGGCCGAGTCTTGCAGTTACTGAGCAGCC
>JANAVB010042222.1:0-35935 GCA_029216955.1 Iris pallida
GAGGATATTGAAGTTCATCATCAACCTTGATGTCCATCTCCTTGTTCTCCTCCATCAATCCTATCACCTCACTATGGCTGAGTGGTCTGAAGAAGTTAGGGTTGCACTTATCGTGCTCCTTAGTCTTCTTCTCCATAATGTGGTTGAGGAAGAGATAGGGCAACCACTTTGTCGAGTAGCAAGTGCCAGAGGAACCACTCTTATAATAAAAGGAGCAGATCTTATAGTGGCACAACAGTTCTTCAAAAATGGCCACCATATCAGCATTCTTCTGACGAAGTCGGTCCAACTCGTCATTGGTTGGAACAAATTCTTCATAGGGGAATTCCCCTATTGGCAAGCTCGAGATATACTTTATCTCATGAAGAGCCAGTCCAATCTCTCCACAGGGCGTCATGAAAGTCCCTGTCCTAAAGTTGTACCTCTCCGCCAATGCGAGAAACAGATGAGGGTTGGGGTGGAATCCGTATACGATAGAGTATACCGCCTGGTACAGCTCAATCTCCTTGAGCTTCTCTTCGAACTGAGCTAATATCCAATTGGCTATGCAGTTCCATCTTTTGTTATCTGTATTCACCAGACCTGTCAATCGGATGTCCTGATCCGGATATTTTCCCTCAACCTTCGCAAATTAATTCACAAAGATCGATGTTCTAATTGGCAGCAGCAGGGAGGAGTTCTCCGGTAGAATGCAGCCGAGCTTCAATCCTCTGAGCAAGGAGCTGTGACACTCAGAGGAGCTATAGAACATATCCTTGTTGTTCGGCCCCTTCTTCACACAAATGTTCCCCGTTCTGGCTTGCTGGAGAGGAGTTATATCCCAGTCCATCCTCCTGGGATAACTCGTATGAGCATAGCGAGATAGGGGGAGGCACCTGGAAATGTCCGGTAACAGTATCCTTTTCTTGCCTCTCTGAAAGAGTCTCTGTTCAACTCGAGCTCTCGATTGAGAACTCTTATCAAGAGCCTAACCAAACAGAAACAGAGGCTTCTTATGAGTAATGGCATCAACGGTTTGCAGAGGCTGCCCGTTCATCAGGCTCAGCAATGTTTCATTGTCCTGAGCTGTTAAGATGGCCTGTCGAGAAGATGGCAGGGCATACTGAAGAAATATCACATGGGACAGATCCTTCGTAAATTCAGGTTCAGCCAGAGTCCCTGTAAAGATCTCATATTCTGGGTCTTTCCTGAGATTAACTACACCAAACAAAGACATAAAATTGAGTACATGTAAAATCAAAGATTATGTTCAAAAGATTAGCAAATTGTGCAAGCATCAGATTGCGCTAATGCAGTCTACATGCGCAAAATATCCAATTGCGCCAATACATCTACTTGCGCAAGTCATCAGATTGCGCTGAGCAACTTGTGCAAAGCATCAGTTTGCGTTGGACAGACTTGCACAAATCGGTAGATTGTGCTGAACATTTGCCAGCGCTTTCCACCGATTGCGCAAGAAAATAGTTTTCATAAAAATGAAAACTATTGTGTGTGTGCAACCAAAACCCTAAACAGGGCGACGCAATACAACCGAATCTCTAAAAAGAGAAAGGTTTGAAGGTTCGACAATGTCAAAGAACCCTAAAAAGGGTTTTTTTATCGAGTCCATCGACTACCTTGCAGCGCAGGGTGACCGACTTCGTGACGAGAAATTCGGGGTGCAGCCCGACTCGAAGACTCAGCGGAGGCTTTGCCCTTCTCGGCGGCTGAACGTTTAGGGGCCATTGATGTCGACGGAGGAGAAGGAGAAGAGTCGAAGATGGCACAGGACCTTTTTCTCTCTCGAACAAATGGAAACAAGTAAAGAATGACAGAAAGAGAATGAGAACTATTTATAGTTTTTCAAAGTAACAGTCGACTCAGATTGCGCCGAGAAATTAGGAGGTGATTCCTCCAAACGCGCAGTCAAGGCATCACTTGCGCAACATGATTTTAAAGTCAAAATTTAAAGTATTTCGAAACTTTGAATAATTTTGAATTTTGAAAACTTTGAAGGGGGTCTTGTAGGTCCTAAAAATCAAGTTGCACCCATCAAAAAAGCAAAAAAAATCAAGTTGTGCATCCTTCAAGTGAACTGCGCAGGAAACAAATTGCGCAACAATTCAAGTGCGCAAGATGAATTACGCACACATCCAAGCGTGCTAGCTGACGTGGCTGCGCCATCATTATCTGACAGAAAATCAGATCTTCTGACAGCTGATAGCCCGAAGAACGAGGAAACTGTTTGTTTCTCGTGCAGCACAGTGCTCGAGGACAGCTGTACAGCCAGCGCAAGATACCAACCCAATCGAAGTGCAATCTGCCGGACTCTCTGCAGCGCAATTCAATCTCAGCAGTCTGAAGCCAGCGCAGTTCATGTGGCGCACTCCATCAAGACAACTGACAATTTACACGTGGCTTATATGCCATCAATTGCTCACCACATGGCAACCGTCTGTACACGACCAAGCGCATTTTAATCAAACAATGCCACGCGTCTCATACAGTTGGTCCACGATCGAGTAACTGCCAGCACAGTTCGCTGCTTGCACAGTCTAATGTCTGCGCAATCCATCCTGCATAATTCAGAATAACTAAAAATTAGTTATTTCCAGAACTCTATAAATAGAGTTTCAAGTCTTCATTATCAGGCAGAGATCAGATGAGAGATCATTCAAGTCATCACCAGAGATCAGGAGTTCTTGCGAAAGTGCTGCTGCATTCTTCAGAGGCTATCGTCTTCAAAGTTCACATCGTCCAAGGGATAAAGCGATCGTCTTCAGATCGGATTCCTATAGTTGTACTTTTCCAGAATTCTTGTAATCTTCTTACAATGTTTGTGAAATAAAGAACACTTTTGTTTTTGCAAACAGCAACGTTTGACTTTACGCATAGGGCGGGTGTGAGTACGGGCGTCCCCTTGTACGACTTGCGTAACGTGATCAGTCACAAATATATGACAGAGGAGACTACTATGCGCAACTCACCCGCTGCCAGGCATACTTGTGCTAGTATCGCCATTAACTGCTATTACTGTAAAGCTGTAGATCTACCAGCAAGGCGATCTATGTTTCAGAGACTGTAACCTATTGCGCCTATCCGACACCGTCTCGGAAAGAAGGTGCCCATTGGCGATGAGAAAGAACCCCTCGTTTCCTCGTTCCACGTCGTCTCTAACTCCCATGCATTCGAAAGAAAAGCAAATACCACCAACTCCTCAGCTTCGGCTGGTCTATCGAAGAGCCGAACAAAGAAAATCAAAGCAATAGTCTCGTCAACCAGGGTATTCCAGAATACTCGATTAAGAAAGAAGGCTCTAGCAACGACACAAGTTGGGGGTGATCAGAGCCCTACTTTCCATGAACCCCTCGTTCGAGGATGAGGGTATCCATCAAGGAACAACCTTTCCATAAGAAAGCGAGGCAGAAAGTGAAGCATCAACCATCCATCCACTTCGACGCATGTTATGCCCGTCTACATGGAAGGGGGGCGATGAGGAAGAAGTGCTTCAGCTCCGAATCTCGTACAATACATGGACACCTTGGAAGATGGCCTCAAAACCCTCTCCACCACCATGTAATCCTTGACCCAAGCAGTGCTCGAGATACAGAATAATCTAACTTCTCAACCTTCGATAATGACACCTATATCTACCAGTCCTGATCCTGGGGCCAGTGGAGAATCAATTATACCCCCTCAACGGGTATCTTTAGGAACAGATCATCATACTGTACCTCGAACATCAGCTCCTTCGGGTATTGAGCATTACACTTTACCTTCCTTACCTGCTTACAGATCTATAGAGGAACTGTTTGATATGGTAAGAGACTTGCATGATTGCTTTGAGGCACGGGGTTAACAAGAGGAACGTCAGAAGCTTGGGCTCCGGCTACTATACCCTCCTGAATGGAACAATGTGGTTTATCCCCCCAAATATAAACCACAAATATTGACACCGTTCGACGAAAAAGATTCTTTCTGTCAATACTTGACCTACTTCCAATCTGTGATGGGGCATCTTCTGAAGGAAGATGCTTTACTTACAAGTTTGTTCATTGGGGCACTGAAGGGAGTTGCCTACGACTGGTATTGCAGTCTCCCTGACAACTTCATATCTTCCTTCGAGGACTTAAAGCATCTTTTCCTTAACCGATTTTACGACGGAGGAAAAGACATGACAATGTCCTCTATGATGGAAGTTCTCCAAAAGGTGAAAGAAACCATTTGAGCTTACATCGAGCGCTTCCGTCAAGCATGTTTAAGGTTACCTTCGGGTTTACCAGAACATGTGCTGATAGATTACTGCCGCATGAATATGACACCTGCAGTCAAGCTCTGGCTCGATTCTACTCAGCATCCATATTGGAGTTCATTAATCATCGGTGCCGAGGGTGCCGAGAAGAAGGCCTGCGATGCTCGGCTTCTAGAGGTTAACTTCCCTACATTCGATGACAAGGGGAAACGTGCTGCAAACAGCAACAATGGTGGACGCGAGCCAAAGGGAAAACATACATTGACTGTGAATACCTCTAAGGATGTGTCGTCTCCTGCTCAAAAGCCACCAGCCGCACCAAGACAGAAGGAGGTCTACTCCTTCAATGACGAAGAAACCCTATATCTCTTCGAGATACTGAAGCAAGGCGACAAGATCAATTTTTTTGATCCAAAATGCCCCGACGAGGTGGACAGGGTAGGCGACCCGAGGTATTATCACTACCATCGGTTCGTCGGTCACCCGACTAGAGACTGTTACATCTTAAAGAACTACATACAACGCATGATCAATGCGAATGTCCTTTCGCTCGACTATAAGGAAAAAATAGTTTCGGTAAACATGGTGTCTCTCCAGTTTGACACCTTGCCACCAACTAAAGCTCAAGATAGCATCATCCCCATCCCTAAGGCGATAATGGAAGTAATCAACCTTCCACCAACTCGTAATATGTAAGTGGGCTGGTGACACTCATGACTTCCAGAAGAGAGATCATGTGGGTTCACCCAGATCTAGCTCCAAAATTGATTCAACCGGGGGTACATCCTACCTCCAAAACCAAAGTCAAGAAGACCAAGTCTTGCCGAGTGGCCACTTCCTCCCTGAAGGAATCTCTTTTTGAAAGAACGCGTTCACAGTAGAACGCTCTGCAAGAGGAGGCTCCAGCTGAAGTGACGCCTCCTGTCACAACTACGGCTGCCCCATGGGAAGGTTCATCTCAACCTCCAATAGTCGACAAACAGAAGCAGAAGAAGACTCATTTCGACAAGCCTCTACAAAAAGACAATGCTTCGGGGTTGACTAAACCTCACAACTTCGACATACTAGCGCAACTCGCCAGTACTCCGGCTCGGCTATCACTATTTAAGCTCCTCCGATTATCTAAAGATACTTGAGGGGCTCTATGCGAAGCACTAAAGGGTGTAGAGTCCATCATCAGCCAGGTCAAGCAGCCTGAAGTGGATCCAACAACATGTCCGTATTGCCATATTATGGGGGAAATCGTCTCCAATATCATATTTACCAAACAAGACATGCTGCTAAAGAACAACCGGTATAACAACCACTTTATTATACAGGGTATGTTGGTGCCATCAAGGTGGATCGGATCCAGATCGATCCTGGGTCTTCCTTCAGCATTATCTCTCAGACTCTGCTCCAAACACTAGGGATCCCGATGCATCGCTCGACTGCGTCCAACACTACAATCAGCGACTTTAATGCTGCCAAGAGTGAGCCTTTAGGCAAGATGCGGCTGAAATGTCATATCAGCGATCTCCAAACAGAGGTGACTTGCTACGTCATTGACGCGAACATCAATTACAACATCTTGTTGGGACGTCCATGGATACATGAGTACATGGTAGTGTCGTCTACCCTCCACCAATGCATGAAATACGTGTCTACCAACAACATAGTCAGGACGGAGTTTGCTGATGTCGATCCCTTCAGAGGAATCGAAGCATTCTTCATCGACTCCGACCTCTACAAATCTATTCATTTGGACGATGAAGCCAACGATGCCGATGATGAAGCAGAGGCTGAAACAAAGGTCAAAGCTAAAGCTAAGATGGCGACCGAGGCCCTCTAAAGGTATCAAGGGGAAACCCCCCAAGAGTCGGCACCTCTAGTAGCTAAGCTGCACGGGAAGGCACCAGCTCCCCTGGTTGAGACGGTAACCGAAGCTCCTCTGAAGGTGCGACTCAAGGGGAGACCTCCCCAAGTGTTGGCTCCTCTTGTGGCCAAGCTACACAGAAAAGCACTAGCCTCCCAGGTGTTAAGCTCCCGAATAGGACTCAAGAGTCCTATGAGATTGAGGATGAGGCTGAAACACCAACTGAAGCACCCTGAAGGTGCGGCTCAAAGGGCAACCTCTCCAATCGTTGGCTCCCCTCGTGTTCAAGTTGCAAGTAAAGGCCCCGACATTTCTCCCAGGTCAGGATTAGGAGCCAATTCGGGTCATACTCCCATAGAACTCTCCGAAAATGCCCCCTGCCAAGACATCAACTCCTTTGGTGGCAAAGATTCGACCTAAAGCCCCAGAATCTCCCAAAGCTGTTCCAATTCTCACCGATGAAGAATTATGAGATTATATCTGGCAATATTGATGCTCCATCTCTCAATGATGTAATCCCATAAGACAAAATCCTGTATTTTATCAATAAAAAGCTGTGTTTGAACTACTCTGATCTTCCATATTGGAATGCTATATCACCTTAGATAATGCCTTACAGTCATTGCAAATACAAATAATAATTGCTAATCATGTAAACCGAGTCGTCCTGTACCAAGGGGTCTGTTATATAGTTCTTCTCCGGAACTAGGACGATAAACCAGTCATCTTCGGCAAGGTCAAACGTTATCAAGATCTTCCGCCAGTCGAACCAGAACTTGATACCGGTAGAATACAAATATATCGATACAATAATCAAGCGAAGTACCTCATCCAAAAGATGGGTTATGACCTGAAAAGCGACAAGGGCCTGAACTATGGCAAAGGCCAATATCTCCCCTTATGACTCCCAGTCCCAAAAAGGAAGCCACAAGAATATTACTATCGCACTCGACGGGGGTGGGGGTAGGCTAAGTCATGCCGCACACAACATCAGAGAGTTCAGAAGAAAAGGAGGTGACACACTCTCACTCATCTGAAGCTTCAACCTGGAACTCCGTCACCAGCATCGGTCCAATCTTCAGAAAAGTGTTGTCAGTCAACATGACATCCGTACATCCTCTGAAAGAAGAAGATGATCAGATGGTAGAATTCTTCGAAGAAGAACCCTGGGCTCAACGCCTAGGGGAGCAATGGGAGTCTCACTTCGAACAACGATAACCTTCCACCGAAGATGAAGTCGAGCAAGTCGATTTAGGGAATAATATTCGTCTAAACCCATCTTCATCAGCAAGTGTTCGATAGAAGAAGATCATGAATCCTCGATTCAACTTCTTAAGGAATACATCAACGTCTTCGTCTAGAGTTATAAAGACATGTCGGGTCTAGAGTCGCAAATCGTAATGTATAAGCTTAACATCTTACCTAATGCTAAACCTATTAAGCAGCAACAGCGACGCTTCCACCTTAATATCATGGATGCCATCAAGAAAGAAGTAGACAAACTCATAGAAAGCGGTCTATTTGCGAGGAGCAACATTCCAACTGGGTGGCCAATATCGTTCCCATCACTAAAAAGAATGAGAAGATCCGAGTCTGTATTAACTTCAGGGACCTCAACTCTGCCTGTCCAAAGGATGAGTTTTCTCTCCCGATCACTGACATAATGATCGACAACACATGTGGCTTTAAATGTATGTCCATTATGGATGGGTATTCGGGCTACAACCAGATCAAGATGTTCCTGGACGATGAGAAGCACACGTCGTTCAGAACTCCAAAGGGGTTTATTGTTACACAGTGATGCCCTTCGGCTTAAAGAATACAAGTGCAACACATCAACAAGCTATGAGAACCATCATCTGCAAGCACCTTCGTAAGACGGTTGAATGTTATGTTGATGGCATCGTTGTCAAAAGTCACCTCCGAGGTGATCACCTGCAAGATCTAAGAACAGTCTTCGATCTTATGCGGGCACATCAGCTCAAGATGAACCTGGCTAAATCCTTCCTGGGGTTTTCAGCAGAAATTTTTAGGTTTTATCATAACTGCCAAGGGTATCCACGTTGACCCCGGAAAGACAAAGGCTATCCTTGACATGAGTCCTCCAAAGAACCTGAGAGAACTTTGAGGCCTGTAAGACAGTCTTGCATACATCCAAAGGTTTATCGCAAATCTTTTTGGGTGATGCCAACCCTTTACCAAGCTTATGAAGATAGGAGTCTCCTACGTCTGAAAGAATGAGTGTCAAAAGGCGTTTGATGATATCAAGGCCTATCTTACAAATCCTCCAGTTCTAGTAGCACCAATTGTCGACAGAGCCTTCCTGCTCTATGTCTGTGCTATAGATCATTCCCTTGGCACCAATGATGCAGGCTACGAACATGCAATATACTACCTAAGTAGGACGATGATTGGGAAGGAACATCGGTATACCCCCATCGAGAAAGAATGCCTAGCGTTGGTATTTGCTATACAGAAGACTCTCCATTACGTGTCGGGTCAGACGATCCATGTCATATCTTGCGTCAATCCACTCAGAGTTCTCATGATGAAACTTAGAGCGCTGAACTCTCGATTAGCTACATGGGCAATACTATTGACAGCATACGATATGGTATTTGTTCCACAAAAGGCTGTCAAGGGACAAGCACTAGCTAACTTCCTAGCCGCACATCCAATTCTGGAGTCATCTAAACACTATAAGGATATTCCAAATGAGGTGCTGGAATCCAACGCTGCTGAAGAAAACTTTGTCTAGCGGATGTTCTTCGACGGCGCTTCAAGGACAGGCCCCAAGGGTCAGATCATCGTAGGAGTGGCGGTAGTCTTGGTCTATTCCCTCGCAGAGCCATGTTCCAACAACGTGACAGAATACAACACCCTCATTATAGGGCTCATGTTAGCAAAAAAGCTGGGGGTTGAACGCCTTGAGTCCTATGGCGATTCCAAACTCATCGTCAACCAGGTTCGGGGATAGTATGATGTCTGCCATACGGACCTGATCCTTTATCATAAAGCGACCTTGGACACTATTTCGGCCTTTACAGAGTTCTTTATAACACATGTACCCTGATTACAAAATTTGGAGGCTGATGCTCTCGTTGGCCTTGCTGCCTCCTTGGCGGTACCTTTTGGGAGTCAATACTTCGTTACGGTGCCGGGACTTGGTGTGTCCCAAAAACAATCAATGCATTTATTTGTACCATGCCTTGCCAGCAAATACTGATGTCCACATCAGGGACTGGCAATTTTTGTTCATAGACTTTGCAGCCAATGGAATCCTTCCAAACGATCTGCAGGAAGCAGTATCGATTAAGAGACGCTCCCTCCAGTTCCACTATGATACAGTTACTAAAACGTTGTTTCGCCGTTCTTACTATTGGCTTCTCCTTCGATGTTTATCAAATGAGGAGGCAGCCAAAGCTCTTCGGAAAGCCTACGATGGTGCCTGTAGAGCTCATCAACCTGGTCCTAAGCTATAGGATCGACTCTGACGTATGGGCTATTACTGGTCTGCCATGATGGCAGATGCTATCGAGTACGCTAAAAAGTGTTGTGTTTGCCAGTTACACGCTGACTTCATCCATCGCCCATCAGAATTCTTATACCCTACGGTAGCCTTTTGGCCATTCGAAGACTGGGGTATAGACATTGTCGGGCCCATCACCCCTCCATCTTCCAGAGGACATCATTTTATTCTAGCAATCACCGACTACGTCTCTAAAAGGGCAGAAGTGTCACGATCTGCCCCGAATAATCGGATACGAGTCGGACACGCCCAACCTACGTTGGATGATGCAATGCAGTAAGCTGTACAATTCTAAGAAAAACTCTAAGTTACCAGATAATATAAAATATCACAGCATCTATAACGTCCTGGAATAGATCACCATAATCTACTAAGTTAATTTTTTACAACATCATTTGAAGACAAATCCTGTAGCCGGAATAAAATATACAACTCTGCAATCTCAATACAATATACAGGATAAATCTCCAAAACAAATCTAGGAAAAGATCTAATCTAGAACTCTGCAAATCCTAAGTCCATCCTGAAACACAATTCCATCCTAGCTTCGGGCTTTGGCCCCAAAAGGTGGTACAACAATCCTCAAGTATACCTGTAATATTTTCTGTCAGGAAAAGAGCAAAGTACAATCCCGACAAGAAGCACTAAACAAAGTAAACTATAATACATAAATAATGAACTGTAATATAAACTATGGTACAAGAACTGGAATATAAAACTGTAGTTCAAGAATTGGAATAATGAAACTATAATACCAGAACTGGAATAATGAAATAGACTATCAGTGCAATATGCATTTGAATTAGCTACCAGAGTATGTGACCGACTGGGTGTAGCACAGGGTACAAGGTACATAATAAGGTATGGCTTAGAGTCCCACGTGCACGATGTGAGACCTAAGCTATAAAATAATGCCTAACTATCGTTTAGGTTTTGTCACATATCTGTAGTATTTTCCCTTCCTAATGTACAAGTAAAGAACAATAACATGATGAACAATGAACAATGAAACAATGAACAATCGTGTGTACAACGTGTCCTATATGAGAACATGAAGCAAGACAGAAATACAAAGTAAAGAGTTCAAGTCGGTGTACTTGCCTTTCTCCAGGATGATCGAGAATAAAGATAGTAAACTCTATGTCCACCTGACATAATGTACAAGTTGGTTAGGTTCTAAAATAAGACATTAACTAATTAACTTATTTGCTGACCACAACTAGTTATTGTTACTACATATTCTAACTAAATATACAGTTACTACAAAAAAGGATTTAGTTAGAATAGCTAGCAACTATATATAAAATATCTAATTAATAAATACTAGATAAGAAGAGAAAAATTATATTAAATATTAATTAAACTAGAATTATTATTTGGAAATTTTCGTAGTGGAAATATAATACTACTAAAAGGTTTATAATCTATTTAAACAATTTAGAGTAAACTAATATTAAAATATTTCCTCTAGCAAAATAGTAGTTAGTAAAATAGATTTGATAAACTAAAATTATTAATGAGAATTTGACAATACTAAGAAATATTAATAGTAATAGGATCATTAATAGCAGTCAAACAAACAAGTCCAACCTTACTTCTAATCCCTCTTCTGGTCAAGACTAACCAGTCTCAAAACAAATACTCTCAAACTCAAAGCCAAATAAGTCTAACCCTGTTCTGGCTGAACATACTCGCAGCCCTGCAACCCAATCCCTGCTACTTCTTCTTGTAATATTCCAGTCCCAAAATATTTAGGACCAAGTACGTAGACATGCCAGCTGCATACATACGAAGTATACTCCAATATATGGAACCTCGTATGTATACATAAGCTGTAAATATAGTAACCATAAAACTAATCTCATCCACAAACCAATATATCATAAAATCAACTTATTAAAATCATTTATACAAAACGTTGGGCAGAGACAAATCCACTACTAACAAAAAGAAAAATACATAGCAACGAAGGAAGAGTCGAGCGAAACGAAAGACGATCCAAAAGCTAGCATCGCGAAGGTAGATTGTAAAATATGTCCCTTGCTAGAGCACCTACGAAAAATACAAACACACCTGGAGAAATCACCAGGTCCTCAGAGGGACGTAACTAGATACATGAAGAACAAGCTAATATGAACTGTCAGAATAATAATATGCAAAGGACTATCCTAGACATAAATATGCAAAGGGAATTCTAACCGTCTAATGTGCAATTTAGATGACAACTTTCATTGCGCATGGGTGAGATTTAGGCTATAAGTAAGTAATTGGCATCCAATCATCCGTATCCGGCCGTAATGTCCAAAACGTTAGAGGGGATCTGTAAATATATATCGCCACAGTTCCTTTCGAAAACTATGGTTTACCTGTTTGGCTTCCCATACGCACTAGCGACTGTCCTTCTCCAGTATTTCTCATACTGTCCAAGTCATGTCCATAACCTGTCTAGTTTTGTAATTGCTTGAGTCTCTATACGCTAGTCGTAGCAGTTACGATCATCTATCCGTCACACGACTTCTTACATAGAGATGGCCAGTCAATATGCAAGCCGTGCCCCTAGCAACATGTCTCAAACCGTATAGTGCGAGTTTCATGGCTAATGGAGATACAAGGATATCCCACAATAAGAAGGTAGTCCGCTAAAACTAAGTCAACATGCATCAAATAAAATAAAGCAACGGAAAATGACTGATAGAGTCACTTGTACCCAAATATGGCTTGGACACACAGTTTAAAACTAAAAAATATGAACAAAGTAAATAAATTCTGAAAATAAATATATGATAATAAATTATAGAAAGGTATACTTGTCTGGTGGTTGGAAGGTGGTTTGACGTCGTCCAGTAGATAAAATCGACAAGTAAGAAAAAGCTACAAGGGTGGAACCTCCGCAAATGTTCCCGGATGCTGAAACAAACATCAAAAATATTCCCGGTGTAAAAGATATATCTAGGAAACGCCTCTCCGAAAGTCCAATTCCGGAACAGGGGCAAAATCGTAATTTTGGATCAAAACGATATCCACCGTTGGACCTGCTTTGTACCGAAATGCGTGCTAGAACCTACGATGTCTAAAGTCATCAAACTATATCTCTACGATTCCGGTTTGAGAAGATGAACCCAACGGTATGTCCAATTTTGGATTTCGATGAGCTGTGCACAAAATCGACCGTTGGATCGGGTTGCAGGCCCGCCAAATTTGGCGTTCTGATCAACCTTCTAAGAATTGTACCAAACTTGGCATATAGGACCAGAATTTTGATTCGGTCCTATTGGCGCAAGTTTCATCCTGATCCGATAAATATACACAAAGTTATGGTCAAGTTTACAAAACATCGATATGGGGGTATCATGACGGATACGCATTGATTTCGTCGCGCACACGCAACGAAATTGAGTTCCGTCAGTTCCCATACGTAGGCAATATCCATACGTGCCTTTTGATGAGTATAGTATGCGACCACGTCGCCTAGTTTGTCGGGACGCACGCCGTATCGAAAAGTTTTCTAGAGTTTTTAATGTTTATAAAACAGCTTTTTGCCTAACTTCAACGACAGATATAAACATGTATAGTAATCAATATATAAAACTAAAATCTACGTTTTAATATCTGTTATATTAGCCTTAACAGTGTTCAATTTGTTTTTAAAAATATGCACTGGATTCATCGATATCGGCCTTCCAAGTTGGGTCCTTGGCTACCATCAACACTCTGTTTTTCGAACAGATTTGGGGCGACTTTGCTTCGATTTTTCGGGTGCAAGGGTTTGACAGGATTCTACCTAAAGGGGTTTGGAGAGGTTCATATTGGCTTCAACCAAGAATTTACAGAAAGTAAGACGATCAAGCGTACATGGAGTTATGAGTCATGAAAGGTGGGTACCTGATTTCAGGTTTGACAGAGTGACTCTGTTTTCGGTCGGGAATGGGTGTTCCGACGGTCCGGTCGACGGCGGCGGCCTACAGGCATTCAGGGTGGTTCCCCAGGTGGTGGGGGTGCTCGAGGATCTGAGGGAGGATGAGATTCGAGGGAGAATTGCTATGGTTTACTCGTCGAGCCCTTCGGTTCTTATATGTCTTATTTTGGATATGAATTCATCTCGAATTTAAACTCTATTTCTTGATTGGATTAGGGCATATGGAAGAGAATCAAATTTGGATTTGATAGGAAGATATTTGATCAGATTTAATGAAGGATTTGTGGAGTTTTAATTTGAATCAAACCGAAACACTCAGGTCTCTGCTCCGCGCCCGGGGGGGGGTCGGGTTTAATATAAGTATTGTAGCATTGCTACAGTACTCAAACCTTTTTTGTTTTTTAAATTATATATATATATATATATATATATATATATATATGGTCGTTCTACAATACATCCGCTGGAAATGGATGTATCGATACATCCGAAATCTGGACCGTTGGATGTTGATCCAATGGTTCGGATTGAATAATAGTGTAGAAACATCATTTAATGCTGATTTAGACTTTTGACCTGTTGGTAACTTGCTTTAGCAGGTCATTCTTCACTTTAATTTTTTCAATGAACACCCTAAATTAACTCATATTTACTCTCTCAAAAGTCCATCCAATTTAATATTTCGTAATTTTTTTTTGGTTACAGGCCGTCGTGGTGGTGGTGTTGGTGGTTGTGGTGGAAAGAGAAACGGAGATGAAGAAGGAAATAAGAATCGGTCCGGATCGCGTCGAACGTCGTCGAGCCCTCCTAGAACAACGAGGAGTACCAGCTGCGCCGAGAAGAATCGGTCCGCTTCGCGTCGGACGTCGTCGAAACCTCCTCGAACAAGAAGAAGTACCAGCGGCGCCGCTCTAATTTTACTGTCCATGCCATTGTCAGAAATCTTATTTTTCATCTAATAATTTATATTTTGTTAATAAAGCTACATGTCACGGTGGTGGTGGTGAACTGAGGAAACCTGCTTCTGAGGTCGGGCGGATCATCTGCTCACTTATTTAAAAAAAATCTGTATTGATCGGACGAAATATTTTTTACTTTTCTAATGATAATTTTTTCGAAGAGAATATTTTATTTGGACGGTGAATGGCCATTCTCTTTGCTTTTAACACGGAGGATGGCCATTCTCTTTGCTTTTAACACGGCGAATAGACGGAGAATGGCCATTCTCTTTGCTTTTCACACGGCGAATGGACGGAGAATGGCCGTTCTCTTTGCTTTTAACACGGAGAATGGCCATTCTCAAGGAGAATGGCCATTCTCCGTTCCTTTAACATGGAGAATGGCCATTCTCCGTTCTTTGAAAACGGAGAACGGACACTCTCTGTGCTTTTAACAAAGTATGGTACATTTAGGACTGGAAATGTTCAAGTATCTCATATTTTTTTCACCAAATATTTATAGTATTTTTAATATCATTTACCATAGTACATTCATTTAATATTAAATCATTTTCAAGATAATCGAATATCATTTTATCAGGCTTCCACTGTATGGCTGAACAAAATTTCTTGCGAATGTTTGAATATAATTAACCTACTATCAAAGAGAATTTTTCTTACATTACATTATGCATTACACTGGCATCGACTTCATACTGATGGCATCGATGTACTGATGGCAATAACAAAGGATGAACAGCAGGATTACAATTATGTTTCCGCAAAAACAAGGGATGAACAGGCAGGATTACAATTTTGCTTCAGCAATAACAAGGGATGAAGAGGCACTGGCATCGAATTCATACTGATGGCATCGATGTAATAATTTTTTACAGAAAGCAAAACACATTACAATCAAATAAAGTTTCAGTGATCCCAGGAATGCATCCGTAATGAGGCCACCTGTAAACCCTAGCAATGCACCCAGGACTCATGAAATCTGTGATGGGCATCTGCAAATCAAAGGAATACACCAAAATATCAATATCATCTATGAAGGCCAACTGCCAACCAAATAAACGCTTCAACCAAAAAATCATAATCAAATTAAGTATACTTCATTCCAAGTCCAATAACGCATAATTACGTTACATAATCTGCCAATCCCGTTACAGTAATCTGCCCAATCCACGTTAGTAATTCAACATAGAACCTGCATAATTCACAATACAATAATCCAAATAAATAT
This sequence comes from Iris pallida, assembly GCA_029216955.1. Taxonomy (NCBI): domain Eukaryota; kingdom Viridiplantae; phylum Streptophyta; class Magnoliopsida; order Asparagales; family Iridaceae; genus Iris; species Iris pallida. The sequence goes on from JANAVB010042222.1 coordinate 15,719, forward strand.
CAGACCTACTCTAAATTCAAGACCATATTACATTTTCAAAACAAATTACTGAACTATGCACTTAGTACAAGCGAAAAGTTTAGTCTTACAATATTTCAAACACAAAATTTAGTTTGTCCGCCATGACCAACAAATATTCAGAACCATATTACAAGTCAAATATTACATCCAAATTGAAATAAGAGACATTCAAAACTCAAAAGATGAATCTTCATAGCCGTCTCCATCTTCTTCTTCTTGTTTCTTTTCTTTTTTTCCTACTTCTTCTTTCTCAAAATATCCTTCACCTACACCTTGAGGGACGGATTAAGAAAAATTATAGTCAGTATTGACTCACTTTATATGTAGAAATGACATCCAGAAACATAAATAGAAGTATCAAAGTGATGGCTAGCATTAAAGTGTCAATGTGCACAGTGTGTATTTTTACATAAGAGTTTGGGCTAGCCCCATTTACCTTCTTCACGAGGGAAGGAAAATCTTATTCTTGGTCAGCAAATTCAACCTCTATCTGGTTAATCTTATCCAGAATCAATTTCTGGTTGTCGGATATAGTCTTCATCTCTTTGAAGACATTCTCAAAGTTTGCAGCAACAAAATTGTATAGGTCATCAACCCTGTCCTTAGTGTTTTGATTCCATAAGTTGATGGTTTTCCAGATGTTGATGGTTTGCTTGCAGCTGCTGCCCGTTTTCCAAACATTCGAGTGAAGGTTAGTTTTCTCATGGGGCCTTTGTTTTTAATATAAACATCCCCTGCTAAGCTTGGGACAGAATGTTTATTAGCCATCGAGCATACAAATCCTCCGAAAGGGAGAGCTGTCCTTGCAGTTGGTTTTCCCACGAGATGCATCATTCTACTGAACATGTAGGAACCTATATCCATCCTTTTTTTCTTCCCATATAATAAAGAAATTTTACTCTCTCGGGATGGATGGAAAACTCATGTCCAGTAGGGTTGAGTGTTTGAGATACGTAGGCATGCAACAATTTATACAAAGTTTTTAATTGATCTTTGTATACATTTTGAGGGGTCTTGGCACCCATCGAAACACCTGTAATCTCATGAATTGCATCCGTCATGGAAACATTATCAATATCTTTCATATCAAACTCAGGAACTGGATCAAATCCATAAAATTCGTTGATGACAGCAGCATTTACCCTAATCAGTTTCCCTCTCAGAAACACCAGTGGTTGATCCTCTTCTTTTTCTTTAATTTCAGCCGGAAGATTTGAGTAAAATTCTCTTACTATTGTTTGGGAGATTTTTCAAGACAGGATTTGTTCAGTTTCTCCAATTGATAGAATTTCAATATATCCAGGAAAGCTTCGTCTTCGACATCATCCATCTTAATTGATCTTTCAGGCATAACAGCCTTTTTCTTGAAATATTTAATGTAAATCTTCTTAGTTTTGAGTCTTTAAATTTTTTACCTCCTCTCCAGCCTGGGACTTATTTGATGATTGCTCTTCCTCTTCATTTTCCTCTTCTGATGAGGATTCAAAATCCACAGAGTACGCTGATGACTCTGTATCCGTTGCCACCTTAGCCTTCGCTTGAGTACGCCTTCGATCTTCATAAGTTGAGTCTTCCGACGACTCTGTATCGAAGATAGATTTTTCGGTCTTTGTCGAGCAATGAGTGTTTTTAGCCTTTTTTGCACGTGGCTTGGCTGCCGCCTCCGCCTTCATCGTCGCTGCCGCCGCCGCTGCTTCCGCCGCTGCCCTTTCGGCCTCTGCCCTAGCGACCATAATCTTGGTTTTCGTCGCCCTTGCAAGTTCTGCCCTTCGGGCCTGTATCGCATCCCTTTGTGGATTCTTCCCCTTCGGCGACGGTCGTTGTTTCTTCGGCGGCATTTTGATTAGAAGAGGGTTTGGGAGAGGGTTTGGGAGAAGGAAGAGGGTTTGAGAGAAGTAGAGGGAAAATTCGACCGTCTTATGTGACCTTGGGAAGTGAAAAAATTAGAATAGTTTTGAGTCTTAAATTAATTTATTACTATTATTACTAGTATAAGACGGTCGAATTTATTACTATTAAATTTAAAAAACTACTTTCCAAAATTAAATTTATTACTATTATTACTAGTATATATCCATGTGAAATCACTACATAAAGCTTTGGATTTTGAGACCCTAATTTTAAAAACTACTTTCCAAAATTAAATTTATTACTATTATTACTAGTATATATCCACGTGTTCCGTATAAATTATTGAAAAATTTGGCAGAAAAAATGTGGTGGAAACATGTTTATTTAAAAAAAATTTGACAACATATTTAAGAATGTGAAGTTTAATCTCAATATTTCCATGTTTCGAATATTTGATTAAATTTTTGAAAATAAGAAGACTATGTACTCGAAAAGAGTAAAATTGAAACACTCAAAGTTGTCCTCTATTTTACTTTGTAATCATATTTAAGATGGATTTGACGGCAAGATTGACGCTGGCAGCATAATCAATTCTATGACGTAACAAGTCATTGATGGGGATATCGTCGCTGATATATGGATTTGACGTAACAAGATTTTTTAATTATAAAGAGCAATGCTATAGTTAGCAATGGGTGTAAGTTGTAAGAAGGTTGTAAAAGTTTGATTGTAGCCGAAAACAAATTGAGTTAACAAAATATTATATTTCATTAAATCCCAGCTTCGTCGCCGGAACATTCTCCGGAGAAGTATACAAGAGGAGGACAAAAAACTGTAAAAAATGAAAAAAAAAAGTCTAGCCCTCACTGGCCTCGCGGAGGATCTCCGCAAAGTCCTGCAGGGTGCGCACACCCGCCCTATGGCACAGGCGGCGAAACGCTTCCCTCTTCTCCAGAGATCCCGTTCCTCCGGAGTGATCGGCAACAGGTCAAAGTTGGGCGCCGGATGAAGAGGTCGAGCGATGACCTCCAGTGACAACCCGCAGGAGGTCAGGAAGTCCGCAGCCGCTGCCAGCCAGTCATGGGCCGGAGGCGGCGCAGAGGGTGCTCCATGCGGAGAGGCTCGGCGACGACTGGAAGAAGACTCTGGCAATGGTTCCCAACCAGATGATCTTTTTGGAGCCATGTTAAATGTGCAACCTACTCAGATGAATGGGGACCCCTATGTATATATATACACGTTCCTAACCGACTCTTCCTATTCCTTATTGGAAGTTGGGATATAATGCTACAGTTACAACCAAATGCTTACAACACTCTTACAACCTTCACCCATTGCTGACATGTGGGCCATGGCCCACATGTCAGCAATGGGTGAAGGTTGTAAAGGTGTTGTAAGCAGTTGGTAGTAGACTTAGCATTATTGATGTCTTTTCCAGGCTTAGGTTGGTTGTGCTGTTTGGCTTTTACATGGAAGGCCTAGGTTCGAGTCTGGTGTTTGGGTTCTGTAGAATTTTTCTATTGTTAACATTTTTTGGGTGCTATTATATGCTTTTTAACTTAGTATGGAACAATTTTTGGGACTGTTAATGGCCATTCTCCGTTCTCTAACACGGAGAATGGTACATCTAGGACGGAGAATTGTACATTTAGGACGGCTAATGGTACATTTAGGATGGAGAATGGTAAATGTAGGACGGAGAATGATACATATAGGACGGAGAATGGTCCATATAGGACGGAGAATGGTACATTTAGGACGGAGGTAGGACGAATGATACATGTAGGACGGAGAATGGTACATATAAGACGGAGAATGGTACATTTCACTGTTCCGTAGGGTTGTGAATTTTAAATAGTTTGGCTGTTTAGGTTTGTTTTGAATCTATATAAATTGGTTTTGAAGGCTCGTGAAGATGAATTAGTTTGGCTGTTTGGCTGTTAATTTCCATTCTCCGTTCCTCTAACATGGAGAATGGTACATTTTGGACGGAGAATTGTACATTTAGGACGGCGAATGGTACATTTAGGACGGAGAATAGTAAATGTAGGACGGAGAATGATACATGTAGGTGTAGAAGCATGGAAAATATTGCTTTTAGTCCCACGTCGGAAAGGAGAAGAAAAGGGCTTACTCCATTCTATAAATAGAGCCCCCTTACCTCCTTTGAAAAGGGCACCAACTTCTCTTTCCTCCTTCCAAACTTGGACTCTTCCTATTGCGCACCTTCGGGTGCTAAGTAGAAGAAGTCTAGGGCAGCGTGGGCTCTTCGGGCTCGGTCAGCTGTCCCAATCTCTGACCATCACGAGCGTCCCGCTAAGTGGGCCTCTGATAGAAAGTTGTACAAAGTCGCTCGTGTCCAGCCCCCGGCGGCAAACGGACAGAGTGGTTCTCAAGAGTCTCCCAACAAAGATCGAAGGCAAGTGTTTCTATTAGCCCCACATCAGGGAGCAAACATGATACCTACGCACTCGTGTGTTCGGGATACCCGGGCCCACAAAGCGAGTGCACGGGCTGATCAAGACATTCCTCATACGAGTCATGAGACGTCCTTCATGCGGCTCGGTCATGAGACATTCCTCATGCAGCTCGGTCATGAGACGTCCTTCATGCGGCTCGGTCATGAGACGTCCTTCATGCGGCTCGGTCATGAGACGTCCTTCATGCGGCTCGGTCATGAAACGTTCTTCATGCGACACAGAACTCAGGAAGCTTCATGCGGCTCAAAATCAGACGAACTTCATGCGGCTCAGGAGTCCCATGCGGCTCAAACACATAGGCAGCTCGAGTAAACTCCATGCGGCTCAGAGAGAGAGGCCACGTGGCATTCAAAACAACTGTGCTCAACGTCTGGACGCATTTAATGTTCTGACGGCTGACAGCTGACAGATGACAGACCTGACATAAAGTTGTCATAATGACTGACACGAAAAGCAGAATTTTTCTAGGAAATAAGGAAAATCTTCACCAATACGGCGTTGTCTACCAAGCTTCGAGGCAGGTCCATGCGGCCAGACTAGACGAGTTCATGCGGCCAGTGCAAAGAAATCTATGCGGTTCAAACCATGAAGGCCCCCATGCGGCTCAGCCATGAAGAAACCCATGCGGCTCGGCCATGAAGACTCTCGTGCGGCTCGGTCATGAACATATTCATGCGGCTCGGTCATGACAACCTTCATGCGGTTCGAGTGTAGAGACTATTCATGCGGCTCGGTCATGAAATCTTCTATGCGGCTCGGTCATGACGACCTTCATGTGGCCCAAATATGAACACTCCTCATGCGGCTCAATAATGATGACAGAACACGTGTCCTAAACATAATCAAATTTCGGGTCAAATTCTAATAATTTGTGACACGTGGCAAGAGAATGAATTAAATTGATTCATTTAGATTTGCAGACATCAGCAAATCATCATGATGGAGATTTATTGCAATCAACATTTATTATTGATGGGATTTGGCATAATCCACATTAATGGTCCAGATCCTTCACACTCAAGACTAATGGTCCAGATTGATCAATCACCAGGCCGCCGCCACTTTGAGAACGGGTAATCAGCCAAACCCTAATGATGCTTCCCCACTATTATAAGCAGGGTGCCATTCCCTTGCAAAATACACAGAGTCAAAAAAAGAAGAAAGAAGGGAGAGAGAGGTTGGCAACAAAAGAATAAAAAAATAAGAGAGAGATCTACACAGAGAGAGCTCCCCCTTTTTTCTTGATAATCACAGAGAGAGAGAAGCCAGGAGAGCAACCCGAGGAGAGTAAGGAGAGCCTTTCTTCGTCAACGCCGAGCAGATCTTCCCCGAGCCAAGGCTGCATACCGATCATCCAAGGAGTAAGGCAGAGCGGCCGTCGCTTTCCCGAGCCTCTATCGTCACCCCCCAGAATCAAAAATAAACAATCATACTTAGTCTGCTGTACCTAGGTTTTCGTCCCTAGGCTTTCTTTGTACGAGCGAGTTTGTATTGTGAGTCTAAGTTCAGTCCTCCGATAATTGTTCTGTTCTTTTACAATCAATGGCAAACACGATGGCGACTCTGCTGGGGACTAACTTCTCCACGGCTGAGGAGTTGGTGACGCAATCGGATGCAGCCAAACTTGGCTCCACACAACAGAAGATGGTCGTCCGCTCCGACCAACAGGCGTTCGAGGAGATGCTCTCTGAAGGCAGCGCTGGCCCGATCCAGAAGCGCACCCGCACCACGAAGGCTCGCAAAGAGTGGAGGCCAAAATCATTTGCTCCTCCTCAAGTCTTCGATGAGATACCCTCTGTTGCTCAAAACAGCGAGAAGGACTCTCCTGCGGCCCCACTTCAAACCATAGACAACTCTGCTGTCTCCAAGTCCGGCAGAAGAAAACACTATGATGCTGGACTTACAGGGGCAAAGAGGAACTCTACGCGATCCGAGTCGCAGAAGGGTATTAGCCACAGGGAGAAAGCCCATGCGGCTACATCCGCCAACCGCATGAAGAAAACTCATGCGGCCACATCTGTCAGCCGTATGACTTATGCGGCTACAGTTGCCAACCGCATGGATGAGACTCATGCGGCTATCAAAGTCAATCGTTTGCAGAAAACTCATACGGCCACAGATGCCAACCGCATGCGGCCAGCCTGCACGATCGTGACTCCTAGCCGTACGAGAACTCAGCCGACGACAGAAGACAATCGCATGTAGACAGCCTGCACGGTTCCCAATCCCAGTCGCATAGCATCCGCTCCATGCTCCTCTCGATCAGTTTTCGACCGTCTCTCGTACGGTCCGAACCCTGATGATTCTCCAAACTCTGTGGTATTCAACTTGGACTCTTCCTATTACGCACCCACAAGTGCTAGAAGGAAGAAGTCTAGGGCAGCGCGGGCTCATCGAGCCCAGTCAGCTGTCCCAACCTCTGACTATCGGAGCGTCCCGTTGACTATCACACGAACCTCGGATGGAAAGTTGTATACAACCACTCAAGTCCAGCCCCCCGCGGCAAACAACAGAGTGGTTCCTCTGACCTACGGGAGATGATCCTCCATAAACGCAAGGAAAGAGAAGGAGTGTCGGTGTGCAAAGAGTCCTCGCTTGGGCATCGCTGCACCCAAATCATCGTCAATTGCTGCTACAACAACGCGGCAATGACGGAAGCTCGGCCATCCGCCTTCCAAAGGCTACAGCACCCGAACTCAGAAGAAGTGGCACCTCCTGTTGTCTCCTGCAATTCTGCTCAAAAAGTTTCTGTCGAAGAGAGGAGAAAGAAAACGAGCGTCTCCAGTCCGAAGATATCAACCATTACAACTAAGAAACTGTCGTCTAAACGGCTGCCCTCCACTGGTGTATTCCAACACACCCGTTCAAAGACAAAATTTACCTCGATGGGAAATTCATCATCCACATCGCTGGGGGTTGAAGGAGCTGGGGGTAACACTCCTCCGAACATTCGCAACAATCCGATGTTCCAAGGAACCGAGTCCGCACAAACAACTCTTCCATCAGGAGCAACGGACGCTGATGCCCCCGAGGACATCCGTAACTCTCAAGACAAGGCAAACTCTGAAGCTGGGGATACCGTTCCCTCCAAGTCCGAGCCCGAAGAGAACATTCCCACCTATCCCGATGACTTCTCGGTGCATGGGTACGACTCAGAGGGCACATCCTCCACCGTTCCTTCCATCACTCCTCACGTAAGAACGATGTTCATGACGGACAGCGATCAAGGTGGTTCCAGTGATCGCCAGCGCATCGACAGTCTCGAAGCCATATTACTTGTTTTGGTCAAGTCTGTAGACAGATTAAAGCGGCCCTGCCCACTTTACAAGGAGGAGCGCCTGGTCAAACAAACACAGGCCCCGCGGTCAATATAGATTCGAACTCAGCGGCACCAAACCTGGGCAATAATCCTCCTGAAATAACAGCCCCCGCCGCGACAGATGAGACCCGAGAAGTAAGAAGAGAGGTCCAAGATCTCCGTGCCATGTTTCATGCCCGAGAAAACGCTCAAGATCTCAGAATACGGCAACCATATCCTGCTGAGTGGAGGGATGTTCCATTCCTACCAAGATATAAGCCGTTCAACATCAACCCGTATGATGGCAAAACCTCAGCAAGTCGATACATCACTTACTTTGAGGTCACCACCGACCATCTGCCCCATGAAGATGCGATCCTCATACGGTTATTCATTGGAGCATTGGAAGGAGTCGCCTTTGATTGGTACCGCAATCTACCGGACAACTGCATCCATTCCTTCGTCGGCTTCAAGCGCATGTTCTTGGAACGATTCTATGAAGTAGGACAAGACATCACTATGTCCACTCTCATGGACGTCGTCCAAGGGGAGAAGGAGCTAACAAGGAACTACATCGAGCGGTTCCGCCAGACCGCCATGAAGCTGCCTTCCGGAAATCCGGATTCTTCTTTGATCGAAATCTGCCAAAAGAGACTGCTTCCAACGATCAGTCTCTGGATGGGCGAGAGTCAATTCAAAGATTGGAAGGCGTTCATCATCAGCGCCACAAGCGCTGAAGACTGAAGAAGGCCCGCCAACTGGGGTTGCACATCTCAGAAGGAGAAAACAAGGGCAAGCGTCTCAACAACGATAATGGGGGTAACCCCTCCAACAATCGGGACAACAAGAGAAAACAGGCTATGGTGGCCGACATGGCCCAAAAGCCCGAGCCACAGCCAGCAGACAAGCAATGGCCTCAGATCACTTACTCTTTCGAAGACAGCCACGTCAAGCCAATCTTAGACATGCTTATACAAGGTAGAATTCAGCTTCCTCCACCAAGACGGGAGCCTCGGCCGACTGATTTGGAGAATCCGAAGTTCTGCCATTACCACCGTTATGTACACCATGCTACACATGACTGCTACCAACTAAAACGGTACATCCAAAGCCTCATCGATTCGAACGCTCTGGCCATCGACTTCAAAGAGGTAACCGTAGCAGCCAATATGGTGTCCGTACAATTCGGTAACTTCCTTCCAACGGAGACCCAAGACGGGGTAATTCTCGTCCCTCTCGCGACAATGGAGATTACCAATCTTCCTCCGCCCCGAGAACAAGCTGCTGGTCTAGTACCTCTCACCACCTCAAGAGGAGAGGTCATGTGGGTCCATCTAGACTTGGTATCAGAAGTAACTCGGCCCACACCATCTCCCACCAACAAAAAGAGTGGAAAAATCAAGACCTGCCGCACAATTTCAGCAGACGACGAGGAAGCTACAGCCGTCGTCACGCGGTCCGGAGCGCAATCCCAACCTGTGGTTGATAGTCCAGCTGAAAATCATCAACCCATTACAACTGATGCTCTGGGACCGGCTCAGCCTTCGACGACCGACAAGCCTAGGCCGAAGGAGACTCGCTTCGACAAATCTCTCCGAAAGGACGCAGCCGAAGGGCTAGAGAGGCCCTACAACTTTGACATCTTAGCACAATTGGCTAACACTCCGGCCAAATTGTCATTATATGAACTCCTGAGGCTCTTCAAAGACGTTCGTATTGTATTAAGCGAAGCACTCCAAAATGCCGATGCCTATCTCGCTCAATCTAACCTCACTGGGGAGGACTCAACCATGGATCTCCAAGATAGTGCCTGCACGGGAGCAATGCCCAACATCGTCTTCACTCCGCTGGACATGCCCATCAAAACCAACCTACATGATCGCCCGCTATACTACACGGGATACATCGGCGACGTGAAAGTGGATCGGATGCACATTGATCCTGGCTCTTCCATAAGCATCATCCCGAAAGGTCTGCTACATCATCTCTCAGCATTCTAATGTATCGCCTAACACCTACAAGCACCGCCATCAGCGGTTTCAATTCGGGCAGGAGCTACCCTATCGGAAAGATTCGTCTGAAGTGTCAGATTGGCGATCTCCAATCCGAGGTCACCTGCTACGTCATAGATGCAGACACTTCTTACAACATCCTCTTGGGGTGCCCATGGATACACTTATATGATCGTGCCTTCCACGCTACACCAATGCTTCAAATATGTCGACAAACACGGCTTCGTGAAGACAGAGTTTGCTGACATCGATCCCTTCAAAGGGGTCGAATCCTACTACTCGGACTCCTGCCTATACGAAAAGTCAAAGAGGCACCTTGATGAAGGAGACGCACAAACTCATACCGAGACAGCCACGGGATCAGAAGGACCCCTGACGATCCACCACCAAGCTCGCAAACCGGGCAAGTCTGCACCCCTTACCGCCACTCTACGGAAGGACGCAATCAGCCTCTCAGCGCAGGATGAGCAAATGATAATCCGGCTGCCAAGGTCCGACCAAGTGCTGAGACCCACAACGGAGCCACTGATAATCAGGCTACCAAGAGTCAGCCAACGACAAGCAGGGAAGCTCAACCCCTCGGACAGGCCCATGACGATACGCCTTCCCAGGAAGGGTCGTCACCCCGATGCAAGGTCTGACACTTCTAGCGAACCACCCTCCTCGCCCCACATCAAATGCCAAACTGGGGGTCGTTAGTCTGCCAGTAACTCTACGTTCTGCTCCACCCATGGAGCCCCTGATAATCAAGTTGCCCAAGTCATCCTCTCAGTCTGCATTTACACAGGAGGTGGCCGAAGAAGAGTCGGAGCTGGCCAAATATGTGGCTGCTCATACTGAGACTTGCTCATGTTGCCCATCAACGGTAAGTTCCTGAAGAAGTATTACGTCCGAAACGACATCCAAAAAAAAAAAATCCTCGATGATTGAGTTATGTACCCTACGGTACCACTGAACTCACATTCCGCCTCCAAATTTCCCAGATCACTGAGTCATGTACCCGCTGGTGCTGCTGAACTCACACTCTCTACATTCCAGATTATCGAGTCATGTACCCGCTGGTGCCGCTGAACTCACCTCTCCACATTCCAGATTATCGAGATATGTACCCGCTGGTGCCTCTGAACTCGCATTCCGGTCACTCTTTCAGATAGTAAGTTATGTATGATCATACCTTTGAACTTTTTTCCTGGAAGAGATCCTCCCTCATGATCTACTACCCGTACTCCCAGTGCACAAAAAGGGTAACCGATCCACGAAATTCCAAAACGGCCATGTCCTCATTACCTCTGAGTCGTTTCGCTTCCGCCAAAAAACAAATCACCCCTTTACATAGAACTTCCATGTCCTCATTACCTCTGAGTCGTTCTATGTACCCTCCTTCATTGAGCCCACTCCTGCCATGTTCTCATTACCTCTGAGTAGGAAGGCTCCGTCGAAGAAACCCTCATATTTGCCATGTCCTCATTACCTCTGAGTAAATATGTTGGTCCCCCCTCGACTTATTATCTGTACCAAAAAATAAAACCCCAGGGTACGCCAAGGATAATAGGTCCACAAATACCCTCCGTTGAGTCCACTCCTGCCATGTCCTCATTACCTCTGAGTAGGAAGACTCCACGGTAAAACCTTCGTACTTGCCATGTCCTCATTACCTCTGAGTAAGTATGTCGGTCCCCTTTTATCTTATTATCCGTATCCTAAATCAAGGTACGCCAAGGATAATAGGTCCACAAATATTCTCCGCTGAGTCCACTCCTGCCATGTCCTCATTACCTCTGAGCAGGAAGACTCCGCGGTGAAAAGCCCTCATGCTTGCCATGTCCTCATTACCTCTGAGTAAGTATGTTGGTTCCCTTTCATCCTATTATTTGTATCCTAAGCTAGGGTACGCCATGGATAATAGGCCCACAAATGTCTTCTGTTGATCGCAAATTTCTCATCATGCCCCGGGAGCCCAGCTGCTCCATGGCATTCTTTCACCCGATACCAAGAACCTCCATATCCGCCTTACCGCGGAGTTGTTCTAGGTATCCATATCAAACTTATTATCCGTACCTAAAACCAAGGTATGCCAAGGATAATAGGACCACAAATGTCCGCTGTTGACCACGAATATCTTCCGTGAAGTCTCCCCTGCCATGTCCTCATTACCTCTGAGCAGGAAGATTCTACGGTAAAACCCTCATGCTTGCCATGTCCTCATAACCTCTGAGCAAATATGTTGGTTTCCTTTCATCCTATTATCCGTATCCTGAACCAGGGTACGCCAAGGATAATAGGTCCACAAATATCCCTTGCTAAGCTTCTTAGCATAAATCCACCATCTCACCATGCCCCGGGAGCCCAGCTGCTCTACGGCATTCTTTTTTCCAATACCGAGAGCACCCATGACCACTTTGCCATGGCTGTTCCGAATATCCCGACCAAACTTGTTATCCGTACCTAAAACCAAGGTACGCCCAGGGTAACAGGTCCACAAATAAACCCCCAGCAGGTCCAATTCCACAAACACCACAAGTACAAGAAAGAGAAGATGAGTTGAAACATGCTCATTTATTTAAAATTCAAAGTACTACATCATCTGGGATCACATCCCTTGACAAAAAGAAAAAAAAACAGTGAAAGAAAATAGAAAACTGTCCACTGCTCCATGGTATTCTTTCGTCCGATACCAAGAACCTCCATATCCGCCTTACCGCGGAGTTGTCCTAGGTATCCCTATCAAACTTATTATCCGAACCTAAAACCAAGGTATGCCAAGGATAATAGGCCCACAAATGTCCTCTGCTGACCACAAATGCCGTACTAGATCCCTTAGTACATCCACATCTTTTCTCATCATCACATGCTTTCGGAGTCCAGCTATTCCATAGCATTCTTTCACCCAATGCATAGAACTCCCATGTTGATAGCACCTCTGAGTTGTTCTATGTATCCTCATTCGAGTTCGCTCCTACCATGTCCATATCACCTCTGAGTAGGAAAGCTCTACCATCAACCTTATATTTACCACGTCCATACCACCTCTGAGTAAATATGATGGTTCCCTCTCTCAACTTATTATCCGTACCTAATACCAAGGTACGCCAAGGATGATAAGTCCACATAACATCTCCAGCGGAAGTACCCAAACCTATCACGTCCATGCTACCTCTGATTGGATTGCCACACCTAAACAAATATACTTTCCATGCTTCTTATTCAAAGTGTTCCAAATTTGCAATTTGGAAACTTTGAAGGGGGTCCTGTAGAAGCATGGAAAATATTGCTTTTAGTCCCACATCGGAAAGGAGAAGAAGAAAGGGCTTACTCCATTCTATAAATAGAGCCCCCTTACCTCCTTTGAAAAGGGCACCAACTTCTCTTCCCTCCTTCCAAACTTGGACTCTTCCTATTGCGCACCTTCGGGTGCTAAGTAGAAGAAGTCTAGGACAGCGCAGGCTCTTCGGGCTCGGTCAGCTGTCCCAACCTCTGACCATCACGAGCGTCCCGCTAAGTGGGCCTCTGATGGAAAGTTGTACAAAGTCGCTCGTGTCCAGCCCCCGGTGGCAAACAGACAGAGTGGTTCTCAAGAGTCTCCTAACAAAGATCGAGGGCAAGTGTTTCTATTAGCCCCACATCAGGGAGCAAACATGATACCTACGCACTCGTGTGTTCGGGATACCCGGGCCCACAAAGCGAGTGCACGGGCTGATCAAGACATTCCTCATGCGAGTCATGAGACATCCTTCATGCGGCTCGGTCATGAGACATTCCTCATGCAGCTCGGTCATGAGACGTCCTTCATGCGGCTCGGTCATGAGACGTCCTTCATGCGGCTCGGTCATGAGACGTCCTTCATGCGGCTCGGTCATGAAACGTTCTTCATGCGGCACAGAACTCAGGAAGCTTCATGCGGCTCAAAATCAGATGAGCTTCATGCGGCTCAGGAGTCCCATGCGGCTCAAACACATAGGCAGCTCGAGTAAACTCCATACGGCTCAGAGAGAGAGGCCACGTGGCATTCAAAACAGCTGTGCTCAACGTCTGGACGCATTTAATGTTCTTACGGCTGACAGCTGACAGATGACAGACCTGACATAAAGTTGTCATAATGACTGACACGAAAAGCAGAATTTTTCTAGGAAATAAGGAAAATCTTCACCAATACGACGCTGTCTACCAAGCTTCGAGGCAGGTCCATGCGGCCAGACTAGACGAGTTCATGCGGCCAGTGCAAAGAAATCTATACGGTTCAAACCATGAAGGCCCCCATGTGGCTCAGCCATGAAGAAACCCATGCGGCTCGGCCATGAAGACTCTCGTGCGGCTCGGTCATGAACATATTCATGCGGCTCAGTCATGACAACCTTCATACGGTTCGAGTGTAGAGACTATTCATGCGGCTCGGTCATGAAATCTTCCATGCGGCTCGGTCATGACGACCTTCATGTGGCCCAAATATGAACACTCCTCATGCAGCTCAATAATGATGACAGGACACGTGTCCTAAACATAATCAAATTTCGGGTCAAATTCTAATAATTTGGGACACGTGGCAAGAGAATGAATTAAATTGATTCATTTAGATTTGCAGACATCAGCAAATCATCATGATGGAGATTTATTGCAATCAACATTTATTATTGATGGGATTTGGCATAATCCACATTAATGGTCCAGATCCTTCACACTCAAGACTAATGGTCCAGATTGATCAATCACCAGGCCGCCGCCACTTTGAGAACGGATAATCAGCCAAACCCTAATGATGCTTCCCCACTATTATAAATAGCAGGGTGCCATTCCCTTGCAAAATACACAGAGTCAAAAAAAAAGGAGAAAGGAGAGAGAGAGGTCGGCAACAAAAGAATAAAAAAATAAGAAGAGAAGATCTACACAGAGAGAGCTCCCCCTTTTTTCTTGATAATCACAGAGAGAGAGAAGCCAGGAGAGCAACCCGAGGAGAGTAAGGAGAGCCTTTCTTCGTCAACGCCGAGCAGATCTTCCCCGAGCCAAGGCTGCATACCGATCGTCCAAGGAGTAAGGCAGAGCGGCCGTCGCTTTCCCGAGCCTCTATCGTCACCCCCCAGAATCAAAATAAATAATCGTACTTAGTCTGCTGTACCTAGGTTTTCGTCCCTAGGCTTTCTTTGTACGAGCGAGTTTGTATTGTGAGTCTAAGTTCAGTCCTCCTATAATTGTTCTGTTCTTTTACAATCAATGGCAACAGTAGGACGGAGAATGGTCAATATAGGACGGAGAATAATACATGTAGGACGGAGAATGGTACATATAAGACGGAGAATGGTACATTTAGGACTGTTCCGTAGGGTTGTGAATTTTAAATAGTTTGGCTTTTTAGTTTTGTTTTGAATCTATATAAATTGGTTTTGAAGGCTCGTGAAGATGAATTAGTTTGGCTGTATGGCTGTGTAAATAGATTTTAAAGGGTTGTAAAAAAAAACCAATGTTTTCGTATCGATCATCATTAATTATGGTGAATGGCACTGATACCACTAATTCGAGTGGAATTTGCACCGCCAGAATTTATTTTGAATAAGATAAAATCTGTGTTGGGAAATGGCAAAATCTCTTGGATATGATTACACTGAGATGTTGTATTAATGGTAAAATCTGTGTTAGGAAATATCGAAATCTCAGAAGTGAGCCATCTTAGGCGTCATTATATCACAGTCCATTTTATTTATAAAAAAATAATCATGTAAAAATTAGTATTGACAAAGTAAAATTTGCTCAAAATGGAGAATCGAACTCATAAAAAATATCTTGTATGTAGACTAGTAAAAAATATATAAAGAAATGCCTGCATGCATGCATGCTAATGTTTTCACCATTCACCCCAGGAATGATAGAACATATCTAAATCATTATACCACTCGTACACAGGTTCTCCTGGTACTGGGATTACATTATCAAAGGGTTTTTTAAACGTCTGTATTGAATAACAAATTTTCCAGAGTTCGTCGTCGAAGATCACGTTGAAGCACCCACGTATGTCGAGCAGGCGAAGACCCTTGCAGTTGCATATGATAGATCGCAGCGTGTCTCCATTGAACATGCCGAATCCCATATGTAGGTGCTCGAGACGCGACATCGAATCAGCCACGGCCTTTCCCTCCGCCTCGTTTTTCGTGTCCAGCACGAACATGTTCCTGAGCATAAAATCCGGAGGGGGCATGTTCCTTCTCAGCTTGACCAGACGGCGGCAATAATTTTCGACGGAAATTATTCCAGTCGACGTGATATAGAGGCAGTAGCTAATGTCGAGTTCTTCCAGCACAGGGAGAAACTCCAAGTGTCTCACGAAAGTTTCATCACTCACGTCGTACTTCGGAATGTGCAGCACCCTTAGAAATTTCCTACTGTATTATAAAAATGGGAAAACATCAATAGAAATTAACAAAAGTATACGTAAAATTTTGTAATAGAAAAAATAAAGTATTAGAATAAGACAAAATAAAATTTTGTACTGGCCTTAAATATGCAAAAGAGAAGGCTGCTTCGTCGAGCTTGTACGCGGAGAGGGACCCTAGATGTCCCTCACTGTGAGCCACGAGCTTCATTACGGTCAAACTAATCTCAGCGGTTTGCTGGGTCCTCCGGCACCACTGTACCAAGTCGACGTTAGACCAATAGTCTAAGGGACCGTTGAGCGCCTTCCACCACGAACGGCAAACTGGGGCCACGTTGCACATTACCTCGTCCGCCGGCATCCCCAACAGTACCAGTATCATCGAGAGAATCTCGCTAGGGATGACGGCCCATCCGCTGCAGTTGATCTTGTTCCTCTCCATTGCGACTGTTCTTCTTCTTCTTTCCTTTGTTTCTCTCTAGTCGGGTGGGTTCTCTTCTTTGGAAAAGGCTATTTAACCCCTCGTTTACGCGGGTGTATGTAACCCGCTCGTGGAGGGGTGTGACCGAACAAGTCACGAATCTATTGGGAAATAACGGTAATGCCACTGTATTAATATTAGCAATTAGTCGTTTGGGCTCCCAACATATTTGGGTGATGCCATCTCCCATTATGTGGCATCTGACATGGCAGATGACATAACAGCTGACATGGTAAATTTTAACCCCAAAAATTAATTATCCAAATTTTTTTAATGTTAATGTTAATGTCAAGATTAATATTAATGTTAATGCTAATGCTAATGCTAATATTAATGTTAATGTTAATATTAATGTTAATATTAATCAATGTTAATTTAATATTAAATTATTTATTTACTATTAATGTTCATTCTAATATTAATTTTATTGTTAAATTTTGCCATGTCAGCTGTCATGTTAGCAACCATGTCATATGCCACATAATGGAAGATGGTATCACCCAAATTTTTTGGGAGCAAATAGCATTTTTGTAATATTAGTTTTAATTATATTGTAAATTTTAAATTAACAGAAAAGCCAATATAGATTTAATATTAATGCTACTGTAAAAAATTTTCGATCATACCTCGATACTTATGTTTGTCGACCGAGTTACCGTCTTCATCATTATCAAGTTTTCACCCGAATCATCGTCATCGCTGGGGCGTGATGCCGTACGAGCCTAGAGTTGCGCTCGTGCAAGGCAAGATAACAGATTCACAATAATGTTTATAGCTCAAATTGATAACATAAACAGAGGAAGGAAAATGTAGTATACAACAAGAATCTCTTTTATTGATAATGAACTGAAGGTTACAATGGCTCTGAATAGCCCAACTCATCATGCCAATTGGCTACAATGCTCATGATCTCTCTAGCTCACAAAGGAGTACATTGTTCCATATTATGCCTCTTTATAGCCAACAAGTAGTCTTCGGCTGAACATCTCCAAGTCGCAAGTCCGAAAGCCAATACGGTAGCTCCTCTTGAACGCTAAGGACTCCATGCCTCGGGACGTCCAAGCCGAGCCCCGCCTCGAGCCGAACATATCCTGAACTTGTCCACCACCGTGTCCCTGCGGCAGATACAGTTAGACATAATCTTAACATAAAATTGTGATCGTGTTCATCTATGTCCCATTTCGCCTAGCCTGCAAGGTTAGAACTTTACATAAGAAATCATATCATTTCACTCAACCAACCAACCGTAAACTTAAACATATGCATAAGGGTGGCAGGCCCTGCGCCTGCACCCAGCGCTAATCTCAGCCCACCGGCCCTATCTATACGAAGGTCACGGTGTTTCTGTCACGACCCGCACCCTGATTAGGGGCACGAGTACGTGGTTACATCCAGCCTACGCCGCAGCTTTGGCGGTAGAATGCTGTCTAGGTCATCTATAAATACTACAACTAAACAGATAAGTGTACCTGTATAGTATATACACTCCGAATGGAGGTGACATAGCAATACAGTCTCAATCACAAATGTAAAACTAAGATAGATAGTATGGAAAGGAAAATACGAATGATGAGAACATGAAATAAGTTCAAGATCCACACAATTCTAGAGCTATACACAAACAACCCAGAGAATCACATAATATATAAAACTACTACAGTCTAAAAAGTACAAGCTAGCTCGTAGGCCAGGCAAACCTAACTAAGCTACACTACTCAGGGTGAGCAAAGTCTAGTGGCTCTACTAATAAGCCACAACCCGGGTCTACTCCATCAGACTCGACCCCATAATAGGTCGGGCAATCAGTCACACGAGACAATTGTAATATGTCAACGGTATCCTGTCAGAAAAATGAGCAAGTACAAACACCAACAGCAGTTCCATATGAATTGACAAATACTATAAGAGACATTATAATAAAATACAAGACAAAGATATAGACGACTTGGAAACCATTTAAACCGAGTTACAACCCTTGGACCAAACAAGGACCGGGGTGTAACCCTTCTTTCAAATAGAACTTAGTCTCAAATCATGGTACAGTATAAAAGCAGGTTGAGCATATGAGTAATGGAAACATAACATGGTGAGAAATACGGAAAGTAAAGCTGAACTGGAATATAAGATACGACAATAAATATAAAATATGATTTGAATTATTAGAGCGATATGTGATCTGCTAGGGAGTCATGGTGCTCCCTGAACTGTAGCCGGTGCACCTCTCTCCACTGCTGCCATAGCTAGCTGATACAAGTTCTCCATGGTCTGTCGCAGCAATGACCATGGTCTGTCATCACGCAATGACCATGGACGGTTCACACCGTAATGCATCTTTGGCATCCTTATGTGTAAGACTATGATCGCTTCGATACGGGTTGCTAGCCCAATATCCGAAGGATCCCAAACTTACTGATATCATAGCTTATCACAACACTTGACGGTCGCAACCCGTCCTAATGATGTCCACCATAAATACCATACAAATTCCCTCCTTTGAACTATTCGGTTGAATTAAGATGATGTGCACCATAAATACCATACATAAATACCTACACTGGACGGTCGTAACAATATCATAGCTTATTGAGTATATTATATTGACTTGCTTGTCCTCCATTCGGAGTTGACCGTTCTCGACAGGTTTTGATATTATAACTGTTGTTAGATAGTAGAACTAGACAGCGTTCTATGTCATTTCTGCGGTGCAGGCTGGGACGCTGTCACGTTATGGAATGGCTTCTTGGAACCATCCTGGACGTATAGCTTTGTTAATCGGGGTCCTTTCAACGCAAGTAGCTAGCTCCGATGCAAGTCCCCGCTAAACCTGTGCTGATCGAGGAAACTACGTTATCGACAAGTTGTCCATAACCGTGCGAAGACATATTTTCCTTTTAGTTATTAAGACATAGCCTATATTATCTTTGAAAACTCAATCCCTTTTCCGTGTTTGTGCCCTTGCATTTATCCTTTCATTCGTAACAACATTATCGATTTACCTAGGAAGGGGGTTGAGAAGAGGAGGGTCAGCCACTCACCTTGAGTTTACTTCAGGCGAGAGAATGGATCTTAATTCAACCGTTTCCGTTCGATCGAGTCAATCGATCCCGACCTATCGGTCCCGACCGAATCGATAGCGACAGTGTTCCTTTCTTGCGCACCCTATCACGACCCACACCCGGAGTAAGGGCATGAGTGCGTGACAGCGTCCCAGCCTACACCGCAGAAACGACGTAGAATGCTGTCTAGTTCTACTATCTAACATAGTTAGATATTACAACCTGTCGAGAATCAAGGGTCGTCGTCTAACCCAGCTATGGCAGTCTATTCTTGTGTATTGCTCCTTCAACCAATCCATTCCTAGGCCAAGGGACCGATTCGGCCCGCAGCAAAAGGGTCGTCGTCTAACCCAGCTATAGTCCGTGATGTCTTGACATTACCAGTGGCCTTCACACCCTTTCACTGCTTAACAAATGCACGTGACACGGGACGGTGCTTGCTATACTTCGATAGCCCAACAAAACTCTTTTCTAATGTGTTCGTGCAACGACTTGACAAGCAAGGCTACGTCAAGCCTAGCATCGAGGGAAATACGACTTAAACTATGGGACAAGCGAATGTTAATATTAATTGTAGTTTCACTTATTTTTAAATAAAAAAGAATGCAATTTTAACTTTAACTAGTTTGAAGTAAATGTTAAATCCAAAACTATTTTTAA
>JANAVB010042223.1:0-124794 GCA_029216955.1 Iris pallida
TCTCCACCCCGTCCCCTCCCAGCCAGTCGCCCTTCTCGCCGCGCCTGTCGCCTCGACAGCGGACTGCCTCTCGGTGCCCTCCCCTCCAGTTGCCCATTTCACCATTCCTTCCCCCCTAGATCGACGGCGGCCCCCCCTTTGCTGTGGTACTGTACCCGACGGTGCCCTCCTGGTACTCCTCTGTCCCCAGCGTCATGGTTCCCCCTCAGCTTCGCCGTGGACGTCGTATGCTCCCCTCTCGGGTCGAGGCCCTACCTCTAGCCCCCTCGCCTCCTCCGCCTGAGCCCCTTGCTCTGGGCGTCGCGCTCCTCCTCTCGCCCGGGAACGCCTCTCCCCCTCCCCCTCGCATTGACGAAGCCCCTGCCCCCCCGCTTCCCCGGACAACACCAACTCCCCCTCCCCTCCGCAGAGTCTTCCGGGTTCGCTGCCCTCCCCCGCCGTGGCTTCCCCCTCCGCCTCCTCCGATGGGGTCGTCCTCCTCTCCCAGGAACCCTTTTATACCTCGCCTACCTCCCCTCGGCCGGTGCCGTCCCCCCCTCCCCCCGCCGCCCCGTCCCTCTCGGCCTCCCCCAGTGGAGCACCCTTGGCGCCCCTGCCCCCCGCTCTCCCGGATCTGACCCCTCTCCTTGAGCCCAAGTGGTCGATGCCCCCCCGGCGCCCCTCCGCTCCCCCCTCACGCCCGTCCCCCTCCCCGCGGTCTGGCTCGCTGGTTCCTCCCCCCCGACGTGGCCCCTCACCGCCGTGGTGTTCTCTCACCCGCCGCAGCGGTGCCGTGTCCCCCCCTCTCTCGCGTACGGGAGTCCTGAGGAGCCTCCTCGGGCTTGGCCCCCCTCGGGCCCCGCGTACCCCTAGGGCCCCGCGCACTCCCCTTGGGCCCCGCGCCCCCCTCGGGCCGTGTGGGTTCCCTCCGTTCATTTATCTTGTGTTTGAATTTTGAATTTTGTGCTTGTATTTTGAACCGGGTTTAGTGGACCCGGTCCTTGTACTGCTCATTTTTCAATAAACTTTGCCTTTAATATATATATATATATATATATATATATATATATATATATTTCTGGTATTTATTTATATTATTAAG
Organism: Iris pallida; assembly: GCA_029216955.1. Lineage (NCBI taxonomy): Eukaryota > Viridiplantae > Streptophyta > Magnoliopsida > Asparagales > Iridaceae > Iris > Iris pallida. The sequence goes on from JANAVB010042223.1 coordinate 1,082, forward strand.
ATTTTTTTAAAAAGGAAAAGAAAAAAAAAGAACAAAGAAGAAGGTAAAAAAAGAATAAAACCTCGCGAGATATTGGTTTTCCAATATCTTGCAAGAAGCAACATCTCCAAAACCCGCGGCCATGCCATTCTATCCAGAATAGAGCAGCCAAAACTGCTCAGAGATACATATCTTATATGTATATGTGTACAAAGAAATCCACCAAAAATTACAAACCCTAATGTCGCCGTCACCAGTCCACGCGCCTCCCCTCCGCCCGCCTGGGCCGCCAGCCGACCGCCGGGCAGCAGCCGTAGCCGTCACAGTGGCAGCAAACAACGACAACAGCGGACGGTAGCAACTGCAGCAGTAAGCGCCTTGGTACCCTTCTTCTCTATCTTCTTTCTCCATGCGTGCTCGATCGTTTTATGATCCAAAAAATTTGAGGAGAAGCCTAGTTGAACTCCTAGAAAACCCTTCAATTAGGTCATCTTAGCTCCCCTTGTTGGCCCATTCCATGGTCACACCCGATTTTGATAATCAACACGCACTTTAGTCAATACACAAAAATATACAAACTGCTGCTAATCATTTCAGGCTATATGTGAAATCAATATCAACGGACGTTGTACTGCATCAACAAAGCAAAAGATTCAATGGATTTTCGTTTAAATCATTTTACAGTTTATTCTGTATTTTACTTTTTATTGAGTCTAGGATTTATATTGTAAAATCAAATAAGTAATACTGGCATAGGTTTATCCCAGTCCAATTTCTAAAAAGCTTACCTATTTATATTTCATCTTTACAAAGTATTTCGTATTATTTTTTAACAAACAGCTTTTTGACAAATATTTCAAAATTTCCTTGACAGAACTCAAAACCGAGTTCGGCCCGAGTTCGGTCCGAACTCTGCCCGAGTTCGGTCATTTTAAATTCAAAAGTTCAGTTGCCTCCAAATCTGCGAGCAAAGTCTCTATGCAAAATATTTGCATCAGAACTCTGCCCAAACTCTGTCCAAGTTCGGTCCCAGAAAACACCTATAAATAGAAGAGAATTTTTTATTTCAAATCACTCATTCACTCTTCATCTTCTCTTCTCTATTCTTCAAGTGTTTTCAAAATGATCTAAAGCTTTCAAATTATACCTATACATCTCTTAGCCAAAAGCCAGTAATATCTATGTTGATTTAGAGTTTTTGGTGTCCAAGAGTTGTAAAGAGGTCGTTCCAAGTTCAACAACTATCCTGTTGTAGAGCCGGTCGTGCGCTCGTCACCAAGCACGATGTTGTGAAGTTGGTCGTGCACTTGTCACCAAGCACGGTGTTGTAAGAGATTGCAAGCTCTCATTTAGCTTGTGCTATAGTGGATTAACATCGAACAAGAGTACTCGAGACTGGATTAGTCCTCTCAGAGGGATACCAGTATACATCGCTGTGTCACTGAGTTTGATCTCTCTATCTCTTGCTGCATTTATTTACTGTCTCTTATTTACTGTCATAGTTATTCTTAAAAGTTTTTAAATTGGTGATTATTTTCCGCTGCACACACACACACTCTATTTACCCCCCTCTAGAGGTGCTCAACGGTCCTACAATTGGTATCAGAGCAGGTTATATTCTTATATAACAAACCTCAGAGAGTATATATGGCAGCCGTGAAATCAATATTTAACGGTGAAGGGCAATCCACAATAGACCCCCACTTTTTGATGGTACTAATTATACCTATTGGAAAACACGGACGACTTTCTTCTTAAAATCTCTTGACTTTGATCTTTGGTCTATAGTCATTGATGGTTATAAGAAACCAGCACCCACAGTGGTTGAAGGCCAGCTTGTAGACAAGCCTCATGACAAATACACTGAAGCTGAAAAAGCTAAGGCTAGTCTAGATGCTCGTGCCATCAATGCACTATTCTGTGCAATTGACAAAACGGAGTTCAACAGAGTTTTAACCTGTAAAACGTCTCACAAAATTTGGAAACTTCTTGAGGTAACTCATGAAGGTACTTCCCAAGTGAAGGAATCCAAAATTAGTAGACTAATACAGAAATATGAATCTTTCAAGATGAAACTCGATGAGTCAATTACACAGATGTTCACTCGTTTCCTTGATATAACTAATCCTTTGCAATCTCTTGGTAAGAATTACAACAATCATGAGAAGATCAGAAAAGTGCTGCGGGCCCTAAGCAAAAACTAGAATCCAAAAGCCACAACAATTATTGAAGGAAACGATCTCACCACTATGTCCTTGGAAACACTGATGGGCAAGCTCATGACCCATGAACTTGATTTACAAGAGTTTGAAGAAGCAACACCAAAAGAAAAATCTATTACCTTCAAAGCTCAAGCAAGAAAATCAACATGCAATGACTATGATGAAGAATCATCAAGTGGTGATGAACAAGCCCTACTTGTGAAGAACTTCAGAAAATTCCTAAAGTTTGAGAAATCAAGCAGAAGGAAGAGAGATGTCCAAGAAAGCAATGAAGATGAAACCATTTTCTTTGGATATAAGAAGACAGGGCACATGAAGAAGGACTGTCCAACTTCAAAGAAAAGCTGTCCATATGACAGATCAAGATCAAGCAGAAAAGCAACAACCGGTCGAAAGTATGCCAACACAAGCATCTGGCATGAAAGTGATGCCAGTGATACAGAAGAAGAAGACAGACCCTGCGGCAATGCCAATGTCTATCTTATGGCATTTGATAAGGTATCCTCAAACCCGCTATATGATGATTTTACTTTCGATGAATTAGAAAATGCCTTTAGCGAATTACTTAAAGATCATAAAACTGTGCTTGACAAGTATAAGCAATCTCGAAAAGAGATGAAGGCATACACAACCGAGATAGCTAGATTGTCCATTCTTATTGAAGATATTAAAGAGACATCTACTACCGGTAACACGGAAGAGATAGCCAAACTCAAAGTAGACTATCATGAGGCTATCCTCAAAATTGAAAAGAAAGAAAGAGACTATGTCAAGATGCAAGAATTGTATAACATAGAGAAGAAGAAGCACTTAGTTACAGAACAAAGACTCTCAGATATGACTGCTAGATATGAAGAGTCTATTGCGATTTCTAAAAAGTTAAAAATCAAGTTAGGCAAACAGGCAATACCTGTGACACAGCCTAAGTTTAGTCCTAATGCCAAGCATACACCTAAGATGACTAAAAATAAGAAAGCACAGAAGAAACACGACTATCATCATGCTTTTACTTATAGGTTCTCCAAGAAATCAAACAAGCATGTAAATACAGTTTTGACCACATCTGGTTCTAAACTAACTTGTACTTATTGTGGTACGCATGGACACATATCACAGTATTGTTTGGCAAGGAAACTTGTTGACAATCACACTTTATTCTAGAGACCTAAAACTAATCAGAATGGACCCTTCAGTAAATGGGTACCAAAGGATTCATCTACTTGTCTTGTAGGTGGACCCTCAACCCTCTCATGCTAAAATCAAATGGATCCTCGATAGCGGATGTTCGCGACACATGACTGGTAATGCATCTTTGTTCGCTACGCTATCGATGAAAAAAGAATGATACGTCTCCTTCGGAAATAATTTAAGAGGTGATATTATTGGTAATGGTACTGTAGGTATTTCTCTTTATCCAGTAATAAAAGATGTTTGTCTAGTAACAGAATTGAAACATAACCTACTAAGCATAAGTCATTTGGCTGATAATGGTTATGGTATCAATTTTGTGAAAGATAAATGTACCATATATGATATGTCATCTGGTGATCCCGTATATAAAGGGATTAGAGAAGACAATATTTATGTTTTCTTTTTGGAGAGTACTAATAATGCAGATAGATGCCTAGTAGCTAATCTAGATGAAAGCTGGCTATGGCACATGAGACTAGGACATGCAAATATGGATACTATCTCACGACTCAGTACTAAGAAGTTGGTAAAAGGACTCCCCGAGATTCCATTCAAGAGAGAATGGTATGTGCTGACTGTGAAAAGAACAAAGCACATAGGTCTACTTTTAAATCCATCAACGCTGTAAGTACTTTTAGACCTTTGCAGTTAATTCATATAGATTTATTTGGACCTAGTAAAGTCGCTAGTCTTGGCAGTAAGCTCTACGCTTTTGTTATTGTTGATGATTTCTCTCGCTTTACTTGGGTTTACTTTCTATCAAACAAAAGTGATACTATTTTTGAATTTCAAATATTTTGTAAAAAGGTACAAAACGAAAAAGGCTTCTTGATTACTCGTATCCGAAGTGATCATGGTGGCGAATTCGTAAATTCTGATTTCAAAAAGTTTTGTGATGATAGTGGATATTACCACGAATTTTCTTGTCCTAGAACTCTCCAACAGAATGGTGTTGTGGAGTGGAAGAATCGTACTCTAAGCGAAATGGCTAGAGTCATGCTAAATCAGCATAATCTTCCTAAGTATTTTTGGGCAGAAGCTATTAGTACAGTCTGTCATATTTTGAATAGGGTGTTAATTCGACCAATCTCGAAGAAAATACCATATGAGCTTTGGTTTGGAAGGATTCCAAATATTTCTTATTTTAAAGTTTTTGGATGTCGCTGTTTTATCCTGAACACCAAGGATAACTTGGGAAAGTTTGACTCTAAAGCAGATGAAGGAATATTTCTCAGATATGCTGCTAAGAGTAAGAGATATAGGATTTTTAATAAAAGATCTATGATTGTTGAAGAATCTATTAATTTTACTTTTGATGAGCTAAATAGTCACAGATCTAGCGACAGTGATGATGAAGATACACATACAAAGACTGAGAAGAGTTATGTGGAAGATTTGACCCAAAAGTTTGATTCATTAAAATTCTTGCCAGATCATCCAGAAACACTCATTATAGGTGATGTATCTAAAGGTGTAAGTACACGTTCCTTTCTTAAAGATTCTGAAATAGCAGCAAATGTAGCTTTTATTTCTCAAATAGAACCTAAAAATATAGATGATGCTTTTTCTGATGAGTTTTGGTTCATGCCATGCAAGAGGAACTAAATCAATTTGAGAGAAACCAAGTTTGGGAACTCGTTTCTAAATCTATTGGTCAATCGATAATTGACACCAAATGGGTGTTCCGAAATAAACTCAGTGAAGATGGACAAGTTCTACGCAACAAAGCACGTCTAGTGGCACAAGGTTATAATCAAGAAGAAGGAATTGATTATGATGAGACTTATGCTCCTGTTGCTAGACTAGAAGCCATCCGCATGTTTTGTGCATTTGCATATTTTAATAATTTTAAATTATTTTAAATGGACGTGAAAAGTGTATTTTTAAACGGTTTTTTAAAAGAGGAAGTTTTTGTGAAACAACCCCCCGGTTTTAAAGATTTTTAAAAACCTGATCACTTCTTCAAGCTTAAGAAAGCACTCTATGGACTCAAACAAGCACATCGTGCTTGGTATGAACGCCTAAGTGCCTTTTTACTTGATAATGTTTTTTCAAAAGGAGAAGTTGATACTACCTTGTTTATCAAGTCTTTGAATGATGATATTCTCCTTGTGCAAATTTATGTAGATGACATAATATTCGGTTCTACTAACGAAAAACTTTGTCAAGATTTTGCTAAGTGTATGCAGAGTGAATTTGAGATGAGTATGATGGGAGAGCTAACCTTCTTCCTAGGACTTCAGATCAAACAACACTCAAAAGAAACATTCATCAACCAAGCTAAGTACACGAAGGACATACTGAAAAAGTACGACTTCGAAAACGTAAAGCCAATCGGGACTCCTATGGCTACATCTACAAAGCTTGACTCTAATGAAAGTGGCAAACCTGTCGACCAGAAGTATCGAGGTATGATTGGTAGTTTATTATATTTAACTGCTAGTCGACCTGATATTATGTTTAGTGTTTGCATCTGTGCACGTTATCAGGCAAATCCTAAGGAATCACATCTAAGTGCCGTTAAGCGTATCTTCCGATACCTTAAAGGAACTTCTACAGTCGGCTTATGGTATCCTAAAACCAAATTCTTTGACCTGATAGGTTACTCGGATGCAAATTTTGTCGGATGTAAAGTGGACCGTAAAAGTACCAATGGCACATGTCATTTCCTAGGAAAAGCCTTAGTCTCTTGGTTTAGCAAGAAACAAAATTCCGTAGCATTGTCAACTACTGAGGCTGAGTATATCGCCGCAGTTCGTTGTTGTGCTCAGATTTTGTGGATAAAGCAAACCTTAGAAGACTATAATCTGCACTACACTAAGATTCCTATTTATTGTGACAACACTAGCACCATAAATCTGACTAAGAATCCTATCTGTTACTCATGCACAAAACACATAGAGATATGTCATTATTTTTTACGTGATCATCAGCAATACTGGGATATCTGCTTAGAATTCATTGACACAGATTATCAACTAGCAGTCATATTCACAAAACCATTGGCTGAGGATCGGTTTAACATAATGAGGCTAGAGCTCGGTATACTTGAATTTTTAGATTCATAATGTAGTTCGGTTTTCAAAATAAAATTTTATGACTTGAAACTTTGAAATTTATTTAACAGAAGTTATTTTGGAGCACAAGCCTAAAAAGGGTCTGTCTGTCACCACGACTACGGTCGAAGCGACGCGATATTTAAGAGTTCCCCGGTGAACCTCCGTTAGCTGGGACAATACCCCTACAGCTAACCCAAAATAAATACCGTTACTAAATTGAGAAGTCAAAGTCATAAAGTTGAGTTTCAATTACCAAAACTGCCTTTATTGTCTCGAAAATACAAGTGACCGAACTCTGGCCGAACTCTGACCGAGTTTGGGCCGAATTCGGGCCGAGTTCGGTCGGCACTGTATTAAATTCCAGAACCGAACAGCCGGCCCTAACCTCTATAAATACCACTCTTTTACCCATCCTTTTCACTCACAATTTCATGGATTCATATCCTCCCACTCCAAAACTTCTTCCTCCTTCATCTTGGCAAGAGTTCTGGTGGGCGTTCCAATCCTGTTCTTTCTCCTTTTCAAAAAGGTACTTTGTTTTCCTTCTTCTTTTCCCATGGCTCCTAAGCGTCAACGAGGATCAACTTCCCAAGCTGGTTCCTCTTCTTCTGATTATACTCCAGCCAGTCTATTTAGTCCAGCACGACCAGTAGGATCAGAAGACTATGATTCAACTCTTTTCCCTGACAAAGAATTTTCTGATCTCTGGTTTGACTCTTTTTCTGGTCATAAAATTTGTTTTGGAGCTTTTGTCAATTTTACTATATTTTCTGAGTATGCTTCGACATTCGACCACTTAGGCTACCGAGATTTCTTCGAAGTAGCAGAAAATATCTTTGACAATGCTGTCCGAATGTTTTACTACAACTTGCAAGTAAAACCAAACGGGAACTTTTATTCTTGCGTTGCTGGGCAAGAATTAGAGTTTAGTGCTACTGATATTAGTAAATTCTTTCATATTCCTGATATTGGTGAAGCACTAGTAGATATAAACCATGTTCAATTTTCTGCAGATGTCACCCTTGCACCCTTCAAGGAACTAATTTGTCATCCAAACCCTGTTCCTCGTAGGGTATTTTCAAGAAATCTGAACCAAAACTTTTATGAACTTCATCGACTTATTTTCTCTGTACTTCATCCTAAGAAAGGATCCACTGATGAAGTTACTTTCTTAGAACTTTCTGCCTTGTACCACATTCACTTTGGTATTCCTTTTTCTGTTCCAAAGACTATGATAGCCTGGATGCTGAACTGCAGAAATGTAGGACGCAATCTGGTGTATCCTATGCACCTGGCCTCTATCTTTCGCCGGTTTGAGATTGATCTTCAAACTTGTGCATACTCCTCCACTCCAGTTGAGCTTACCAGATCACGTAGATTCCCAGCTCCACCTCTGCCTCCTGGAGCTCGGCCTGCTCCAGATGCTGAGGCTCCTCATCATGATGCTGCTTCTGCTCCAGCCCCTGCTCCGAGATTCGATCCAAGATTTTAGCAGCACTTTGATGACTTTGTTGCTATTTCTGCACAACGTTATCAGAGCTACCTTGATTCAGAGTTTTGCCATATTTATCAGGCTCAGGTGTTGCGGAACGGGCTTGCGGATCTCCACTACAGCCTATCTCATGATCCAGTTCGTCCGGTCACCATTCTGCCTCACCCAGACTTCCCTGGTCCTCGATTCGGAGACGAGGCATCCTTTCAGTACTTCGACCCTACAGCAGCCTTCCTCCAGAGGCTCCTGGCGATGATGATCCGACTATGTGACGCTGACTCAGCTATTGGCTAGTGGATATTAGTAAGATGATGATCTTTTGATTTGATGTAGTTTTATTTATGTCTAAACTTCTTAGTTAGACATTTTAGTATTTTATGATTGTACCTTGGATTATTGGTGAGACTTTCTCAGTATTATCAGCTGTTTCTTTTCATATTAGTTGTTTATGCTGTGCTCATGTATCTCTTTAGCTTCACTTTGTCTTTTATTTTTATTGTTGGCTTCACACATTACGGGGGAGCTAAAGTCATTTTTCTAATGACAAAGGGGGAGAAGAGCTATACATAACCAAGCAAAACAAAACAAAACCAAATCATCTCAGGTATTTATTTTTGTTTTGTTCTATTTTTTTAAAGATATATTTTTTGGTATAGACTCAAGTTTGTTAATTATCAAAATGGGGGAGATTGTTGGCCCATTCCATGGTCACACCCGATTTTGATAATCAACACGCACTTTAGTCAATACACAAAAATATACAAACTGCTGCTAATCATTTCAGGCTATATGTGAAATCAATATCAACGGACGTTGTACTGCATCAACAAAGCAAAAGATTCAATGGATTCTCATTTAAATCATTTTAAAGTTTATTCTGTATTTTACTTTTTGTTGTGTCTAGGATTTATATTGTAAAATCAAATAAGTAATACTGGCTTAGGTTTATCCCAGTCCAATTTCTAAAAAGCTTACCTATTTATATTTCATCTTTACAAGTATTTCGTATTATTTTTTAACAAACAGCTTTTTGACAAATATTTCAAAATTTCCTTGACAGAACTCAAAATCGAGTTCGGCCCGAGCTCGGTCTGAACTCTGCCCGAGTTCGGTTATTTTAAATTCAAAAGTTCAGTTGCCTCCAAATCTGCGAGCAACGTCTCTATGCGAAATATTTGCATCAGAACTCTGCCCGAACTCTGTCCGAGTTCGATCCCAGAAAACACCTATAAATAGAAGAGAATTTTTCATTTCAAATCACTCATTCACTCTTCATCTTCTCTTCTCTATTCTTCAAGTGTTTTCAAAACGATCTAAAGCTTTCAAATTATACCTATACATCTCTTAGCCAAAAGCCAGTAATATCTATGTTGATTTAGAGTTTTTGGTGTCCAAGAGTTGTAAAGAGGTCGTTCCAAGTTCAGCAACTATCCTGTTGTGGAGCCGGTCGTGCGCTCGTCACCAAGCACGGTGTTGTGAAGTTGGTCGTGTACTTGTCACCAAGCATGGTGTTGTAAGAGACTACAAGCTCTCATTTAGCTTGTGCTATAGTGGATTAACATCGAACAAGAGTACTCGAGACTGGATTAGTCCTCTCATTGGGATACCAGTATACATCGCTGTGTCACTGAGTTTGATCTCTCTATCTCTTACTGCATTTATTTACTGTCTCTTATTTACTGTCATAGTTATTCTTAAAAGTTTTTAAATTGGTGATTATTTTCTGCTGCACACACACACACTCTATTCACCCCCCTCTAGAGGTGCTCAACGGTCCTAAACCCCTTGGATAGTTCGTGAAATTTTTTGAAATATCAAGAAATATTCTAAAATTTGAAGACCAAAAATAGATTTTAAAACCAAGATTGAAGGCGACTCCTCGGCAGGATTTCAGACAATTTTAAAGTCCAAGTGAACAATTTCGTAGACAACCTATTCAAGAATAAAACCCTTCTTTTAGATTTTGATTTCATCCAATGCATACCAAGGAAATTGATTACAAAAATCAGGAAAATTTACTTTAAAAAACAAAAATATTTTAGAAATTTCCCGATACGGAGTGCATCCGGACAAACTGGACGAGTGAACGCGAACTAAAAGCATCAAAACGTGCGTATCGACTTCACAGATGTGTGAGATTTGACTGAACTCAATTTTGTTGTACGTGCGCGATGAAATCGAAGCGTATCCGTCGAGATACCCGTATTAGTCTCTTTGCCAGTTAGCCCAAAACTTTGCACACGTTCTTCGTATCGAGACAAAACTTGTACCAATAGGTCCGTATCATTTTTTGGGTCCTGTATGCCAAGTTTGGTCTGATTCTGAGAAGGTCGACCGGAACGCCTTTTTGGCGGGCCCGCGACCCGATACAAGGGGCGAATTTGTGCACGGCCCACCTGTGTCCAACTTTGGACATACGGTTGTGTTCTTCTCCTTAAATCAGACACATAGACATATAGTTTGATAAATTTAGAGACCATAGATACTGGCACGTGTTTCGGTACAAAAAGGGCCCAACGACGGACATCATTTTGACACAAAATTATGATTTTACCCCTTTGTCCAGAATTAGATATTTAGACAAGCATTTTTCAGATATATCATTTATACCAAACACGTTCGTGATGTTTGTTGCAGAATCCGAAGTCATTTGTGGGATCTGACTTTTTATAGTGACCGGTTCTGATCATTGGACTTGTTATTTATGCGCACCACCCACAAGCAAGATACCATGCCATCTACTGTCTATGTACTTTAGCTCATATATTGTATTCATTTATTTCTTATTTATTTTCTGTAAGATAAACTGTACTAAATAGTCTTATCTTTATGCAATTCTACTGCTTAGTTATATTTCATGTTGCTTGCATTATTTTTATGCCCATGAAACCTAGATTAGAGAGACTATCTACATTTATTAGCCTTGACACATTTTTCATGAGTCGCGAGTCAAACATAGGTCTCGTACTTGCGTGGTCGGCTGGCCACCGATACATAAGGACGTTCATCAGACTATAACTACTATTAGGATTGCATGATAGAAGACTAGTAGTTATTAGAGTTAGAGCATTGGGCGGGAAGAATACAAATGGATGTTTACCTCCTTCCTATTTATCGTAGAATCGCTCAACACTGAGGAACGATAGGTTATACTATAGACTCGCTCGATACTGAAGAATGGTATATAGTGTTTAGACTCACTACTGAGTATTGTATTGTATTGTTTTATCCTGACTTGACTTGGAGGTTATGCGACCATGCACTATTCTCGATTGTGTTTCACTTAGAGTGGTTATGTAACCCTTATCTATTAGATACAAGTACTTTTGGTTTGGGTACTTATACTTGATTGCGGCTTAGAACAATAACTTGTCGTGGACTAATTTGCCACACCTAGTCCTTGTTTGGTTGTGGGTGTGGTGCACTAGTTTGATGAGAAGGTACTGAACCTTGTTGTGGTTCGGATGCCAAATTGCATTCATGGCATGGAAAGATACTTTATCAAGGATTAGGGTGCCATCTCCTGTCCTTGTTGGGATGGGGGGATGGTACACTAATTCAAGTTTAGAGTTTTGGACCATGTTATGATCCGATTTGACTTACTATTGAACAGTTTATATTCAGTTTTATGGCATGATATTATATATCTTGTTATGTCCCTCTGAGGACTGGATGATCTCTCTAGGTGTGCATTTTTGTATCTTCATAAGTGTTCTAGCCAAGGCCGTGATCTTCTCTATTCCTTCGAAGATGATTGCTCTAAGATCGTCCTTTGCTTTACTTGCCAAACTTTTTCTTTGTTATGTATTTATTTCCCTTTAAATTAGTTGGTAGTGGATTTGTCTCTGCCCAACATCTTGTACAATGATAATTCAAAGTTGATTTATGACATCTTTTTATTCTTTTATTTTGTGGATGAGATTGGCTAGCCTTGGTTTTACTGCATTTACAGCTTATGTATACATACGAGGATTCCATATATTGGAATATACTTCGTATGTATACAGTTGGCATGTCTACGTACTTAATCCTAAGTATTTTGGTACTGGGGGTAGGACCGATTGTAGAAACGAGTTGTAAAACACAATACTCTAGAGGAGGGGTGAATAGAGTAGGCAGCAGAATTTAGCTAATTAAAAATATTAGTAGCAAGATCACAGAATATATATCATAGATATGTAAATAAAAAGTAGAGAGTGGAGAGCAAACACAAACACAAGGATGTATACTAGTTTCCCTCTTGTGAGGACTAGTCCAGTCAGAAGAACTCTAGCTTCCAGTTGAATCCACTATGGAAAATTACCATAAGTTTTCATCTGAAGTTCTTGCAACTTCTACAACGCGAGCTTTGATCCGAAGTACTCGATCAACTTCAATTGTGAAGTGTCTTTCTTCAATCAATCCTCTGATTACAATCACTCTGAAACTTCTAGACCGTACCGCACTAGTAAATCGACTAGAGGATTGTAACTGACGTGGGATTTGAAAATGAATAGCTCGGAATACTTTGGAATAAGTAGTAAGCTTATAGAGAAGAGATATGAAAGTGAATTGGTGTATTGAAATGATCGAAATCCTTTTCTATTTATAGTTTTTCCAAAGGCAGAATTCTGACAGAATTCGGGCAGAATTCGGGCAGAACTCTATGAGAAAATCTCGTTGGGATCCATAACTGTGGGAAGACCAAGTTCAAAAAGTAACGTTCACTAGCCGAACTCAGGCCGAAGTCGGGCCGAATTCGCCTGGATTTCTGTCAGGGTTTTTGCAAATTGGTTTTGGGGCTTTTTGAATAGTCAAACAGTTAGGAAGTAGTTTAGGCTTTTGTAAGTGGGCTTGTTTTAAAAATGAAAGGGTATTTTAAAAACGTTTCTTGGGTAGCCTATTTACCAGTACGATGTAATTAACATCGTATTCCTAGACTCAATAAATATGAAAAATATATTGATCAAATAGGAAAACCAAGAGCCCTTTGATGATGCCTTTCTTCAAATATTTGAGCAGACTTGAAGATGCCTTTTTCACTTGATGGCGGTCGTCCAAAGATAAACAGATCTGGAAATCTGAACCCCCAATGAGAGGCCCCAGATAGGTCGTTGGGCGGTTCAGAGAAATCTTCTTGTATAACGCCGTCTTTGGCCCATCAATAATTCTCTATTGCATATGTCCTGGTTTGATCGTGTTTTATCATGCTTACAACATGTCTACAAATATATATTAGGCAAACAAAACAATATGACTAATATAGAACATTATGACAATGCTAAGTTAAAGTAATAACATGAATATTAGTGATGTTATTATGGTAAACTTAATTGATTAGCCATATACAAAAACATGATATAATCATTGGGCTAACACTGGGGCGTTACATGTTTTTGTGGTTGCCCATACAGTCAAGATAAATTATTTATTTACTTTACAGTACCAAGCAAGCCAGCGTATAGGATTCGAGTCTAGGATCTCATCCATAATTGACCTCATTTCTCGATTCCATTTTTTGAACTCTCACTTGACTCCTTGATTTGCATACTGCTTGATTCCTTCTATCGTAATTCATATCCCTTCCTTCGTGCTTGATAAAGGTTAAAAAGGTAACCCATACTAGGGAGACACGTTCCATTGTACCATCACACTACTAGTTTAACTCTTATAAGTTAGGTAAAATGTCTCACGACCTAACACTTCTTTGATCTTAACTAAGGCCTCAGATAAGGAGACAGTAGGACGACTTCATAGGCGAACACCGAACAAGACGCACATTTTTAAGGAACTTGAATTATTTATATTTTCCTTCATCATTATCTCGCGTACTCATAATTTACCATCTTGACCAATACTACTATTATTGCCCAATTTTGCAAGCTTATTCTTTTGTCAAGCTTTCTCATGACAAGTATGTTATTGGAGGTACCCTACTAACATATTGTCTAATCAGAACCGATGCATGATGGTTTGATCAACCTAGTGCACTTGGTTCGCTCTTCTTATGATTATTCTATGCGAACTAAGAAATAGTTAACAAATATACTTGTCCTCTAGGATCCCATCCACATATGCCTTGACGACTCTCTTTGGACTAGTCAATCATCTTTGAACCTGTATTTGTATTCGACCTTACCTTCCTTGAGCTCCTTTTCATTTTTGTCTTTCACCTATTTTAGAAAGACAAAAGCTCATACTTGATATCCCCTTTAGCTGTCCTATCACCTATGGCCCAAATAGTTGTATATCCATAAGTATAGCAACCATCGGCCAAGCCAATTGACTACAACCTTGCCTTGAGTTACTCGTCCTCCCCTCTGTTTGATATAATAGAAGATTGAATGAACTTTTTTGCTTTATTGAACGTATAAGGTATGTGTGTACAAAGAAGGAAGTTCTACACAGGATATTCTAAGTATAGGAAGAAAAGGTTTTTGGGAAAGTGAGACGGTGGAGATCGAGCACTACAGCGGCTCCTTTACTCCGTTGACGATCTGATGATGAATCAACCTTGCTATGGCTCTCTGGCACCTTTGATGAGACTCCGGAGTTACCGATCAAGAGGATGTCGGAAGGAGAAGATCACTTGAAGATGGTTGGTTGGTTGGTTCTTTGGTTGATTGGTGGATGAGGGTGGTCGACTCTTCGTGGATAGAGACTGATGATCCTTTGAATATTGTCGATTGTCGATTTTCTTCTGTCGATCCTTTGGTGGAAGAAGAACTCCTTCTATTTATAGAGAATCGAGCATATATGCGATGTATATTAGGGTTTTTGAGATATGAAAGAATCTGCCATCATCGTACGGTACGGACTTCTGCAGCGCCGACACGTGGCGGATATCGAGATTTCCTTCAAAGGAGATCTCTGGTGGTTATAAACATAACTGAAGGAGGTGACACGTGGCGCATGTCGATTTGCTTGCTCGGATACAGCCGAGTAAATCTTAGGATTTTATCCTAGATTGGAGTCTAATTGATCCTCTTCTAAGATTTAAATCAATCTGATATGATATCAATCAAGATTTAATCCCAATCTTCTCTACAAGAAGCAGTTTAAACAAACAAGTTGGAGTGGACCCATGCTTCCTATGCCTCTGGTGAAGACTAAGTACTACTGTACTTCTGGGACGATGAGTAGACTATGCTTCTGGTGACGATGGAACCTCTGTGCTTTCAAACGACGAGTTGACTTGGCTTCGAATGACGACGAGACTTTTGTGCATATAGAGCAACTTATGAAGCTGTGTTTTGGGATACCGGAGTCATTGCGTTGTAGGCGACAAATAGACTTGTGCTTCAGGTTGGCAAGATTACTGTACTTTTGGAGCGACAGACTGACTTGTATTGGTTGTGATCACTACACCAAAATAGACAATTAGTGACACTATTTTTTTCAATTCTTAACGGCTATTATTGTTAAATTTGTCACGATAATTATCGTTACAATCACTAAATAACCATTACTAAATTATTATTTTTGAATTTTTATTTAGTTTAATATTTGTAATGATTATAACTGTGACATACGAAAAAAAAGTTTGACCAAAATTTTATTTTCCCTCCTCTATTTTGGCCAAAACAATGTTTTCAGCAAAGAAAAGTGTTACAAAACCATATTCTTCTCCCCATTTCTCTATCATAGCCCCTACTACCACGTCCATCTATTGCGACCACTCATGCGTTCACCCCTGTCGAACTCCAACAACATCCATCCCGTGCCAGGCCTCCGCTATCACGACCCTCATCGACACCGTCACCACTTCTATACTTCCCTCATCGGTGCCATCACTCAATACAACCTATTCTTCTTCTTTATGATTTTTTTGGTTGGTTTGTTTTAAGTTTTGATGGTGAAGTTCTTGTAGGTTTTCAGGATGTTCAAGTTGTGCCGAAATCTTGATAAGACACGGAGGATGAAGGTTTTATTATTTTTAATTGAGGTTGAAAGACTATATTCCTTTTTTTTGGCCACTCGATGTCATAACTTTTCAATTTTTT
Organism: Iris pallida; assembly: GCA_029216955.1. Classification (NCBI taxonomy): domain Eukaryota; kingdom Viridiplantae; phylum Streptophyta; class Magnoliopsida; order Asparagales; family Iridaceae; genus Iris; species Iris pallida. Next base: position 17,007 of record JANAVB010042223.1, read on the forward strand.
ATTTAATGATGATGATGTGCTAGGTGCAACATGAGAGGCAGGACAACTGCTTGTTGCAGGTGCGAGAACATCATGGTACAAGAGGAGTTTTTAAGGTATTTTCATTTTTTTACATGATATAATTTGGATGGAATGCTTAGTGATTGTTTCATGGCCTAGGCTAATGAAGATTAGCTTAAAGAATGGACTTGATCAGTCTGATTCCCTCTAAAATGTGCTTTAACTATAAAATTTCTGACCCGACTACTTGATATATTGCTTTCTGTTAGCACTACTAGAATGATGCAGCTAAGGATGTTAGATTTGCCCACTTCCGGATGGAAAATGGATTCCATTAGAAAATACATTAGTTGAAAGGAGGCTTTTTTTATTTTTGTACTCAAAAATATGGAAAGGGGGCTTTTTTAACTCGGATCGGACGGTAGTCTATGTTTCACACTCAATGTTGATTTTGGTGTGGCGTAGTGTATCTCGATACGGACACTGCACCAATTTTTTGATTGAGTGTGCATCATAGAAAGAGCTGTTGCTTCAGTTAGCACGAGAACTACTAGTCCATGTATTGGAGTTCAATCCAGATCGATCTAGTCTATGTTGCAAGGACACAGGACATAATACGGATGTAGCACCAGTTTTGGAGTATTATGTCATATTTTTGAGTGTCAGTGTCACGTCGAGCACATGTCTATACACGACGCTTCACGGACATTACACCGAGTTTGAAGTGTCCATTCTTTCTGGGATTTAGTAGATAAGAGTTATATATATGTTACCATTTCCAAATTTACTTACGTGTTTGTTGGAACTTGTCTCAAACAGAGGATTCTTTGAAACAGGAGTCTGGAAGAAAGGTCCAGCATGCCAACATCTAAGCATCTAAGGTTAGTTTCAGTAATTTCTTTATATTGATTTCTCGGTTCAATTAGCTAAATATGCATGTAACGAGAATTTCCATCAAACTAAGAGTTTAGAGATGTTTTTACAGTACTTGTAATATCGAAGTAACTATGTTGAACAGACATGAATATGATATGACATGGACAATGACACATACACAGCACTAATTTTGTTGTTTCTATGTATTTTGGAGTGTCTGTATTGCCTCATATACTTGTCCACCCGGACATGGTCATGACCCCGTCTTTGGGTGTCCATACTTCCTAAACAGTGATAAATAGCTAGAAGTAAATTTAGCTAAATGCAAGTACATATATTTTACTTCTTGCCTATAGTATACTTGTATTGTATTTATTGAAGCAGGGTGACTAATGTGTAGCACTGGTTGAGGGTTTATCTTATGGTTTGCTCTATAATTCTAGGGATTATGATGACGCAAAATCTTTTATAATTTATTTTGATGGTTCGACTAAAAGTTAAGTTATAAGACCGAGAATTGGAAAACTTGTAATCAATATACATTTTAGAGAAACTTGTATGGATAATATTCAGCAGTATTTCTTGCACAAATATCATATGTAGCTAACATTAAGTCTCAGACACATGATACATTATAATGAAAGTTTAAAATACTTGCCCACCACTAGCTAGGAAATTAGAGTTATGTTGTAATATTTTAAAATTTATGGAAGAGGTTGCTAGAGTCCAATATTCTTGGGACAATTGAGGGACTATCTTGGCTTGTTTGACTCACAAATTCTCTTAATAGTCTAATCATATTGAAGAATTGGTATAAAACTATAAACTTTTTGGTAAAATGATTTTTCATTCCTCTTCCTGGAGGATCTTAGATCCACTCAGATTCTTAGGTACATTGATCTTGAAAATTCATAATATTAACGAAATATCTTTATTTTTAACTCGGAGCCTAGAACTACCGTTGATCTTAGCAATTTATAATAGTAAAAGTAAACCAAGATCAATAGGTAGACATGACAATTTTTTGTTGGTGCCTACATCCAACCCCCCCTCCCCCCCCAGCACGCCCCCTCCTCCTCCTTACTGAAGGAGGCTTAGCCACTAGAATATTTGACCCGATACAACCTCGCATCGTCAGCTCTCAATCCCAATACCAACTATCTAAAGACACCCTAGGCCAAACAAGTAGCCTAGATTGCCTCGACCTAAACCCTTACACAAGGTAAGAAATTCCCAATGTTCAAACTAAACGAAAAATAAAATAAAAAAGAATAACAATTTTGATCGCACAATCCTTATATGTTAATTCCTCTAATTGGCTAAGCGAGAACACTGGAGGAAACCAAGATCAGTGATGCTTTGGGCTCTTTGAATGTCTCCTTTATTTCTTCTTGGATATGCTTCCTGAGTTCTTGATAGGAAGGAGACGACTGCAAGAATCCCTCTTACCATTTTCTTCTTAGGAGTAATTTTTACGTTGGAGGGAGAGAGGAAAAACTATAGGCATCTTTTTTGTTTTATATGAAACAAGTCATAAAATATATCTTTAGTGCATATCTCAAATTATCTTTGTGGTTGAATTTTGGTTTAAAACATAAGCATGTTAGATTTGCCGCACTTCCGGATGGAAAATGGATTCTAGGAAATGCATTAGTTGAATGTAAGAGAACAACCCCCATAAGATTAGGAAGATTTTTTTAGTATTTTGAAATGCACATAGCTTACATGTTTGCCCTATTCTATGTCACTTTGGTATCTTATAGCTGCATATACATTGTAAGTGACTTATGATAAAGGCAGACAAGCACTGGTTATTAAGCTTATGTTTTGTTTCTTCATTTTATTTCAGGTCACCTCCCGCAAGGTAAATCACTTTTCCCTTGTTTCCTTGGTCCTTTCTAAATTTGTTTATTTGCATTAAGTGCTTCATGCAGTCATTGCCCATGTTAAACTAGTAATTATATCTTTAAGAAAATAAAGAATAGTTTCCAAATGATTCATACCTCAGTTTTTATTCACCTGACATGAGTTCCACTCTTGGATTAGATGTCCATGCGCATCACTTTGATGTTGATATCCTTCATTTGAGCTTGGAAGACACCTTAAACGAACACTACTGTAAGTGCCTATCAAATGACCTATGTAGCAGCTCAGTGTCATTTCTGTAGCAATCGATTGCAGCTTTTTTTGCCTTCTTAGCGTCGGTGGCATCTTTCAGCAATATACAATCTTTGAGGAATGTAATTATTAGATCCTGTCAACTTGGTTCTTGGTCAATTTGCATCATCTCTGGTTCTTTAATGTTGGTTTGTAGCAGTTCTCTATGAAAACTCCCACCTTCCAACTTAGCGATATTAGTTGTTACCGGTTTGGCTAACTTATCGGCTTATTTGTTTTCAACTCTAGATATCGTCGTTATAATGAGACGTGCAATAGTTCTTGCTAGTTTTTTGCTTGATAATCTTCTTGGCTTTGTTTCACAACTATGTTTCCCAAAACTATCCTACTACCTCTCTATTTCGTATTCCGACTGATTGCAACATATGAGAAGGGGTGCCAGCATCATCAGCGATATGTGAGTTCTTTCTTTGATGAAACCAAATATAAAATTTTCTCCAGTTATGAAGAATCAAAACTGAAATTTTGTTGTTTCTAAATCAGCAAAGAGATGTCTCGGCTATCCATAGAGGTCAAGAAGAAGAACATGAGTAGATGGCATAGCTTATAATTCAAACTCTCGCATGAATGGTGGCAACTATTGAAACTGAGGACGACAATATTATGAATCGGGAAACTATATTGTAATGTTGTTGATTTACACATGATAGCTTGAGCACTATTCATTGCTGATTAACTCTCCATTCTCTACTTTCTTAGACAACATAGGAACTATTTCTCTCATTGTTTATTTTTTAGACAGTCAATTAACTTTTGTTAAATTTAAATATTATTGTTGAAGTGCGGTTTGATTATTTGTCATTAGTGTGAGTTCATCTGCAATGATGAGATTGTAGCAAAGTATTTTTTTTGGCTTTAGTTTCACCACTCTGTTCTTTTAAATATGTTAGATTAGATTGATTGAAGGATATTGTTGCTTAGAATGTGATTTATTTACTTGTCATTAGGAAGCTAGCATGTATATTCAAATTGTTTTTTTTCTAAAAAATGATTGTGTAACGGTTATAACCGTTACAAAAGTGAAAAATAGTAACAGAAAAATGCACTTTTGTAATGGTTATAACTGTTACATTAGTAAATTTTGTCACGGTTATAATCGTGATAAAAATTGTTACAAAATTTATTTTCGTCACAGTAATAATCGTAACTAAAACCGTTACAAAAATTTGTCACGTCTAATTCGTCACAGTTATTACCGTGACGAAAATTATTTGACATGATAATAACAATTGGCAATTGCCTATTTTGGTGTAGTGGATGGGAGTTTCCAAGTCTCTTGTAGAGAAGTGACTTAAGCTTCTGATTTGGAGCAGACAGCTGCGTCGTAGGTATGGAGATGGTGTGAGCATATCACCATCTAGCGCCTCATGCGGACGTAAGTAAGTAGCTGCGCCTCTGAACAGTGAAGGCGTTGGCTGTGAAGGAAAGGTTATGACACCCTTGCACATATGAGATTGGCGCAGGCAGGTAGCTGCGCCTCTGGAGTGAAGACGCTGGCTTCTGAAGTAAAAGAAGGGGAGGGGGGCCTACCACCATTTTGCTTCTGAGGTTGGCACATGAAGGTGGCTGTGCCTCTGGCTTGAAGGCTTTGGCTTCTGAAGCAAAGAGCAATAAATATTCGCTCTTTAAGGAACTTCCCTCTTAATTGCCACCGTAATATGGGGAATTCCAAGGGTCTAAGACTAACATTCAAAGTGCTGAGTCTTAGGTTCATCCCATTAATGCAAGAATTCTGACCGTGGGCCATGTGGCGTGCGCTCGGGGCCATTTTTGGTCCTATAAAAGGAAAAGTTCTCCTCTGAAGAGTCGTTGTCTTCATCTCGGCGTCCTTCACCACCACGCGAGATCCAAACTTAACTTTGAGAGACGATTGGCCTTGTGTAAGTTGGCTGCTGGTTGAGGCTTTTTTCGTTTGTAAGAGCCATGTTCTTATAGAAGAACTCTGTGTAGGAGGAGCCATTGCTGCCCATGAGAAGTATGAAAATGTTCTTTTTAGGGCGTTCGAGTTTGAGCAACACCTGAGGGCTCTTGGAGGTCCTGACGACCTAGGCTATGGGCGGATAGCCAACCCGAAGAACCACAGGTTGTGCTATGCCTTTCCCATTTAGGGCTTCACGACCTGCTGTGTCTTTTGGAAGCTCGGGCCAATGGCTGCTTCAAGGAGCTGCTTCCCTTGGCCGAGTAACTGATATGCTTCTGAGAGGCTGTGCCCACAAGAAAGTCAGAACACGCTTCGATGGAGATCAATCTTCTAGCGTGCATGTCGAGAAGAAGGAAGGCTGCGCTTCGACGAATACTGCATCCCTTGTAGATCCCACTAGGCTCTGTCGAATCTGTACTAGATCCTTTATAGAAAAATAGAATTAGTCCCTTATGTATAGTCCTGATGTGTCTGTACTAGACTTTGGTAGACATGACAATAAAGGGACTTCTCTCTATAACTTTTGTTTTATCTTTTTAGCACTAAGCCTCAGTCTTTTGCATCTTCTGAGCTTTGGTGAAGGGATGTCTTCAGCTGAGATTTTTCATGCATCTATAAGACCCCCTTCAAAGTATCCCAAACTTGAGTCAAGCTTGGGATACTTTGAACAGAAGAATGAACACGTGTTAGGACTGTACGAGCTGGGTGATGGCTGGTGTCACGCCTAGCTCTTAGCATTAATTGCCCTGAGTCATTGTTTCAGACCATGGGCTTCTGATGGCTTCTTGATATTGGAGCCTCTTACATCTTTGCAGGGATCGTAAATCATTTTAGCAAATGAGGTTCAGATTCACGTTCCTTCGGTCACTCGCAGTACTGTCATCTGACATGGAGTGGAGCTTTAGCTTAACTTGTAAGCTTTCTTCTGACCGATGTCTGGCTTGTGCTTGGACTATGTGAACAGCCTATACAAAGGACTATCCCTTTCAAGAGAAGACTCAGCTGCTTCAACAATGGCCTTGCTTGCCCAATGCTCGGCTCCTAACGACCCTGGAGTTCGCTTGAGGCAGCCATCGGTGGCAAATCTTTTCATACAAAGAAGCTATACTAGAACTACTACTAGATCTCGAGACGTCCCCCGTCTTGGATGTCGTGGGCGTTAATGGTGTCTCGAACCCTTACTTCCTGAATTCGTATTGGTCACTGTGTCGACCGAGGAATGGCAAGGCCTCCTTTGTGGTTGCTCGCTCTGGCCAGCTGGGGAGATAGGGGAGTCCTGTGCTGGTCTTTATCCCCGGCTCGAGCCAGTAGCAGCTTCGGGCGGTGGCTTCCTTTTAACCAGGAAGTGATTGGCTCTGTCACCGCCTTACCCGTACTATTGAGAGTTTGTACCGCAATTTTAGCTTTTTTGCTTTTGTGTATGTAAGTACGAAGTGTCTGTAATAGGTCTTTGTAGCCATATATTTTTATATGTAGAAGCTTTCTTGTTCTCTTTGCTTTTATCCTCAGAATAAATAGGAAATCTTCATAATGGATTTGCCTGACCAGAGGTAATATGGACATGGTAGGCATGATCTTTGCTAGGATATAGAACAATTATCCAAAGGTAATATGGACGTGAACTATTTTCTAGACCGCCGAGATAATCATAGAACTGATGCAAGAAGAACGACTACTCAGAGGTAATGTGGACATTGTAGTCGGATCTTCTAGGCGTAGAGGAGCAATCCAGAGGTAATGTGGATGTGAAGTGCTTCATCTACTTGAGAGAATATATAGGAGGAAGGGAGAGAGATTCCCTTACCAGAACTCATGGGCACCCTTTTTAGGAGATGTAGGTGCCTATGCTGGTTCTGTCTTCAGACGTAATACTTCTTTATGAACTTGCCATTGATGGACATCTTTAGCAAGTCACTGTTAGGCTTAGCTAGCCGATAAGCACCGTTGGAGTATACCGTTTCTATGACGAATGGTCCTTCCCACTTGGGCTTGAACTTTCCAGCCGTCTTGTGGGTCATACCATCGGTCTCCGTACAGCCAAGACGAGGTCTCCCACCTGGTAGGATCTTTTGTAGACCTTTTTGTTGAAGGCCCCGGAGATGCGAGCTTGCTAAAGCTCAATTCTTTGCTGCACGAGCAAACACTTTTCATCCAACGCTTCTAACTATTGTAACCGTCTGCGCCGATTGTCTTCGACGGTTAACTGATTAGTGGCCATGTTAGAAGACAACATCTTCTTAAAGACTCGACCCATACTTTTATCGGAGTCCCAATTTGAGGAGTAAAAAGAGTGTGAGTGCCTCATGACTTCTTCCTCTGAATCTTCTGAGGTGGACGTAGGTGTAACGTACCCCAGCCCTCGACGAGTACATTGGTAGTAGTTTTTAGCTTTTCCCTTTGGAGCACGAATCCATAAGGAAAGATGCCGGCCTTTGCCATAATTGATCCCCTTGTTGCTATTCAGGTCGTAGCCCATCTTCTGGATGAGATTTTTGGCCTGCACCGTATAGTGGTAGAACTGCATTTTGCCGCTGTCGAGGTTTGGGTCATCAAAAGTTATTTGCTGCGCATGCTCCAATCGACCGAATATGATGCGTTCATCTTCTTTTTTTTCTGGATGGAACTATAAAGTAGGCACCCCGGGCAGGGATAACTCGGCTCCCATGGTTGGCAGTTGTCACTTGCGTCTGTAGTTTACACAGAATTGTCCAGAAAATATTTTGTGTTCCAGCATACACCAGAGTAGTTCGATGACAACTTTATGTTAATGAAGTAGGATATTTTGTCATGAGGGATTATGTCATCGAAAGAGTGGGCCTCTGTGTTAGCACAGACGTAATCTTCTAGCTCTTCGTCAGTGAGGACTAGAGTCGCCGCCTTTAGAGAAGGAGGACGCCTCCCTTTAAGCTTGACCAACAAGGGAATTATGGTCGGAAGCTGCTGCGCCTTCATGGTCGGCCTTGGGGACCTCCGGGGTAACCTTATTCATATAGGATCCTTACCATCTTCCATCATCACTGGAGGAGAAGGTGGAGCTTTGCCCCGAAGCTTAATAACGAGAGGCGCTGACACTTTGGGAGGCCTCCCTTTCAGTCAAACCATTAAAGGTTCTTCGACCACTACTGTGCTTTCTAAAGCTGTCTCTGCCTCGTCATCAACATTATTACTTTTGTTGTCCCCGGGGACTGACTTGTACAGATCAGCATCCGTACAGTAGGCTTCAAGTCCTCGGAGTGGGTCGATATCAGCGAACTCTATTTTGGCGGTCTCGTCGCTGGCGATATACTTCATATACTGATGTAGGTTGGAAGGAACAATTACGTACTCTTGGATCCATGGTCGCCCCAGCAGCATGTTGTAGTTTATGTCCGCATCAATGACATAGCAAGTCACTTCAATATGAAGGTCGTCGATATGATATTTTAGTCAAATTTTTCCCAGGGGCTCACTCTTTTCCGCGTTGAAGCCATTGATTGTTGTGTTCGAGGCTATCAACCGATGCATCAAAATCCCTAAAGTTTGAAACAGGCTTCTTGGGATAATGCTCGGAGAGGAACCTGGGTCGATGTGGATGCGATCGACCTTAAGCATTGACACACCCTGTATAGTACAGGGGGCAGTTGTGCCAGTTATTCTTTAGCAACATATGTTGTTGGGTGAAAGTGATATTGGGAATTACTTCGACCACACTGTGGCAATATGGGCAAGCTACGGGATCCACTTTCGGTGGCCGAACCTGGGTGAGAAAGGACTCGACGTTCTGTAAAGCTTCACTGAGCGCAACTCGGGTCTCCTTAGAGAGGCGGAGGAGCTCGAAAAGTTATAATCTAGCCGGAGTATTCGCCAGCTGTACTAGAATATCAAAGTTGTAGGGCTCGATAGGCCCTATTGCTGGATCCTTTCTGAGAGGTTTGTCGAAATGAACCTTCTTTTGTTTCTGCTTGTCCACGATAGGGGCCCAGGATGGACCCGCCTCCGGTGCCTCAGGGGTTTGAGGTGGACCTGCTCCTGATATATCTGGGACATGAGAAGTATTTGGTAGAGACACCTTCTGGTCTGGAGCCTGGCTCTCCTCTTGCCTTTGCGCTGAGTGGGTGGTCACCAAAGCATCGTCGGTCGATGTCGAGACCATGCGACATGCCTTGCTTTTCTTTTCTTTGGCAGAAAGGGTCGTAGATGTCATCATGTTAGAAAGCAAGTCAGGATGTACCCACATGACTTCGCCTTGAGGCATGGAGAACGGGACAAGCCCTTGAGCATTGTCCCATACTGGCGGAAGGTTGACCACTTCCATCGTCGCTTTTGGAATAGGGATGACGCCATCTTGTACCTCTATGGCTGAAAAACTCTCAAACTGGAGAGTAACCATATTGGTCGTGACGGTCTTCTTTTCGTAATCCAATGTTATAACATTGGCATTAATGAGGCGCTGAATTTGCCTCTTCAACACATAGCCATCTTGTGTTGAGTGATGGACGTACTGGTAATAATGGTAGTACTTGGGATAGTCCACCTTTCCCACCTTATCAGGATGCCTGGGTGCCGGGATGGACAGTTTGCCACTCTTCGTAAGCATCTCGAAGTGCTCCAACGGAACCTCGTCATTGAAGGAGTAAGTCTTCCTCGGCCTCTGCGCTTTCGTGGACTTGGGGTTCACAGCTGCTGAACCTTTGGAGATGTTTATGGTCATGGCTTGCTTGCCTTTTTCGTATTTAGGGGTGTTACTAGACGAGTGTCTCCCTTTGCCTTCGGGCACAGGAAAGTGTAGCCCCAAGAGCTGTGGGTCCTGGGCTTTCCTTTGTACTACATTCGCATCCGTAATGAAAGGCGTCCACTCAGTGCAGGGAGCAATGTTCTACAATTTTATAGCGGGCAGCATGTTCTTGTGACATGACTCCATAAGCATGGGCTCGGGCGTGCCGGGTGGTAATCTGAGGGCTGTCTGACAGAAACGCTCGAGGTAAGTGCGGACAGGCTCTTTCTCTCTCTGGATAATTTCTATGAGGGTCGACAAGGTCATATCCATGCTTCTTTTATAGAATCGGTCCACGAACCGAGTCTTCAGGTCTTCAAATGATGAGATACAATCGTCCGAAAGACTACAGAACCACTCATAGGCTACCCCTTGCAGGGCTCCTATAAATATGTTAGACATGAGGGCATCATCCTTTGGCAGGTGCCCCTTACTGAGGCAAAGTACCTCAAGTATTTTCGGAGAGACCCCATCCCTTTATAAGGTGTAAGCGTCTACGGATTATATTTAGGAGGATAGACGACGTTGTCCCACTCGGCAGGGTATGGCTGCTGGATCCCCATCTTCCGGAGCATTGTTTGCTTCTCTTTGGCATCATGACGAGAATACAGCTCCTTAACGGCCTGCTGTATTTCGGCCGACATTGTGGAGCCTGTAGACGATAGAGTATATGAGGATGGTCCTGCCTGATTGGCTGTAGGCAGCATGTTGGATTCGTCATTGGTTAGTGGATCACGTGCAGGTATAGAGGTAGCGGGGGCCATGCTACTCTTGAGGTCGATTATGACGGAGGACAGGGTCTTCATAATGTCCGTCAGCGTATCTAACTTCGTCTTAAGGACTTCGATACGTCTGAGAGCTTCATTGTTGTCTTCTTCATTGCCATCGGCCATGAACACAGATCGAGTATGAGGGTGACTCGAGGGAGCCGTAGATCATTCACTTTCAGGCTCAGATGCCTGAGCCTCGCTGTCCTGAGGATATACCATAAGATTTTGATCTTCTTCAGACTCAATATGGTTGCTACCCTCAGTCTGGTGACTGGCTGCGCCAATGGAGACATCATTGTCGTATGTGCCTCCTCAGATTGGAACACAGGGTTGTCGTACATGGTGGAGGCTGGATACCCCCAGTTATTGATAAGGCACCCAATGCAGATCTGGAACGAGTGCCTTGGAACACACCTGCATCGGGTACCTTATCTTTACTGCTCTCTGACCTCTTCTTTGGTTTAGCAATCGATATAGAAGGATTCTGGAAGGGCTTCTTGAAAGCTCTGGAACCCTGTACCTTATAGCATGCGGCGATGCGGGGTTAGTCTTCTCCATGGCTCACCGACCCAGTGTTAAGCCTTTGGAGTGGGGTCGGTGTAGACTAGAGTCTCTGGAAGACGGAATGCCTATTCGACAATGGCGCAGCCGTCTACTGACAATAGCAGTTGATAGAAATCTGGGTACAAGAGTGCCTTGATTTAGGCACGTCCTACACCACAGATTTTTCTTCCGCTTGGGAGAGGGTTGGATCTTCTGTCGTAGCACTCGCATTGTACATGTATGGAAGCTGCATGTAAGTACGGTCAGAGCGGGTCTGGCGAGGAAGCCTCTTGTCGCTTCTGCAGAAACGCTGCTCGCGTTGCTCCCTCTCTGTGGGATGTACCCCCCGGCTTGGCTTACGTACATGAGTACCCCAGTAGAAGAAAGATTCGACTGGTTGAGGCATCGGAGCGAGAGAACCAGTCTTATATAGCTTTCTGTCGGCTGCGCATGTATCTGTCAATACGGGTCTCTGGTCTATCCTTGGTGTCACAGGCTTGTTGTACAAAGCACGAGCCACCTGGGATCTCTTCCTACTACCCTCATTGGACGAGTAGTATTCAGAGTCCGTCGAAGGTTTACCTGAAGGGAAAGCGATTCTGCCAAAGACCGATCTCCTTACCTGTAATATTCCCATCGTGAGGGGTTGGAACGGTATGCGCTTCCTTTGGCATTGTTCCTTCATCAGATCAACCATAGAACTACCATCTTCCTCGCCATGCTTTCCTAGGACGAGAATCGGGCGAGGGAATAAGGCTGTAGCAGCCGGAATCTTCTTTGTGGCTTTGACGTTGAGGGGTTCCTGAGATGCAGTTCTGGCCATCGTGTTGTTGGTTGCAGCCGCCTAAGGCCTCCAGATACGTCGAGTCTTCTTCGGTTGTACAAACCGATTCGAAGTCTTCAACTTTTCACCCGAAAAGAGATCTTCAAAATCCTTCTGGTCGAAGCGTACGACGAGCATGTCCTGAGAAGCTCCCAGCAAGTTGTCATCAGATTGCGTCACTGCCTTCTCGTTGGAGGAGAAGGTACTCCCCAGCAGAGTCGCTATTTTGTTTGACCTAACAAAATATTGAACAAATGTTTTTCTTTATTGAACGTATAAGGTGTAAGTGTACAAAAAAGAAAGTCCTAAACAAGATATTCTAAGTACAAGGAGATCGAGTACTGCAGCGGCTCCTTTACTCCGTTGACGATTTGACGATGAATCAACCTTACTATGGCTCTCTGGCGCCTCCTGATCGGTGACCCAAAAGTCCCACCAAAGGCCCCAGAGAGCCATAGTAAGCTTGATTCATCGTCAGATCGTCAATAGAGTAAAGGAGCCGCTGTAGTGCTCGATCTCTACCATCACACTTTCCCAGAAACCTCTTCTCCCAGTACTTAGAATATCATGTTTAGGACTTTCTTCTTTGTAAACAGATACCTTATACGTTCAATAAAGCAAAAAGTTTGTTCTAACTTTTGTTATGTTTAGGACTTCTCTAGCAGAGTCGCTATTTTGTTCGATATAACAAAAGGTTGAACGAACTTTTTGCTTTATTGAACATAGAAGGTATCTGTGTACAAAAAAGAAATTCCTAAACAGGATATTCTAAGTACAAGGAGAAAAGGTTTCCAGAAAAGTGTGACGGTGGAGATCGAGCACTACAACGACTCCTTTACTCCATTGACGATCTGACGACGAATCAACCTTGCTATGGCTCTCTAGCGCCTTTGATAGGACACTAGGGTCACCGTTCAAGAGGCTGTCTAGAGGAGAAGATCCCTTGAAGATGGTTGCTTGGTTCTTTGGTTGATTGGTGAATGAGGGTGGTCGACTCTTCGTGGATAGAGATTGTTGATCCTTTGAAGATTGTCGATTGTCGATTTTTATCTATCGATCCTTTGGTGGAAGAATAACTCTTTCTATTTATAGAGAACCGAGCACATATGTGATGTGCATTAGGGTTCCTGAGATATGAAAGAATATGTCATTATTGTATGTTGCGGGCTTCTGCGGCACTGACATGTGGCGGACGTCAAAATTTCCCTCAAACGAGATCTCTGGTGGTTATAAACATAACCGAAGAAGATGACACGTGGTGCATGCCGACTTGCTTGCTCGAATACAGCCGAATATATCTTGGGATTTTATCCTAGATTTGGAGTCTTATTGATCCTTGTCTAATATTTAAATCAATATGATATGATATCAACCATGATTTAATCCCATTCTTTTCTACAAAGTATGGTTTAAACAAACCAATTGGGGTGGACCCATGCTTCCTGTGCCTCTAGTGAGGACTAAGTACTGCTATGCTTCTGGGATGACGAGTAGACCGTACTTCTGTAGACAAAGGAACCTCTGTGCTTTCAGGCGACAAGTAGACTTGGCTTCGAATGATGACAAGACTTATGTGCATATAGAGCAACTTATGAAGCTGCGTTTTGGGATACCAAAGTCACTGTGCTGTAGACGACAAGTAGGCTTGCACTTCAGGTTGGCAAGGTTACTGTGCTTTTGGAGCAACCGGCTGACTTGCATTGGTTGCGATAGGAGTTTCCAAGTCTCTTGTAGAGAAGTGACTTAAGCTTCTAATCCGGAGCAGACGACTGTACCGTGGGAATGGAGATAGTGTAAGCATATCACCATCCTACGCCTCATGTGGACGTAAGTACATAGCTGTGCCTCTGAACAGTGAAGGCGTTGGCTGCGAAGGGAAGGGTATGACACCCTTGTGCGTCTGAGATTAGCACAGGCGGGTAGATTTGCCTCTGGAGTGAAGGCACTGGCTTCTGAAGTAAAAGAAGGGGAAGGGGCCTACCACCATCTTGCTTCTGAGGTTAGCGCAGACAGGTGGCTGCGCCTCTGGCTTGAAGGCTTTGGCTTCTGAAGCAAAGAGCAATAAATATCTGCTCTTTAAGGAACTTCCTTCTTAATTGCCACCATAATATGGGGAATTCCAAGGGTCTAAGACTAACGTTCAAAGTGTTGAGTCTTAGGTTCGTCCTATTAATGCGAAAATTCAGACCGTCGGCCATGTGGCATACGCTCTGGGCCATTCTGGGTCCTATAAAAGGGAAAGTTCTCATCTGAAGAGTCGCTGTATTCTTCTCGACATCCTTTACCACCATGCGAGATCCAAACATAACTTGGAACAATGATCGGCCTTGTGTAAGTTGGCTGCGGGTTGAGTCTTTTTTTCGTTTGTAGGAGCCATCTTCTTATAGAAGAACTCTGTGTAGGAGGAGCCATCACTGCCCTTGAGAAGTATGCAAATGTCCTTCTTAGGGAGTTCGATTCCAAGCGATGTCTGAGGGCTCTTGGAGGTCCTGACGACCTGGGCTATGGGAGGATAGCCAACCCGAAGAACCACAGGTTGTGCTATGTCCTTCCCATTCAGGGCTTCGAGACCTGCTGCACCTTTTGGAAGCTCGGGCCAATGGCTGCTTCAGGGAACTGCTTCCCTTGGCTGAGTAACTGATATGCTTTTGAGAGGTTGTGCCCACAAGAAAGTCAAAACAAGCTTCGATGGAGAACAATCTTATAGCGTGCGTGTCGAGAAGAAGGAAGGTTGCGCTTCGACGAAGACTACATCCCTTGTAGATCCCTCTAGGCTTTGTCGAATATGTACTAGATTCTTTGTATAAGAACAGAATTAGTCCGTTATGTATATCCCTAATGTGTCTGTACAAGACTTTAGTAGACATGACAATAAATGGACTTCTCTCCATATCTTATGTTTTGTCTTTTTAGCACTGAGGCTCAGTCTTTTGCATCTTCTGCGCATTGGCTAAGGGATGTCTTCAGCTAAGATTTTTCATGCTTCTACACCCTCGACCCTAAATCTGTTATCGTGATCATCTAATCATTCAGAATTAAGATTGAATGGAATTGTTTCCTTAATCGTGCCACTGACTTAGACGACTATCATATAATCTTCTTTCTAAGGAATCATGTATCCTCGATCTCAAATCATTTTATCTTGATTTCTTAACCCATCATTTATTTTCTAAATCCTTACATAACCAAGCAGCACATGTTAGATATGAGATAAATAGACAAAAGCAAGGACACATATTTACCATGGCTGTGATAGACACCTATCCCGAGATTAGGGATCTAGCATAGTTATTCTAGTTATAACATTCTATTTTTAAGACATGACTTAGCATTAGAACAATACCTTCACTAGTTTGGTCAATACCCATAGCATAAATAAACTTGTTTAGAATAGAAATTCAAGGGCATAGTCATTAAAAAGATTTCAATAACGTGCCTTAGAGTTCAATATCCCTTTTTGTAGACCTTGTATGCATGAAATAGCCTATGTCCTTGGTTCGTGTGTCATCATAGTGTTTCATGCCAGGAGAATTCCCATGGTAAACCAAGTATGACATTGCAATCATCTTCTATCTAACCAGAACCGAAGAATAATCTTCTTTCTTGATTCAAATCTACCGTATCACGTTATATACCATTCTTTTATAATCAAAAATTGAGATACGATGTCAACAACTGAATATTTCTAACCTCATTAACCCTAGAATCGTACCTTAGTTTTAATTCGAGAAAAGAATTTCCTGAGTGTATAGATTACAATCCCTCTAAAAATTCTTTTACTAATTGATTAGGATAAACTCGTTCCCAGTAGAATGATAAATCATTGCCTCGTGAACATCCACTTTATATTTAGATCTTTTGGTGTCCCCTATCATGACTTTGATATTTGGAGCACAACACTTGACTTTTTCTTCCAACAAATTCCATATACAAGACCTAGACGAGCCCACCTTCATCTAGGTTTATCATGTCCCACACAAACACGTCCTCTTGTACTCTATTTTTAAGATGCAACTTTCGGATCAAAAAGGCCAACTCTAACCCTTACCGTAATACCAATGAACTTTCCGACTTTAATTGGGGACCCAATTTCGACTCAATTCATTCGACCCAATATATGGTTATGATCTACTCAAAGCCCACTACGCGTATGTCATTAGTGTGCCAATCAATGGAGTCCCCATGTGCTACTTAAACACAAAAGTCACGAAAGACGCATTTTGTGCTTAAGGAACCCAGTTAACCAACCCGACTAACAATTAGCCCAACCACTTGGGTTGAAACCTATTATAGGTTACCCTAACATATTAAGAAAGGTTCAGATTAATTTATGAGATCTTGTCCAGCCAATGTAGATTAAAACCCAATATTCATTCAATCAAAGATTGATGTCCAATTAGGAAACCCCTTTAAAACCCAGTTAAACCCATGCATGCATATCGCCATATTTAGACCACAAAACCAAACTTTATGAAATAGGTCACTACACCTATTACATAATCCCTATTTCTTGGTCCACTAAACATCCTTCCAAATTCCTAAAATGTATCTCTTCATAGCCTATGTTATGCGATGAATGGAATCCGTTGTACCAACTTGTTTTCAGTTCTGCTTGACTAAGACCTCCTCTACTGCCTTGATAGCACATGGTCAATATATGACCAAGGTTAAATAGGTAATACCTAGGCTTCCCTTTGAGTTTGTGACCACGGCCATAAGTATCTCACATTCCTATACATTTTCTTAGAAATTTGACTTTCTTAGAAAGTCCTATAACTATGCTTTCCACGATTAACCAATTTCCATAAGCTGGGTAAAGCCGTGAACTAAGTGAACCCAACCTCATAGAATGTGACGTCAAATTTGGATTCCATCTATAACCACCTCCACCTTCTTAGAAAGCAAAGTACAACATGACATGCGCAACTTTCCTCTACTGCCTACTCCTCTACCCCTAACCTGCAGGTCCTGCACACTCCTCCTTTCTTAGACTCCTACACATAACAACATCTACCACAGGGACTTAATCAAGCCACACACATATTACCAGTCACAGATTGGTTCACCTACAATGCACTCCCTACCAAGGTTCATTCCTATTTGTAAACCCCCTAAAATTATACTACATTTTTTCTTTCATCTTTCTTTATTATTCTATTAGATTAACTATGTAATTGAAGATAGAAGTTAAATGTACTTGCTAGTTTTTTTTATAAATATAAGGCAATTGTGCTAATATTTACAAAGGAAATATGTGAAAATATTGCATACGCCTATGTTAGTAAAATTTTATTTTTGGGGTCTATTAACTTTTTATTTAAAAATGTTTTAGTTTATATATTTCTTATTGTGAAATATATATATATACATGAAATAAATATTTTACATTAGTATACATAGAAATTTTAATATAATTTACTTTCATGTATAGTATTTTCCTTACTAACTTCCATGCCTTATTTTAAAATAATTATATTAATATTTGTGTATATATATATTGTACGTAATTTTTGTTATCAAAATGTTTTAGATTTAATAAAATAATTATAGATACAAAATATAGGTAAAATGCAAATGTATATATACATTTATGTGTATATATATTTTTTCTAGTATTTATTTATATTTTTAAGATTTTCTTCTAAAAAAAAGGAAAAGAAATAAAAAGAACAAAGAAGAAGGTAAAAAAAAGAAAAAAAATCCTCGTGAGATATTGGTTTCCCAATATCTTGCGAGAGGCAATATCCCTAAAATCCACGACCAGGCCACCCCATCCCGAATAGAGCAGCCAAAACAGCTCCTATATACATATCTTATATGTATATATATACAAAGAAATCCACAAAAAATCACAAACCCTAATCTCGTCGTCACTAGTCCGCGTGCCTCTCCTCTGCCTACGTGGACCGCCGGTCGACCGCCAGGCAGCAGCCACCGCTGCCGCAGTGGTAGCAAACAACGATAGCAGCAGACAGTAGCAACTGCCGCAGTAAGCGCCCAGGTACCCTTCTTCTCTATCCTCTTTCTCAATGCGTGCTCGATTGTTTTATGATCTGAAAATTTTGAGGAGAAGCCTAGTTGAACCCCTAGAAAACTCTTCAATTAGATTATTTTAGTTTCCCTTGGATTGTTCGTGAAAGTTTTCAAAATATTAAGAAAAATCATGAAATTTGAAGACTAAAAATAGGTTTCGAAACCAAGATTTGAAGGCGAATCCTCGGCAGGATTTTGGACAATTTTGAAATCCAAGTGAACAATTCGTAGACAACATATACAAGAATAAAACCCTTCTTTTAGATTTTTATTTCATCCAATGCATACCAAGGAAATTGATTTCAAAAATCAGAAAAATTTACTTTCAAAAACAGAAATATTTTTAAAAATTTCTCGATATGGCATGCGCTCTGACAAACTGGGCGACGTGGTCGCGAACAGTAA
Source organism: Iris pallida (assembly GCA_029216955.1). Lineage (NCBI taxonomy): Eukaryota > Viridiplantae > Streptophyta > Magnoliopsida > Asparagales > Iridaceae > Iris > Iris pallida. The sequence goes on from JANAVB010042223.1 coordinate 35,309, forward strand.
GAATCAAAATGTGCGTATCGACTTCGCGGACATGTGGGATTTGACTGAACTCGATTTCGTTGTGCGTGCGTGATGAAATCGAAGCGTATCCATCGAGATATCCCGTATCGGTCTCTTTGCCAATTAGCCCATAACTTTGTGCATGTTCGTCGTATCGTGACAAAACATGCACCAACAGGACCGTATCATTTTTCTGTTCATGTATGCCAAGTTTGGTCCGATTCTGAGAAGGTCGACCGGAACGCCTTTTTGGTGGGCCCATGACCCGATCCAAGGGGCAAATTTGTGCCCGGCCCATCGGAATCCAACTTTGGACATACAATTGGGTTTGACTCCTAAAATCGAACCCGTAGACATGTAATTTAACAACTTTAGAGACCATAGGTACTGGCACACGATTCGGTGCAAAACAGGTCCAACGACGGATATCATTTTAACCTGAAATTATGATTTTGCCCCTGTATCCAGAATTGGACTTTTGGACAAGCATTTCTTAATTATATCATTTATACCAAACACGTTCATGATGTTTGTTGCAACATCCGGAGTCATTTATGGAATCTGACTTTTTATAGCGTCCGATTTTGATCACTAGACTTGCTATTTCTACGTACCGCCCTCAGGCAAGATACCTTGCCATCTACTATCTATGTACTTTAGCTCATATATTGCATTCGTTTATTTCTTATTTATTTCCTACAAGATAAATTGTGCTAAATAGTCTTATCTTTATGCAATTCAACTGCTTTGTTATATTTCCTGTTGCTTGCACTACACTACTAAAATACATCGAATTAGCGACGGTCATATCCGTCGCTAATCCATCGGTAAATCGACTTAGCGATGGCTAACCAACAAAATTTAGCTAAAACAATTCGTCGGGAAATAGCCCATCGCTAAACAAAGTCCCTCGCTAAGCTGTCGCCATTCGACGGCTTAGCGATGGATTGCTGTCATCAAGGATCGCACATTTAGCGACGGCTAGCCGACGATTTTCGTCAAGTCAATTATCGGAAAGTTTTTTATACTACTTTTTAGTGACGGACATGTCCGTCGGTAATATGTTGGTAACTGCGAATCAGAGAGTTTCTGATATGAAAAATCTGACGAGAATTCGTCGGTAGTCGTCGCTAATTATCGACAGAAGAACGATGGTTTAGCGACAGATTATCCGTCGCTTAGGTTCTAGAAATCTTTATATTTCCAGAACCTTATCGACGGATAATCTGTCGCTAATCCGACGACATCTGTCGCTAACTGAAAATTCTCCAGTTAGCGACGGAATATTTTGTCGCTCAGTTGTCACCTTTCGTCGCTCGGTAGTCGCAAGTCCGTCGCTAATTGGAAAATTTTTGAATTTTTTTTACATAAAACACAGCATTCCCTGTTCGTACAACATCCGAAACATTAAAACATCATAATATGCATCACACCTCACACAAACACACAAACCAATATACCTCACACACCAATATACAAATATCTATAACAAATACATCACACAAACCAACATACATCAATGAACCAACAAACCAATATACATCACACACCAATATACTAATATCTATCACAAATATATCACACAAACCAACATACATAAATAAGACCCGGAGAAACCCTCCGTTGAATTTCTATATAATAAAAGTCTAGGTAATAGCATCCAAAAATATCCAAGTCTATAAAATAACCATGTCTAGAAAATAAAAAACATCAACAGTTGTAAAACCATCCAAGTAAAACACATAAATAAGTCTACCGAAAATAAATCCGGTCAAAAATTATATTATATTATATATATATATATAAATATATATATAAATATATATATATATATATATATATATATATATATATATATATATATATATATATATATATATATATATATATTGTCCTTTACGTACGCGCAGAGAGATCTTCCTCCTCAGCCACTGCGCATAAGTAGGATCCACGCCAGCAAGATCAATATCCAGAAGAGATGGATGATTGGAACTCCCAGTACAATTGCTCTCTGGTGCCACCTCCTCCTTTACAGCTATTTCGACTTTAGGAATCACTACCGACTCAGCAATAGGAGGTGGCACTACCTCCTCAGCAGTAGGTACCACTACCGACTCAGCAGCAGGAGGTGGCACTACCTCCTCAGCTGCAGGAGGTGCCACTACCTCCTCAGCAGCAGGAGGTGCCACTACCTCCTCAACAACCATCTGTGCCTTTCTCAAGCGACGTCCTCGGGTCATGGCTGCAATCTGGTAAGATTGATGGAAACATGGAGATTAATTAGGGATTAAACAAAATGACAATATTATATGTGTAATGTGGAAGATTCATTGTTGTATGGAAATGACAGTACTAGACGTCCTCCACGTCCTCATCTTCCTCCTCCTCCTCATCTTCGCTTTCATCTATTTTGTTTTCCTCTTCGGATACTTCAACCTCTTCTGATACTTCAACCTCCAATGGTGAATGACCCTCAGCAGTCTTGCCTTAAACTTGAAGCCATTAACGACATAGCCTGACAGTACGGAATGAGTCTCACAACCAGGATATAGAGGAGTATCCGCATCGTACACCATATCCTATCTTTCCGTATATAGTTCACCTTATGATGACCATAGGCCGTAATCACGTATGAAACCCTTACAGGTCAAATAATTTCTCACAGTCACCACTTCTTCGTAATGTCTATTGCGACAATTACCACATGGCACAATCAACGAAGTAACGATCCATCGCAGTTGGATATGAAAATCTGTATCGTAAGACAAAGCAAATAGAATTGCAATTAAAAATATATAGTTTGATACTGACCCCCTCTACTTTGTCGCTCTACTTCCCATGCTTCTTAAGAAGGCCCCCTCTCTGACCCCCCTCTACTTCCCTGCTTCTCATTCGACTCTCTTAGTCTCCTATTCTGCATCATATGATATCCATCTCAACCAAAGAGTAGAGAAGTGTGAAAATATTAATATTAACCAAGGATCGGTATCGAAATCAGTATCACCATGAATCTCATGGCTTGTTCTACTAGAGCAGAATATAAAACTAAATGTGTGAAGCAGAGCTTCATATTCAAAATATTAGAAGGAAAATTTTTACGATTGGTGGTAGGGCGAGCCAGAATCCTTTGAAAGTATTCTGGCTCATCCTACCACCAATCAAACATTTTTTTTCCTTCTAATATTGTTAATGTTAAGCTCTGCTTCACGTTTGGTTTTATATTATGCTCTTTTAGAACAAGCTATGAGATTCATGGTGATACTGATTCCGATACTGATCCTTTGTTAATATTAATATTTTTATACTTCTCCACGCTTTGGTTGAGATGTATATCATATGATGCAGAATAGGATGCCTCATGACCCGAATGAGAAGAAGGGGAGTAGGGAGGCTCACCCTATAAACTCATCCGCTTACGATATACACTCTATACACTCTTACTCATAGAAATAGTCTGATACTGATACTTCGTCGCTCTACGTCTTTCTTCGTAGTAGGGTCGGAGGAAAGAATGAGAAAGATGATTTCACTATATTTATGACTGGGAACATGACCTATCACAAGGATTCTGGCTCGCCCTACCACCCATCGCAAAAATCTTCCCTTCTAATATTGTGAATGTGAAGCTCTACTTCACACGTTTGGTTTTATATTATGCTCTGGTAGAAGATGCTATGAGATTCATGGTGATACCGATTCTGTCTACGATATACACTCTATACACTCTTACTTATGCAAGCCTTTTAAGGTAATCAGCATTATACTAGATTTTCGAAAAAATCTATAACTCTGATAGGCCCAAAAGACTTGGCATAAGTAAATTTAATTTTCAACACTTACCTAGCTATTACTAAGATATCTTATATATACATCCTTCTACGATACTTCGATCCGAAACCGCCGATACTAATGATATCGCCGATACCAATACTCATAGGAATAGCCCGATACCGATTCTGATACCGATACTTTGAACCTTGATACTAAGAATATATATATATATATATATATATATATATATATATATATATATATATATATATATATATATATATATATATATATATATATATATATACTAATTTATATTTATATACTAGGGATTTTGGTGTGTGTGTCTATGTGTGAGTGTGTGTGTGTATGTATGTGTGTGTATGTATGTGTGTGGGGGCGGGGATCGGCGGTATTTATATATATATACTAATTTATATACTAAGGGGATATCCCTACCACAGCGACCCCCACCCCCACCCCAACCCCCATCCCCACCACCGCCGAGCGCTATCCCCACCGTCGACCCGAAACCCGTCGCCCCCTGCCGCCTCGACAAGAAACCCTACCCCCTAGCGACCCCCACCCCCATTACCGCGACCCCACCCTCACCACCACCGGCTCCCGCCGCCCCCCGCCGCCCTTACCCGAAACCCCCTCAGCGACCCCCACCCCCACCACCGCAACCCCGACCCCCACTACCACCGGCCCCCGCCTTCCCCTGCCGCCCCGACCCGAAACCCCCCATACCGCAATAACCCCTACCCCCTACCCCCACCTCCACCGCAACGACCAGTAGTTATTAGAGTTAGAGCATTGGGCGGTGTGAATACAAATGGACGTCGGCCTCCTCCCTATCTATCGTAGACTCGCTCGATACTGAGGAACGATAGGTAGACTATATACTATAGACTCGCTCAATACTAAGGAATGGTATATAATGTTTAGACGCGCTACTGAGTATTGTACTGCATTGTTTTATCCTGACTTGACTTGGAGGTTATGCGACCATGCACTATTCTCGATTGCATTTCAATTAGAGTGGTTATGTGACCCTTAGTCGTTAGGTACAAATACTTTTGGTTTGGGTACTTATACTTGATTGCAGATTAGAATAGTAACTTGTCGCAGACTAGTTTTCCATACCTTGTCCTTGTTTGGTTGTAGGTGTGGTTCACTGGTTCGATGAGAAGGTTCTGAACCTTGTTGTGGCCCGGATACCATATTGGATTCATGGCATGGAAAGATACTTCATCAGGGATTAGGGTGCCATCTTCTTTCCTTGTTTGGTTGGGGGGATGGTACGCTAATTCAAGGGTGGAGTTTTGGACCATGTTATGATCCGATTTGACTTACTATTGAGCAGTTTATATTCAGTTTTACGACATGATATTATATATCATGTTACGTCCCTCTGAGGACCTGGTGATCTCTCCAGGTGTGTGTTCTTATCTTTTTACAGGTGTTCTAGCCAAGGCCGTGATCTTCTCTATTCCTTTGAAGATGATTGCTCTTAGATCGTACTTTGCTTCACTTGCCAAACTCTTTCTTTGTTATGTATTTCTTTTCCTTTAAAAAAGTTGGTAACGGATTTGTCTCTGCCCAACATCTTGTACAGTGATAATTCAAAGTTGATTTATGACATCTTTTATTCTTTTATTTTGTGGATGAGATTGGTTAGCCTTGGTTTTACTGTATTTACAACTTATGTATACATACAAGAATTCCATATATTGGAGTATACTTCATATGTATACAGCTGGCATGTCTACGTACTTAGTCATAAGTGTTTTGGGACTGGAGCGTTACATGTTTTTGTGGTGGCTCATGCAGGCCAAGATAAATTGTTTGGTTACTTTACAGTACCAAGCAAGCCTGCGTATATGATTAAAGTCTAGGATCCCATCCATAATTGATCTCCTTTCTTGATTCCATTTTTTGAACTCTTACTTGACTCCTTAATTTGCATACTGCTTGATTCTTTCTATCATAATACATATCCCTTCCTTCGTGCTAGATAAAGGTTAAAAAGGTGACCCATACTAGGATGATACATTCTATTGTACCATCACACTACCAGTTTAACTCTCATAAGTTGGGTAAAATGTCTCACGACCTAACACTTCCTTGACCTTAACCAAGGCCTCAGACAAGGAGACAGTAGGACGACTGCATAGGCACGAATGACCAAACACTTTACAACAGTTTGAACTGCTTGTCAAACAAGTGCCTGTGTAATGTACTGTACTCTCCTCCCCGACCTGCCGCCTACAACCTTCATTCTTCCTGTCCAAGTGTAGCCTCCTTTCCCAAAATTTTTAAAATATTTTTTATTCATTTAAATTATATTATTGAATTTTAGGGAACCCAGTCGTACCGAACCTGTCCATATTGGGCCCAAGTCAAATCCAAGCCCATGTAGGCATGTAGTAGGACCAAATACGGCCTTGTAGACATGTTTGGTAAATGCAAATATCTTTGTATCTATTCCTAGGAATTGGCAATTATTTTCCAAATATTGTTATAGGTAGATTATAGGTAATATTATTATTAAATAGTGTTCTCCAAGATTTGTATGATCTTCTGGAGCCAGATAAGTAGTGTGCATGTTATACCCATCAAAAGTGGCTATCAGTCTATTACTACTTGTTATTAGGATTATTATTTATTATTATCGGTTATTGTATTATTTCATTGTTAAATAAATTTATCTCTCTCTCTCTCTATAGATATATATACATATATATAGATATATAAATACATACTCCTAGGGAAAAAAAATACATACTCCTAGGAATGGGCCACACCCTAAGAATAGATAATATTGAGAGTTGTATTTCTATTTAAAATATTTATTTAGATTTTTTTTTAGAGATTTTGTTATATAAGTAAATATAAATTATGTGTGTATGTATATAGGAATATATATTATATATGTGACTATATATATAAATATATAATAGTGTATTTGTGTATATACATATATGAATATATGTATATAGATGTATATGGTATATGTGAATATATAGATATATATAAGGTGTGTGTATATAGATTATATATGTGAATATGTATATAAATATATATATGTGTGTGTATGTATATATATGTATACGTATATATGTATATACATATGATATATGTGTGTACGTATACGTATATATAAATATATACATAAGTGTATGTGTACGTGTAAAAAAAATATATTATATATATATATATATAAATTAGTTAAAAAAAGAAATAGAAAAAGAAAAACAAATTAGTTAAAACCAAAAACCAGCCCGGCCCCATGGGCCAGCAACCCAGCCCGTCCAATATCAGCAGAGCCCACACCCTTTAATCCCAACCCGAGCCCAACAGAACATAATCCTATACCCGAACTCACCCATACAAGCCAACTGCAGCAGTAAGAGCCCCGACACACTGCTATAAAACAAACAGAGGATCGCGAGAACTAAACCCTAACTCTTAACAACCTCGCCTCCACCCACACCTGGTGACCCTTTCCCCGTCCTGGCGCCGCACGCTATCCCAGGCCGGCCACGCCCACCGGAGCGGGCGTAAACGGCGGACATGCGCGCTCGTGCCGGGCACATCAGGCGACAAACAGCAGCAGGTACCCCTATTTCCAATCTTTTTTGTAATGGATATTCGACCAAATCGAGAAGTATTAACTCCTATGTGTAGTCAACATATACCCCGTCTAATCCCAGTAAATAGTTTCGAGAATCTTAGGATAACATGTTCGGGATTTCGACGCAAAGTCGACAAGAAACCATTTCGAAAACAGCCTCAAACCAGTCCCAAATAGCTCTGTTTGGAGATCGATTCCCGTCAACCCATCAGTAATTTCGAAAAAACCATTTGAACAGTATTTTAGATCACTTATAGACCTTCAAATCCCTTTTTATTGCCCCTGGTTTCATTGTGTATGTAAAAAGATAATTGATTTCCAAAATCAAGAAAAACCCGCAACAAAAACAGTTTAAAAATTAGAATTTGTCCCGATACGACGTGCGTCCCACAAAACCGGACGACGTGGTTGCGCACCATAAGCATCAAAAGGTGCGTAACGGCTTCGTGGTCGTGTAGGATTTGACGGAATTCAAATTGGTCGCGTGTGCACGATGAATTTGATACGTATCCGTCGAAATTCACCGTATCGGCCTCTGTGCAATTTCCCCAATTATTTTGTGCATGCTCATCAGATCGAGACGAAACTTGCGCCAACAGGATCGTATCATTTTTCTGGTCCTGTATGCCAAGTTTGGTCCAATTCTGAGATAGTTGATTGGATTATCGTTTTACGGGCCCCACGGTCCGACTCAACGGGTGATTTTGTGCACGGCCCGCCGAAATCCAACTTTGGACATACGGTTGGGTTCGTATCGGAAAACTGGACTTGTTGACATATAGTTTGACAACTTTAGAGACCATTGACTCTGGCACACTTTTCGGTGCAAAGCGGGTCCAACGGCGGACACCGTTTGTGCCCGAAATTACTGTTTTGCCTCTGTGTCCAGAATTGGATTTAAGGACAGACAATCGTAGCTAATTTGACTATTCTGAGAACATTGGTAATGTTTATTTCAGCTTTCGGAGACAGTTGTGATGACTTGGACTTTCTGACTTATTGATTGGAGTTACATTGTTGGTTCTTCGTGCAACCCCCAGGCAAGTATACCTTGTCTCCCTCTACAGTTTATTTGCATACATATTTCTATTATTATATAGTTTTACTAGTTGGTTATTACTTGTGATTTGTATATCGTACATGCTAGTATAGCTATAGTCCTTGTACATGGTTAGCCTCGTTAGTTCATATTGGATTGGTTCTCTCGTGTATCGTGATTGGGTCGTGTCGTGTCTTCACCTGTGTCTCGACTGAGTCGTGTCTGTAAGTATGTGTGAGTGAGCTGCTATTCCTTTATCTTTTCCACAACCTACGAGTTCACACATGGGGCGAGGGTTGTTCTTTGTACCTGCGAGTCCACATACGGGGCGAGGGTGAACTGTCTTGAAACTGACCTGCGAGTCCACATTCGGGGCGAGGGTTGGTATCCATTGATCTACCAGCAGTTCATTTATGCATACTTGATCCCGTATCCGTGTTCATAGTTTCCTGTCAGTAGCCAGATACCAGTTTCCTGTCTAGTTCCTATTTGTACCCTGTATATATTATTGCATGACTAAACTATTAGATAGGCATGTTTTATGTATCTTGCTAGTTCTCTGAGGACCTGATGATCTCTTCAGGTTTAGCGATTGTATGGAGTTAGTTAGCAGAGCGGGATGGTAGAGAATTGCGATGCATGATACAGGTATTTGCTTGTGATATTTCTTTATTATCATTTCGTACTTTATATTCAGTACCATGATATACTCTGCTTATTTATAGACTCATATCATTCTTGGAGTCTAATCGAACAATATGCTAATGGGCTGCAGACCATGACCCATACTTGTTCATTCTTGTTTATGTGATTCATGTGGATTGAGATATACTTTAGATTAGATATGATACCCTATTCTGGACAGCTTATACGTACTCGAGTCGGGCTGGAGTCCGCTCGATACGTAGCTGGCTTGCTCACGAGCTCGCGTCCGAAAAGCGGGTGCGGGTTGTGACAAGTTTTTATGGTGGCCCATGCTGGTCAGAGGATATCGTATCGGTTGCGTAATTGTACTGATACGAGCCTGCGACTTTGACTAAACCTTTAGAAATCTCAATCCACTCTGCTTTGTAAATTCTCCTAGAAATTTTTCTACCGTCTTTGAAACTTCATACTCGTTCTCGAATATTCTCCCTTGCCTTCTTGTACCATTGATTCTTGTCCCTTCATATTCCGAGGTAACGAATGATCGTGCTGTCTAGGATTCATTAGAAATTCTTAAATTAGAGTATAATATTGCTTGACTATTGAATATTTGGTTGTTTATAGATATGAGGGAGTATAGGTGCCATATGTCTAGATATCTGCCGGTAGAATTTTTAGCAACTAGTTAGAAGACCATAAGACCTTAGTGACCATATTTTGAGGAATAGTGTGACCAAAGGTGGGTAGAAGTCCTCAAAGTTTCGTAGTTACGGGATGACTAGAGAAGGTTATAAAATATTTTTGAGGAATTAAATTGAAGAGATTAAGGTAATAGTGGACTTTAAAGAATAGTTATGAATTAGAATTTCGAGGACGAAATTATTTTTAAGGTGGGTAGATTTGTAGCCTCCCTTCCCGAAATTTTTGAAATATTTTTTATTCATTTGATTTAAATAGTGATTTTAGAATTTTTATAAATGATTATTTAGTTAATTATTACGATAGATGATTTTAGCTATGGTTGAGTTTTGAAGTACCAGACGACTAGGAATCATAGCATGGATAGTGCAGTGACGTGCTTTGACTAGTGTATTAGCCCTGGTAGGGAAGGCCGAGCCATAGTGATGTCCTAACTAGAAAAACCAGGCCAAGTTACGACTTAACCTATACCAAAGATTTTATTTGTTATTTAAACTATATTATTGAGTTTTAGGGAACCCAGTCGTACCGAACCTGTCCAGATTGGGCCCAAGTCAAATCCAAGCCCATGTTGGCATGTAGTAGGACCAAATACGGCCTTGTAGACATGTTTGGTAAATGCAAATATCTTTGTATCTATTTTTAGGAATTGGCAATTATTTTCCAAATATTGTTATAGATAGATTATAGGTAATATTATTATTAAATAGTGTTATCCAAGATTTTTATGATCTTCTGGAGCCAGATAAGTAGTGTGCATGTTATACCCATCAAAAGTGGCTATCAGTCTATTATTACTTGTTATTAGGATTATTATTTATTATTATCGGTTATTGTATTATTTTATTGTTAAATAAATTTATCTCTCTCTCTATAGATATATACATATATATAGATATATAAATACATACTCCTAGGAATGGGCCACACCCTAAGAATAGATAATATTGAGAGTTGTATTTCTATTTAAAATATTTTTTTAGATTTTTTTAGAGATTTTGCTATATGAGTAAATATAAATATAAATTATGTGTGTATGTATATAGGAATATATATATTATATATGTGAATCTATATATAAATATATAATAGTGTATATGTGTGTATATACATATATGAATATATGTATATAGATGTATATGGTATATGTGAATATATAGATATATATATAAGGTGTGTGTATATAGATTATATATGTGAATATGTATATAAATATATATGTGTGTGTATGTATATATATGTATATGTATATATGTATATACATATGACATATATGTGTACGTATACGTATATATAAATATATACATAAGTGTATGTGTATGTGTAAATAAAATATATTATATGTATATGAAAATGTGTGTATATATATAAGTATACATTAGTTAATAAAAAGAAATAGAAAAAGAAAAACAAATTAGTTAAAACCAAAAACCAGCCCGGCCCCATGGGCCAGCAACCCAGCCCGCCCAATATCAGCAGAGCCCACACCCTTTAATCCTAACCCGAGCCCAACAGAACATAATCCTATACCCGAACTCACCCATACAAGCCAACCGCAGCAGTAAGAGCCCCGACACCCTGCTATAAAACAAATAGAGGATCGCGAGAACTAAACCCTAACTCCTAACAACCTTGCCTCCACCCACACCTGGCGACCCTTTCCCCGTCCTGGTGCCGTGTACAGTCGCAGGCCGACCACGCCCGCCGGAGCGCGCGCAAACGGCGGACATGTGCGCTCGCGCCGGGCACATCAGGCGACAAACAGCAGCAGGTACCCCTATTCCTGATCTTTTTTGTAATGGATATTCGACCAAATCGAGAAGTATTAACTCCTGTGTGTAGTCAACATATACCCCGTCTAATCCCAGTAAATAGTTTCAAGAATCTTAGGATAACATGTTCGGGATTTCGATGCAAAGTCGACAAGAAACCATTTCGAAAACAGCCTCAAACTAGTCCCAAATAGCTCTGTTTGGAGATCGATTCCTGTCAACCCATCAGTAATTTCAAAAAACCATTTGAACAGTATTTTAGATCACTTATAGACCATCAAATCACTTTTTATTGCCCCTGGTTTCATTGTGTATGTAAAAAGATAATTGATTTCCAAAATCAAGAAAAACCCGAAATAAAAATAGTTTAAAAATTAGAATTTGTCTCGATACGACGTGCGTCCTGCCAAACCGGACGATGTGGTCGTGCACCGTAAGCATCGAAAGGTGCGTAACGGCTTTGTGATCGTGTGGGCTTTGATGGAATTCAAATCGGTCGCGTGTGCGCGATGAATTTGATACGTATTCGTCGAAATTTACCGTATCGGCCTCTGTACAAATTCCCCAATTACTTTGGGCACGCTTGTCAGATCGAGACAAAACTTATGCCAACAGGACCGTATCATTTTTCTGGTCCTGTATGCCAAGTTTGGTCCAATTCTGAGACAGTTGATTGGATCGCCGTTTTGCGGGCCCCACGGTCCGACTCAACGGATGATTTTGTGCACGGCCCGCCGAAATCCAACTTTGGACATACGGTTAGGTTCGTGTCGAAAAATTAGACCAGTTGACATATAGTTTGACGACTTTAGAGACCATTGACTCTGGCACGCTTTTCAGTGTAAAGCGGGTCCAACGGTGGACACCGTTTTTGCCCAAAATTACCGTTTTGCCCCTGTGTCCAGAATTGGATTTAAGGACAGGCAATGCTAGCTAATTTGACTATTCTGAGAACATTGGTAATGTTTATTTCAGCTTTAGGAGACAGTTGTGATGACTTGGACTTTCTGACTTATTGATTGGAGTTACATTGTTGGTTCTTCGTGCAACCCCCAGGCAAGTATACCTTGTCTCCCTCTACAGTTTATTTGCATACATATTTCTATTATTATATAGTTTTACAAGTTGGTTATTACTTGTGATTTGTATATTGTACATGCTAGTATAGCTATAGTCCTTGAATATGGTTAGCCTGGTTAGTTCATATTGGATTGGTTCTCTCGTGTATCGTGATTGGGTCGTGTCGTGTCTTCACCTGTGTCTCGACTGAGTCATGTCTGCAAGTATATATGAGTGAGCTGCTATTCCTTTATCTTTTCCACAACCTGCGAGTCCACACACGGGGCGAGGGTTGTTCTTTGCACCTGCGAGTCCACATACGGGGCGAGGGTGAACTGTCTTGAAACTGACCTGCGAGTCCACATTCGGGGCGAGGGTTGGTATCCATTGATCTACCAGCAGTTCATTTATGCTTACTTGATCCCGTATCCGTGTTCATAGTTTCCTGTCAGTAGCCAGATACCAGTTTCCTGTCTAGTTCCTGTTTATACCCTGTATATATTATTGCATGACTAAACTGTTAGATAGGCATGTTTTATGTATCTTGCTAGTTCTCTGAGGACCTGATGATCTCTTCAGGTTTAGCGATTGTATGGAGTTAGTTAGCAGAGCGAGATGGTAGAGGATTATGATGCATGATACAGGTATTTGCTTGTGATATTTCTTTATTATCCTTTCGTACTTTATATTCAGTACCATGATATACTCTGCTTATTTATAGACTCATATCATTCTTGGAGTCTAATCGAACAATATGCTAATGGGCTGCAGACCATGACCCATACTTGTTCATTCTTGTTTATGTGATTCATGTGGATTGAGATATACTTTAGATTAGATATGATACCCTATTCTGGACAGCTTATACGTACTCGAGTCGGGCTGGAGTCCGCTCGATACGTAGCTGGCTTGCTCACGAGCTCGCGTCCGAAAAGCGGGTGCGGGTTGTGACTCCAAGCCCCCATTGCTTGCCAATAACAACCCACGCACACACGTAAGTATATATATACATATCTATATAGAGATACATATACGCAAAACCCCCTATTATTTCCTACTGCTGATTGCCTATAACAAACCCCCCCCCTCCTTTCATTATCACATAAGTCAAATGGAAACATTGTTTCTCACATTAGCCTACCTAATACTTATGCCATATACACATGTATTAATTACTACATTTCCTATACAACAGTTACATCCTTCACTCAAAATCTGGAACACTATCATACACACACACACACACACACACACACATACACAACTCGCCTTGATCGTTCCCTCATCAACTCGAAATGGTCTGATTTGGACATCATCTCAAATCTCTCGCACCTCAACGCTACTTAGTCAGATCACTCGCCCCTCCTAATTGAGATTAGCAGCAAATCGAACCAAATCAAGAAAAGTCTATGCTTTCTCAACTTTTGGAGCTACCAACCCCAGTTCAGGAATATCGTTGCCACCGTTTGGAGCAATGCTAACACCCTAGACCCCCTTGCCCTGTTGCGAACAAACTCAAGGATACTAGGAAAGCCCTTACCATTTGGAGTAAGGAAGCGTTTGGGGACATTTTTTAGGCTGTCTGGACTGCCGAGGATGACGTCACCCGCGTAGAAGCTCTCTTCGCTGTCGACAGCTCTCATGTGCCCCGGACCTCCTTGAACCTTACCAGAGCGTTGCTGAAATTTCGATTGAAAGTTGAGAATGAATTCTGGAAGCAAAAAGCAAGATTGACCTAGGGTAGTGAGGGTGACAAAAACACCAGCTACTTCTACGCCTGTGTCAAGGGGCACAGACAGCAGCTCAACCTCAATCGTAGATAAGAACGGAAACATGATCAAAGATCAATGGGATATCCAATTGGCTGCTGTTAACTTCCATTCCAGGCTGTTTCTAAAGGAAGTAATTTCCAAGGACACAGAATTCCTAGTTGAAATCTTCCATCTGGTTGATGCCAGAGACAACTCCCAGCTGGAGCTCCTCCCTTCTGAATAAGAGGTCAAAGATGCTGTATGGGCTCTTGACGAGCACAGCACACCCGGACCTGACGGCTTCACTGGTGTGTTCTTCAGATCGTGCTGGGAAATAATCAAGTCTGATATCCACGAGGCAGTCATCGCTTTTTTCCAAGGAGCCAGGTACCCCCGATCTATTTCCTGTGCCAATCTGATTCTCAACCCCAAACAGGAAAACCTATAAACATTCAAAGACTTTCGTCCTATAAGCCTTTGCTCCTTCACCAACAAAATTATCTCTAAGATTATTGTCAACCATATGACCGAGATCCTCCCAAAATTATCTCCGACGAACAGAGTAGCTTTGTTCACGGACAGAACATCTTAGAAAACATTCTGATGGCCCAGAAAATGATCACTTGTATGAAACTACTTGCTAGGGGCAGGAACATTGCTATCAAACTAGACATGAAAAAGGCGTACGACAGGCTGGACAAGCAATTCATGATCTGGGTGCTCAGGGTCTTCGGGTTTACTGAAACCTAGACTAACATCATTTGGAGATCGATCAGTAACTCGTGGTTCTCCACGGTTAACAATGGACAAGCTGAAGGCTTCTTAAAATCTAGTCGCAGTGTCAGACAAGGAGACCCCTTATCATCCACCATCTTCATCATCGTCGCAGAAGCTCTAAGCAGAAATCTTAAAAAAAGGTGGGATCCCTGAATTTCTATTATTTTTACACCACTAGTGGATGTCCAATCATCACTCACCTAGCATACGCGGACTATATCCTTATAGTTTCCTCTGGGAACGTCGGGTCAGTGGAGGTAGTCCACAACACTCTTCAGAGATACGCTAGATGCTCTGGCCTGCGCATTAATTCCAACAAGAGTGTCATCTACGTCCACTACAAGACCGACAGAGACCACGCCTCTACTCTTTCCAAGATTACTTCCTTCTCTGTGGCGTACCTACATTTCCACTACTTAGGTGTCCGTTGGTATACGGTAGATCCAATGCGGGCATCTTTGAGGGCTTGGTTTGCTAAGTAAGGAAAAACTAGGTGGTTGGTACAATGCTACATTATCACCCGGCGGAAAGATGATTCTAATTCAACATGTGCTCTCCTCGATCCCCATTTACACCTTAGCAGCCTGCTCCCCCCTAAGAAGGTTCTCTAATCCATCGAAAGCCTCTTTGCCAGCTTCCTCTAGGGCCACTGCAATGGGTAAGGACAAACACCACTGGGAGAGTTGGGATACCATGGCTAGACCCACCGCTGAGGGAGGCCTGGCTTTTTGCAGGATGTCGCACATCGTCAATGCTTTCTTGATGAAGCTGTGGTGGAAGCTCTGAGTTAGCCGTAAACTTTTGGCGCTGTTCATGAAGGCCAGATATTTCAAGCATAGACATCCATCTACTGCTGACTTCAATTGCAAATCCTCGATGTCATAGTGGCGTATCCTTCATGGCCTGAGCCTCGCTGATCCCATGACCCGGCTTCTGCCGGGTTTGGGAGAATCTTCGATATTCTTCGAGCGCTGGGCCGAGGATGAGCTCCTTCCCCAATTACTGGCCGCCCCTACCTATAATACGATCCGAGAGCTGTAGGAACTATCGGGCGACTGAAATCGGGATAGGATCCGAGAATGGGTTAGAGAGGAGGATGCAACTATACTCTTTAACATAAGGCTGAAGATCAGCACAGAACCTGACGTGTTGCGGTGGTCTATTGCGACCGACGGAGCCTTTTCAGTAGCCTCTACCAGAAGTATACTCCGTGGCATCGGGGTGCCTTCCCACACCAGTGGAGCTTTCTAGCGGGCTTGTAGTCCAAAAAAATGGTCCTTTCTCCTGTGGAGAGCTCTTCACAAAAACCTCTCCACCAACGACGCTCTCAATACCATCGGCTTCAGCTTAGCATCTGCGTATCATTGCTGTTCGGCACGACAGCCAGAAATGGTAGACCATATTTTTTGCTCTGAAGATCTACCTGCTAGGGTTTGGAAAGATATCTCTCAGCGTTGTAGACAGGACCAGGGTGGTGGGAGCTTCAACGATCTTCTGGCCACTTGGGCTAACGCCATACACGACCACCAGATCGTCGCAGCTGCCATCACGTGGGTTATCTAGAAGAACTGAAACAAATTCAGATACGAGGGTATACCAATATTCGACAGATCAACTTATCAGGGAGGTTCTTTGCCAAACCCACAAAGTCAGCAAACACTGCAAGCATGGTCATCAGGACTTCTAGCAGTCCTTGTTCTCTGGACTTTAGTCTCCTGGAATTTGTCTTTTGACAAACACTTGGGGGTCAAAATTCGTAGTTGCCCCCAAATGGACATAAAAGTCTTCCTACTTTTCTCCATGGGTCTCCTAAGAACCTAGTTTTTGTTCATATGGGTAGCCTTTAGCCAAGGAAATGTCACTAGGAGTCTAAACCACCATTCTAATATGAAATGACAAGAGAGACAAGGGTTTTACCTATTGCAAGATGGATTTCAAATGTAGTGCACCAAGGGGACAAAAGGAAGTGGATGGACACCTCCTTCTAGCAAGCTCTACACTAAGCTTCCCTCCTCAAGTGCTCCCCTAGCAATGTCAAGGTTCTTAGCCTTCTTGGAATGAAAGAGGTGAGATTTGGAATAATGTGCTAGGTTTTTCTTATAGTTTGGAATGAAATGAGTGAACTAAAGGGCTATTCATGAAGGGGTTTATATAGAGTTTCATTAGGGTTAGTGTATGGTTATAGGAATAGCCAATATGACTTGAAAGCCTTTCTTATTTGTTATGAGTAGAATCTTTACTAATCTTCTCTTCATAACTAGGAAATGACTAACTAACTAGTTTAACCAAGGCTACTCTAATTAATTGAGCCTATGAGTCAAGTCAAATCTAACTGGGTCTACCAGGTCTAATGAATAGGCTGGTCTACCAATAAATACAACCATCATATTCAATAAAATATCACGAATTAGATAAATATAAAATGACAAAAATACACTTGTCTAGAAATGTGGTAGTAACACAAGTCATCGCTATCATGATTACAATCAACACCCATCAAACTACTCTACCACCAACGAGCTTCAATCGAAGTACGATGAAGTCTCAAGAGAGAGTTGAGGATCCATGAAGATGGATCACTTAGATTTTTGGATCGTTTATATGTTCCAAGTTGTAATTCCTCTAAATTTTCTACATTTTCTTTGAATTTTATTTAAATTGTTGATTAAAATATATTTTTTCTACTATTATTTTGGGTTATTAAATACCCTTTTCCGTAGCTTGATTTTAGGAGCACAACAAATGTCATTTTCTCAAAAAAATTCACATGCTTGATCTAGACGAGTCCACCTTCATTTATGACTATCATTTCCCACTCAAACTCATTCTCTTGTACTATATTTTTATTACACCACTTCTAAGTCAAATATACTATTTCTAGCACTTACCATGCAACCGTTGTCCATTCCAACTTAAATTAGAGATCTAGCCTCGATCCAAATCTTTCGACGCACTATATGGTTTTGACATAATTTTAGTCTACTACATACATGCCACTTGTGTCCCACTCGATTGAATCCCCATGTGCTACTTATACACAAAAGCCGTAAAATGAACTATTTGTTAAACTTTCGGTACCAAACTAGCCCTAAACCGACTTGATACCAACCCAACTAGATGTGGTAGAGCCTAACTTAGGATGCCTAAGCTTATTTTGACCATCCTAAATTGATTTTTAATCAATTTTATTTAGCCAAAAAGATTGAGAGCAAAGGTGGCACATATTAAAAAGGGTTTCCAAATTAGGAACCACTAAATCCCTCTTAATATTCCCTCAATCAAATCTTTATGGTGGAGTGCTTAAACCTACCATAAACCACCCAAACGTCTCTTTGTAAATCCCATAATATTTCTCTTCCGCTTTCCCTATATATATTCCCTTACATAAACCTACTAGGACCAACCACCACATCTACCAAATTGAACCCTAGCAGCCTCTTTTATGACCGCCCATTATTGTTGCCACTACTGCAAGTTGTTGTTGTTTGGAACTATTTTTTACATCCTGCGATGATCCATGAGTGTTCATTGTAATTCTAAGACGTCCTTCTAACCCCCTAAGGATTTGCTTGACGTCACTCAGCCATTTGAGTACCCGAACAGCCCTAAACTTCTGCTGAATCCACCCCTGTTGCCATCTCTGTTTGTAGAAGCTTTGTGCCACCTTTTCGAGCACATCCAGGCCAACCACTACCTCTAGAACGATCCAAGACAACCCCCCTTCAAACCTACTAAGCCCCCAAGTCACTATTACAAGTCGTTTGGCTGGTAGAGAGCCAAACCCAAGCCCTATTTCAGCCGTACATCGAAAATCCGAACAACATATTTACCATTTTTGAGCCCTATTTCTTGCACTTTTTAGCGATCAAACCTCCACCACCTTGACTCTAACGTGTACCCGTATGTGTCCAATATCATCTTCGATTACCACAACACGTGGATTACGGTGGTTTGTCCGTGGCGAGCGTTTTACAAAAGTTGGTTCAGACTAAACTAGTTTTCGTGCGTTGTAGTTTGCATCGCCTTGTGACACATCATGACATCAAATAATTACTTGATAATGTTCGTAACACATCCCTCTATCACCCAATATGTCATATTTTGATCTCGTTTAATTATATATATGTTTGTGCATAGATCTTCATAGGACAACTCATTGATCATCGAAAAACCATTGAACCCTGTTTGTAACTTTGATTTGTAAGACCACCAACTCGATGTAATATTTTTCGATGATATAAATCATGAATCCCATGTTACAGATCTATGAATTTATTTTTCTCATATTCATTTCATATTTCAAAAATTCTATTTTTGCATGTGCCGATTTGATCTAAACAATCGATTAATGGACATATTGTGCAATTAGTTGACCTTAGTGATTTTATTCCATAGTTGATGCCCATAAATTGATTTAAGTCCCAATTATAAATATTATTATTATTTATTCCTAAATTATTAAATTATATTTATAGTAGTTTAGTTGAGTAGCATGGTACCAACATAGTATGCATCCAAACTTGGTCTTAAAATATACTAGTTGTTATACAACCTAGTTTTGACCATAGATGATTATGTTATGGTTGACATATAACCTACCTTAGTATAATTAGCGGACCGGTAGTATTCATATGTTCGTAGGAGTTCGTGATGGTTTGATCGTAGTTGCCGAAGTAGGATTATTGCTGTACACTCATCCCAACGTTCCAAGCAAGATACCTTGTCATTATTGATATGTTTACATTTCTGTTCCTTGTACTTATGCTTGTTAGTGGTAGTTATTAGTGTTCATCCAAGTATGACTTGAATGCTATCAATGGTGGCATTGACTATAGTGTGCGTGTGTGTGACTTAGTGTTAGTAGACATTCTCGAAAGTATGAAATTAATCTTAATAACTTCTATGACCTGTCGTGAGACATCGCATGACAATGTAAGTGAGGTTCATGTGTTGGCACAAGCTTGCACATTTGGCTAGCTACCAATGCGAGCGATTCGTGTGTCGGTACATATAGGGTTATACGGTGTCTAGTATAATGACTCGCATTAAGATATGAGTTGTTCGACTCATGGATATGACTTATAACATTCATGGACGGGGAAGACTACTAGTAGGCATATACGACAGCCCTTTAGACTGTATAATATCTAGAGAAGGTTACAGAGTCGTGAGCCTTATTGTTACCCGGTTTTGGGTTTATGGTTGCCTATATTAGCTTATGGCTACCTGTTTGGTTTAATGTTTCCTATCATGGGCATTCGCACGTGATCCGACGCTGACCTATGATTCGGTGCTACATCTATAGGACTATTGAGCACCTCTAGAGGGGAGGTGAATAGAGTCCGTTTGTGCAGTGGAATAATAATCACCACTAAAACTTATAAGACAGAAACCGAATATGAAGTAGGTGTTGTGATTTGGATAGGCCCAAATATGGATGCCCTTATCCATACCCACAACACCTCCAACCTATTCCCTCTATATATGTTATCAATGAGAAAGTTACGTATACTTCTTCTCTGGCTACCAAATTCTTCTCTATTCTATTTTTACAACACGTTATTTGCACCACTGCTCTAGGAGTTTTAGGCCATCACTGAAAAATATCAAAGAGGAGTTTTAGACCACCACCACCAAGAAAGATCAATTCAACCAGGTTCATAGATTAAATAGTTTCTTTTGATAATTTTTTTTTGCTATAATCTAAATCCCAAAACTAATATCGAAATTATATATTTATTATTTACGGGTATGCATGTGATGTAATCTGTTATTGAACTTTTCCAAGATTCATATTAAAATTATTAGTGCATACAAAAGCTATTTATGTCATTCATCGTAAAAAAATTATTTTTATTGATTATTCCAACCAAACTGCCGAGGTTCCGATTGCAAAGTCTTAACCGCTTGTTCTTCTTCTATTTGTTTTCTTTTGCTATGTTTATTGGTTTCATTGGATGATATTTGTCAAAATCTTAACCCCTTGTTCTTCTTCTTCTAATCTTTTCATACATCGACTTAATGAAATATTTTGTTAACTGATATGCTAAGGTTTCTAGAAATTAATCGGATTTTGCTATCTCTGCTCTTTAAATTTCAATTTTAGTTCACAATTTAATAGTTAAAGGATGGAAAAACATTTAGATTTTTACCATAATTAGTTGACTGTTCAATATCATCTAACGACTCATAAACCTTTGTGACTGAGACCACATTAATAAAAAATGTGGTAGAAGAATTACTTTTGTTGAGACCGACTGCATCATAATAGCAGGTTGAAGTGCATTGTTATTCCTCCATTCATATGTCTTCATATGAAAGCAATGAGTCGAATACATAATGAGAATCTGCAGTGTTTGATTAGGCTTTTTTCCATGGAAAATATTTCCATCACAAATTTTCCACCAATTGTAGTGTTTGATAGCTTATATTTTCCATGGAATTATTTTCCAAAAAACTATCATTTCCCATATTTTCTTCTAAAATGGTGGAAAATGAAACTTGTCCAACCCATAGAAAAATATCATTTTCCATGGAAAATAACTATTTACCATGGAAAATAATGACAATCAAACACCCAAATTAAGTTTTCCATGGAAATTTTATAAAATTTCATGGAATTTTTTTCCTAGGAAAATAATTCCATGGAATTAATTTCTTTTCCATATCTTTTCCACCTTGCAATCAAACGCACCTACAAATTTATAGAAAAGGAATCATAAAGAAACGTTTAATAAGGAAACTCAGAACCAGCCTAGTACGAATGGATGTTAAGAATAATGAAACTGGAACTATTTTCTTAAACTGAGTCTATACTGGAGACCACTGTGTAAATTTTACAATATGAGTTGAAAAGGGATTGACACAATGCGAAACCGGCAAAGCACGATGGATCCTACCTACACAGACAATAACTACAAGATTTGTAATCAACTTTTATTTGAATTAGTAAACCAGGCTGTCAATTTTTCAAGTAAGAAATGTAGATCTGAATGTATATTTCTGACGAATTGATATCAAGTATTACTATCAAATTTTTAGTATGAAATTTCTTCATAAGCCCATAGAATATTTGTTACTTTTGAAGATATTATGAGGAACAATGGAAGTCTCTGTGGGAAAATATTATTTGGTTGCCATGTTTTTGCAAAAATTTTCCTCTACTATAAACCAAAATAGTCTACATGTGGAAAATATTATCTTGCTTGGAAAATTTAAGTAATTTTGTTTGGATAGCATCACATTTCTTGTTTGGAACAACAAAAAGTTGCAATATATCAATATTTGAGAGAAAATAAAAATTTGATTAATATTGTGGAACATCATATGGATAGCATCATATCATATGAACATCATTTTGTTTGGTATGCTCATCTCTATTATTTGATTACATCCGCGTATAGCAAAGTGTTGCCTATATGCTTTTAAGAACTAAAATCCAGTTACATATTATAGAAGATTCTTATAACTTTCTAAGGTTGCAAGTTACTCCAGTTTTTGTTCGGTAATTTAATCATTCTATGACAAGCATACTTAGTAAATACCATGGATGCATACACTATAGAGAATCTAAATTGTCTCTATGTTTTTTCATTTACTATAAGGTTGGATTATATTGGAGATATTTAAATTTTTATTGTTTATGCATAATATAAGCTATTTGTTTGCTTGAGTTTCGTACAACCTAAATGGGTGCATGCATGACCGATATTGTGCAGCATGCCCGGGGGAACCTAGTCGTCAGTAAATTATTTTTGCAGGTCGCAGCGGGTTGCTGGCCCCCGAAAGGCCATAAATTTAATGTTGGTATTATAAGCTATCATAGACCTGGAGTTCTATGTTTATAATAAATTTCTATTGATTAATACTATTTTTTCTTATAAGTATTGATAAATATATTGTCATATCTAGGAAATAGAATTTATAGGAAATTTATAGTTGAAAATACTTTATATTTTCTAAGAAAACAAAACAATAATTGTTGTCTAATTGTCCTACAAAATTTTATAGACTTGAAGTTCTATATCTAAACCTACCTATGGATTATAGGACACATAAATAATATAAAATTTTCTTTCTCTCCAGATGTCAAACCTTATTAAGTTGGAATTCCCTGCCCTAGAAGTTAACGGAAGTAATTATCTCGCTTGAAAATTAAATGCTAAGCTTCACCTCAGCTTCCTTGACTTGGTACACACACTGAGTACTCCAACAAAGCCAATTAGTCTTGGAGACAAGGCTACGACAATTTTTTTTTGTCGGCATCTTCATGCTGATTTGAAGAATAAGTACCTGAATATAGAAGATCCAAAATTTTGTGGAAATCCCTAAAGGCTAGATATGACCACCAAAAAGCAGTCATCCTCATAGCAGCGAGGAATGAATGGACCAATCTTCGATTCCAGGTGTAACACCCAATTTTCCAGATGAGGATAATTTTGAAATTTTGTAATTATAATTATTATTTATTGATATTTATTTCACATTATAATTTTTGGTGATTTTTAATTATTTTTAAACTATTTAAAAATTACTTTGAGTCATGACTTGTGATTTTGGTGTGCAGCTAGTGAAACCGTAGAGACTGCATGACCTAGAGCCTAACCACGTCATTAGGATGATTTATTATCATTTTTAGCCTAGGGGTAATTTGGTCATTTTGACTTATTGGAATTATTTAATGATTTATTGAATTGGTGATTCCTAGTTTGGGCTTTGACTTATAGAGACTTGTAGACTAGTCTAAAACCTAACCCTAGCTATTGTAACCCTAGACTAACTTAGGTTAACCTACTTTTAGTCATTAGAGACTAATTTTGGAATATGAGGATTAGTTTGAGTGAAATCATTTCATGATTTATGGTTAATGAAATGACTTATGATTTCATGACTCAATGACTTATGACTTGGACCATGGCCCATAACTAGAAGCCCTAACCCTAACCAAACCCTAAATGACCAGCAACATAGGGATCCCCACCCTATATAAACACTTATTCATTAGGGCTTGCCTCTTTTTATCATTCCAACACTTGGAGAAAAGAAAAGGTATTGTCCCCCTTCCAAAAATTCCCATAAATCCATTTTAATTCCTTTTTAATCCTAGTCTTTTGCAATAGGTTCTAATTTCTGTATATTTTATAATTCTGGAGGTTAATCTCAGCTTTGGGCTCATTTGGAGCATTTGGCCATCAAGAGGAACACCCCCCATTTGGAGCTTTTCCATACAATTTGCACCTATAGGTAAAACTCCTCAAATTGATTTAAATTTCTATTTTCTTTGCATTTAGGGCTAGATCCAGGAGTCCCCTAGCTGTCCCTGGAATTTGGGCACAATTCGTGTCAGTTTCGTGTCCGTATCGGACACGTATCCATTTGATAGGCTAGGTGTTCAATAGAATGCCCCTTAGGAATTTATTTTCGATTTTTGAAAATGTAATTACATGGATTGGTAGATCTTAGTATGTACATTAAATTTTGTGAAGGGTGTTAGGTATTTCTGTGTCATTTCGTATCTGTTTTTCGTGTTGGACACGCTGTGCACACACGTACACTGTGTCTTGCTACTCGGGCACAATAACTCCCTGTGTAGGACACGTGGACACGCTATTTTTGGCGAGGATGATGGGGCATAGACTAACATCATTCTCCCAAAATATGGGGCCCTAAGGTTCAGTGTGCGAGGAGAAATCCTCCTCGCACTGGCCGCACTGGCCGCGCGCGCGCTGTGCACGCGTAGTTTCTAGCCACTGACATGGCTCTAAAGCCGACACGACACGCACCTAGGACACGGTTCAGGGGCATACACGTGTAGCCCTATAGGTGGCAAACACATGGGCATGAGCACGAGTCGTGTCGTGCCCCGTGTCACGCGCAGGACACGCGTGTATGCGTGCACGACGCAGCGCACTGTCTGTGCACATGTGCGTGTCTGTGTGTGTTTGGACACGCTCTTGTCCACTTGGTAGGACACGAATGACTCATGGTACATGGGTACAAGTGGTGAATGGTTTACCAACCATTTATTGGTCATTTTAGCACAATTTTGGTGTTCAATTTCGAAGTTCCTGTTCCCACTGATACCATGGGTGATTTTCGAAATCCTGAACTGTGATTTCAGTTTAAATTGAATTTTTTTATGATGTTCTAATTTGCCACATTGTTTCACACATGTGTAATAGGACTTGCTATATGGGTGTTACATATTAGTTTTGGTTTTTGTACTTGATAATAGATTTTCGTAGTTGGAATGATACAGATGTTGACTGATACACCCTACCTGTTTCAATCCTGAAAATTTTCCATTTTGTAAAAACTGAATTGGAAGTTTTATTGCCATGATTAAATTCCCTACTTTATGGTTAGTTCACTGTTAGTTATGTCTAAATACTTGGGTTTGATTGATGTTAGGAATGAGGTTTTGTTTTGATCTTTAATGTTGAGTTGATATAACAAACTGTCATTTAAATCTGATTTCGTATTGCCTTCATTCCTTTGCCACATTCCTGAGATTTAATCTCAGTTTTCCTGAGAAGTATAATTGACCATGTACATTCAATCCTCTTATCAATCGCATAACACCCATTGTAAATCCCTGAGTAATATTTCACTAACTGTCACTTGTTTTCAGTTTTCTGAAAACTGAAAATCTTAATTTATCACACTGTTTTTCATATGCATATACACACACACTTTGAACATTAAAATAACTGAGAGCCATTACTAAGGAATTCTAATATTTAATTCCTGAGTTATACACATGTATCACACACATAATCCCTCTTGTATTCACAGCATACTCATAAGCCCTGCCATTAGGCATTGTCCTAACCATAGTGCTATGTGCATTGACTGATTCCTGAACAATTGGTTCACTAAATTGGTTTTCTGTCCCTAATTATTTTCTGAACATGTTGTGAATGAAGGATATTCATTGGTATTTCTTTGAACTATCATCCCCTTCCTATATGCATATCTGAACTGCCTTTCACTAAGTCACACACACATGTTAGTTTCAATCCCACACACTCATGTTCCATTTGACACACACACACACACAGTTAGTTGACACCCTAAAATCTGTGACACAAATTGACACATTGGCTTGACACTTGCACATCACTCTCACCGACACATTGGCTCACTCATGCACACACACACAATCTGAAATGGACCCTCACACACATTCTAAACTATCATCACACACAAAACTGAAATGTTAGGTTGGGATGTGGGGGTTTATGTTTGAATAGAGGAAATGGGTTTTGGTGCTTTATGGGTATATTTAAACTGTCACACTATTCAATGTACACACACACACTCATGAACTGTACACACAATATCACACACACACACACACTTGGACACATAGGTGTGTTTTCCTATTCTCTATACATAGGTATATATATATATAAATGTATTGATATGTATATATATCTATATGCTTGATAATAATGTGGTGAATATGTGTGATATTATATAATGTAATGTATATACAATATGTGTGATATAGCCTATATGGCCTATAGCCTATATGCATGGCACATTACACTTGGGTGTATCCCTCCAGGCATATAGCCTATGGCTCGTAAACCTGTGTTTCTATCTTGAATGCCAGTGTAGGAGTGTGGTTGGCTTGTATAGCCTAGAAATTGAGTGTGCTTGCTAGAATAGGCTGGGTAGGCCTAGTGAGACTTGAATAGACTAGTATTGACCTAGTTGACTGGTGTAGTTGACTTGGGTTGACCCAGAGTTGACCAAGTTTGACTTGGACCTAGTTTGACCTAGACAGTTGACCATGTTTGACTTAGAGTTGACTTTGACCTAGATTGACCCAGAAATCATGTAGATTGCATCGTAGATTTCATTTACCTTATTTTAAACATGTCATAACCCATACTGCTCTATTTAGGACGTTGTGACTCCGGTGCAGACATCTGATATTTCATTACTCTTTTCAGAGTAACAGGCGAGTACATTCTCTGATAGTTCTTTCATTTATTTGATGATTACTGTGATTCTGTTCTAGTATAGTTCTATTTGATTCTCTGTCACAACATTTATTAACATTTTAGATTCATTTACTCGCAATACATGTACTTTATTTGTCTAACCCTATTACTCGAATCACTCACAAGACTCATCTACTCGAAACACCTACAAGTATTAAATGTACAAATCATGCAAGAATCATCATTACAAGAACGATAGCCATCGCTGCTGGGCCCGATATACGATGTGTCGTATTCAACAAGAATCACCAAACAAGAATGATAGCCATCGCCGCTTGGCCGAGCATGCGATGTGCCGTATTACAAGAATGATAGCCATCACCGCTTGGCCGAGCGTGCGATGTGCCGTACTCATTACAAGAATCGCCTACAAGGATTAGTGTACAAGAATCTTATAAGAATCACTTCACTCAAATCTTTGAGAAGAATCATCTACTAGAATCATCATGTACAAGAATCATTTACTAGACTCAAATTGTATTAGACTCACATTGGGATTACACTCAACTTACATTGTACAAACTGGACTTATAACATGTTACCCTAGTTCAGCTAGATCTTATTTTGCAGTCTTTCTTGCCATAATTCTTCTTTTATTTCATTACCTTACTTCCTTGTTCCTTTGCTATTTCTCTACATCATTACCTGTATAAAACTGCCATTATCATCAATATAACTGTCTATAACTGTTTTATAGTATTCGTCATTACTTGGATTTTCTGGATGAGATGTGCTCGTTCCTGTCCTGACTGGACCTGTTGAAATTTTACAGATGATTGCCCTGAGGACACATGCCCTATATATTATGGACCCGGAGACGGGATGACTATCTTTGGCCCCGACACTCAGGAGTGATCGGGATTTAGTTTAGTAGACTAGCATTTGTT
The DNA here is from genome assembly GCA_029216955.1 of Iris pallida. Lineage (NCBI taxonomy): Eukaryota > Viridiplantae > Streptophyta > Magnoliopsida > Asparagales > Iridaceae > Iris > Iris pallida. Next base: position 63,357 of record JANAVB010042223.1, read on the forward strand.
CCATATTGAACTTGTTATAGAAGTTTTGAGACTTGTGTAGTATTTGAGATTTGTTGAGAGTTGTTATTATTTTAGTGGTTGTTCTTCTATTCTTAGTTAATTCTTCTGTGTTTATCTTATCGTGCTTAGACTGTGATTGAGTTCAATATCTTATACTTGTCCTCCGTTCGGAGTTGATCATGATGAGTACATTATAATTGCGTGAGTTGCTGGTTAGATAGTAACCTAGGACAGCTCTCTACCGCCGATACTGCGGCGTAGGCTGGGCGTCGTTACGTATTCGTACCCTCACAGTGGGTGCGGGTCGTGACACCAGGATTTTAAGTCAGTATTTGAATACAACTCAGCTATGTTCAATATCGCATCGAGGCTTGAGTTGTGTGAAGAACCGGTTAACCAGGAGCAAATGATTGACAAAACCCTCTCAACTTTCCATGCCACAAATATATTGATGTAACAACAATATAGACAACAACACTACTCTAAGATTTTAGAACTCATCTCTGTGCTCCTAGCTGCCGAGAAAAATAATAAGGTACTCATGAAAAATCATAATACTAGGCCTACTGGAACACTAGCATTCCCTGAAGTGAGGAAAAGGCAGAGGCAGAGGCAGAGGACGTTCTGGATACTCTAGCAGAGGTGGTTACAGAGGAAGAGGGAAGCATGGTCACCCCAGCAGTGGTAGGCATATTGAGCCATGGAAAAAAAATGTAAAAAGCATATTCCAAACGAAGATCAAGAAAATGAAAATATATAGCACCAAGAGACACATGTTTCAAATGTGGACGTGAAGCCCATTGGTTCCGCACCTATCGTGCATCCAAAGAAGTGGCCAATTATTAGAAAACCCCGAAGGATGAAACGAATGCCATTCTTGACATGGACCATGATGACCTCCTTGGTGACAAATTTGAGGCACAAGAAAAGGCCAATATGACATCTGCAAATTTTTTTGGGGATGATTAGTCACTCCATTTTATTTATTGAGAGTAGCAAACATTTTGATTTTTAAAGACTATGTTGGTAGTAATTTAGATTGATAGTATTTGCATTTAAGTTTTGAATTGTTAATAATTAACACCCAACATTGTTTGGGTATTTATGTTCAATTTTGATTCTCCTCTGATAAATAAATCTGTCTAGAGACATAGAAATTTATAATCTTCTACTTTAATACGACAAAATTGCCACCGTTAGGAGGAGATATTGGAAGATAAATATCTTGTTCAGGGAGAACGTCGTGAATTTTTGTTCTAGACGAAATTAATGAATATCAACGTTCCAGAAGAATGTCGTAAAAACATCGTTTCAGAGAAATGTAGAATGGGATACTTTCATCTTGACTAAATTAGGAGATATTATTTCTTATGTTTCACTACAAAGAATTATTAGATGTTTACCCAATTTTGCTGCATAAAATAGTTATACCAACTATGTATTTATCTCCTACTAGAAGTAAGTAACAAAAGAATCAAATATATGCCAAATAATACTAAAGGATCTAAAGATTCATCTCTCCAAATGAAGAGGCCGTATAATACAACACACCATAATAATCTTGAAGAAGCAGCTCCCGAAGAAGCGTCTCCTATAGAGAAAAAGTTCATGACGGTCTGGAAGGTGTCATGAACCAAAGATCGAATTTCTCAAATTTCTCAAAGTATATCGCTCCGGTAGAGGATATACCTCAGATTCCAGAAGAGACTGAGAAAGAGGTACCGGTGCCCATGAAATCTATGTTTTATACATAGTTAAGAGAAAATTTGAAATAAGAAGTTTGTCATAAATGGCATTATCAAATAAAGAATAAAGGCTGATAAATTAAAGGATAACACTAAAACCACGAATAATCTAAGGAAAAGATGCGATATCTCTCGCAGGACGTAGAATGTTTAGTCCTACAGTACAAAACCCAAAAAGGCATAAACTCGGTAGGTTTTGAATGGGTGTTTATAACAAATAAAGATCCAAATATAAAGCAATATTAGCTCAAGGATTCACGAAATGATCATAATAGAATATAAATAAATATATTCTTTGATCATGATAACCTAAACATATCCTCGAAGGTCGTAGATTTAAAATTTTCAGGTAAATCCTTGAAGGATTTGATATTATCTTGTTATCTCCAAAGGATCTATATATGGATTAGACAATCCAGAAGAATGTGATAGGCTCATTGAGTTTATAGAGAAATCTTGAACGAATTTATTAAAAATGGTCACCTCTGAAGTAAGCGTCTCCTAAAGAGAATAAAAGTGCCTCCTGAAGAGATAGATAATATGACAGTATCTCCTGTAGAGATTTAAAATATCTCCAGAAGAGATAAAGAATCTCCCGAAGAGATTGGAATCTCCCGGAGAGATTGGATTCTTCCGAAGAGATTGGAATCTCCCGAAGTAATTGGAATCTCCCTTAGAGATCAAAAATCTCCCGAAGAGAGAAGAATCTCCAGAAGAGATAAAGATAAATATCCAAAAGAGATCTCATGTAATCTCATAAAAGGATGAAGCTCTAAAAAAGATCTACTATAAATCTCTCCTGTAGAGATAAATCTCCTGTAGAGATTTAATACGAATGATATACCTATAATGGTTAGGTCAGTAGGATCTTTTACAACCAAAAGAACATGTTCTGGGTCCTGAAGTACCATATTTAACTCTTTATTGTCATTCATTCATCACAATATTTTAGAATAATATTAGGCACATAAATTATTCTTCATGAATGTTTTGATCTAATGAGATATGCAGATGAATGGTATTCATTAAGGGGATACCACAAACAAGGTATGTTTTATAAATAATGTTGCCGGTACTTTTAAAATCAAATCATCACGACAAAAAAGAATAGAGAATGTACAAGGCTATTTTTTCAACAGTTCAACATATTAGGGGGAGCTACGAGCTTTCAGGAATCACAAATAAAGTCTGCAATATCTTCATAAGGATTTGAGTATAAATGTATAGAGAAATAAAGTGTTAGGGTGAGATATAATATTGTATTTAGGGTTATTTTTTTTTATTTCGTATTAATGTAAGAACAAGAATGTAATATTTTTGAAGGGGAACATCATGTAGATGTAAGCATCCTGAAGATGCCAATGGTGGCATCTTGAAGTATGTCTTTACGCATTGTACTATTTTCCTTCATTGAGATTTTTTTCCACTGGGTTTCCCTTCGAAAGGTTTTTAATGAGGCAATGTAAGTCGCACCCACTTGGACTCCTAAAGAATCATATTCCTGAATAATATTATTGTACTCTTTTTTCTATGGATTTTTTCCAAGGATTTTTCCTAGAAAAGTTTTTAATGGGGCAATAATTAAAGTGGGCTTCCAAGGGAAAGTATTGTGATTTGAGAAGGCCTAAATATGGATGCCCTTATCCATACCCACAACATCCTTCAACCTATTCCCTCTATATATGTTATCAATGAGAAAGCTACTTATACTTCTTTTCTGGCTACCACATTCTTCTCACTCTCTTCTATTTTTACAGCAGTAGACAATATTTTAAAAAATGCATAATGTAAAGAGATCAAAGAGAGCAAATTCAAACACTAAGGTTTATACCGATTTTCCTCTGAGAGGACTAGTCCAGTCTCGAATACTCAACTCGATATTGAATCCACTATCTCGTGAAATATAAGGTTTGAATTTGAAGCGCTTGCATCTCTTTACAACATGTACTTTTTATGCGAAGAGCACAACTTCAACTTGTAAGCCTTTAACCCTAATGACTTGCCAATTTCTGGAACGATCAAAACTGAGATATTTTTAAGCCTTTTTTATAACTCAAACCAACTTCTAGATTGAACCGATCTGGCACTTGCTTGGCTCGGAGTCGTACAGGCTTAGATAGAAAGGTTAAGTAGCTCAGAGAACTCTTAAGGAATAGAAGAGGAGAGAATGGAATAAGACGAATAGAATAAATAATTTTCCTTTATTTATAAAGTTTAGGAGGACCGAACTCGGGCAGAGTTCGATTCCCTAACGTTCATAAATTCGAACATTGGAGCCGAGTCTACAGGGTGACTGATCCAATGGGATATTAGGTCAGGGGGAACTGAGTTTGGTCCGAGTTCACTTGCCCTATATTCGAGTTGGTTGGGCTCTTTTTTGAGTAGATTTTAGGCTCCTTTTTAGTGTACTTTTGTGTAGGCTTTCTGTGGACTGAATGAACATGATTGATATAGGCTTTATGAAAAGCTAAGCCAAGTACAAAATCATTCCGATGTACAAATTGTATAGGCTCAACAAAGTAAAAAAAAAATAGAAATAAAAGTAAAAACGAAGAGCACTTCGATGATGCCTTTTTCCTCAACAGCAGTTATCCAAAGATCAACATATCTGGGAATATGTATACCAAATCAGCGAAACCCCCGAGTGCGAGGCCCCGGATAGGTCGCTGGACGGTTTTGAGAAATCTTCTTGTATAATGCCGTCTTTGGCCTATCATTAGTTCTTCATTGCATATGTCATGGTTTGATCATGCTTACTGCTTGCCTGCAAATACATGTTAGGCGAACAAAGCAGTATAGTAGTATGATAAATTTAATGAACAGTAGGACAATGCTAAGTTTAACTAGCAATGATAGTGATTATATGAATATTAGTGACATCATTATGTTAAACTCAATCAATTAGCCATATTCAAATATATGATATAATCATTGGGCTAACAATCTTCGCATTTTTTATTATGGCAAATCATTTGTGTTTAAGATAGATGCGATAGACGCAAGTATCAATAATAAATACATACTACTAGAATATTGTGTGCTAACTTAAACTTATTTCTCCTCCATTGACATGACAAAAAATAAGCTCCCCAGTAATAAGATATAAAATAAAATTAATCATAATAGATGGGAGGCAGAACAAATTATAAACAACAATTAGGGTTCAAACAAAAATTTATGAAAAATATAGCAATAGTTTTCAAAGAGACAAATAAAGGATTGTAATAAAAGGTAGATACAAATATAGTAGAAATCAATCATTGGTCATAAATAATACCTACAGATCTAGTATATACCAATATAAAATCCAAATATAGTATATATAAAAGATATAATAAGACTTTTAATAATGATCACAAAAAATATAATTCACACTTTGTCCATACAAATTAGTGAATCATTTCCATAAAGGGTATGACCATTGAAAAGAAAATAAAATAGATCTACTATAATATATCAACTTACCCAAGTTCATGCATTTGAACTCAATTACCTTAGCATGATATATGAATATCATGAATATAAAGGTAATGGAGACAAGATACTTGAGAAGAAAAAATTTAGTCGACTTGAATGCTCTCCCGTAAAGTTTGACCAGTCTAAATGTAGATAATCATAAACTTTGTGATAAAACCTCAATAAGAAAAGCCAATGTAATGATAGCCCAATAATTATCAAGATAAGAAAATCAAGATAATAAAAGAAAATTCTAACTTGTAAACCTGTAACCATGAGAGAACCAAGAAGAATTAAAGAATATCATATATTCTCTCATAAATCTTCTACAAATTAAAATATCATGAACAAAAAAAAACAAGGTATTTTAACTAAAAGAATATATGTCCATATGAACTAGGTATACCACGTATTAAGGGAATTAATGAATTTCAACCAATTAATTTTCTTCCCTTTAGAATATGCGTATCTAGTTCAAAAATATTTATATGTATAAGATACATAAAATAAATAATCACAAAATCTAAGGAATATTCGAGATATGGATCTTTATCCCTTTGATCAATGCATGAAAAGTTCCAAACTTAAAACACAATATCATATTTAGGTAGGTAAAATACATATCCACTAACCAAACTCTTAACGATGAACAAACAAAATATATCTCCAAGAAAATTATATATATATATATATATATATATATATATATATATATATATATATATATAATATATATATATATATATATATATATATATATATATATATATAAAATATATATATATATATATAAGGTTTTTCTTGTTCGCGTGAGCTTCGCTCCCATGGAGATGCGTGATCGTCCCCGTCTTCTCTTCCAGCTGGCGCAGGTCGGTCTCCCGCGGCCGATCGTTCGCTCCTCGGAGGTTCCTTGGTCCCTCCTCCATCGCCATCTTCCTTAGCCTTCTCCTTTTTTTTTTGCCTCCTCGGTGGCCTCTCGTACGTCGGGGCCCACGACCGTCCTCCCTCCAGGAGGCGAGGTCCCGCCGGCTCCTCCGTGCTCAATTTTGCTATGGCCCATCGACATTCTGTTCTTGTTGGGTTTATCGCCTTCTCCGGCCCCCTTCCTTCTCCTTCTCCCATCCCTCTCCCCCGACTTCCCAGCCGGCCTTCCACCAGTTGCCGTCGCACCGGCATCCACGGACACTTAGTCTGTCGCCATCTCTGCTGAGAGAGGTTGTCCTCCTCCCTCGGGCATTGTGACGGGATTTCCTCACTCGATCCTGTCACATCCCTATTTGAATTCACATTTGAATTCAAATTTCTTGCCATCTGTTGGAGCTTGCCACCTGTCCCCTGCGGACCCTATTGGGTGTGCGGGCCTTTCCCAGGCACAATCCGTTGGTTGCACATCAGGGGTGCCTTTGTCCATTACGGACGGCGCCCCTTCGGTTCATGGCCTCGCACAAGTTATGCCTTGCACGACTCCCTTGAGCCCGCAGCCTTGTACGCCTGTTGACCCCATGATGTGCGTGCCTCCTTTTGGTGGTGCCCCTCGGCTGGGTGCAGCTCGGTCGCCCCCCGCTATGCTATCCTTTGATTTGGTGCCTTCCAGCCTGGCCTCACTTCCCTCTTCGGGCATGGTGATTCTCTCGTCCTTTGAGCCCCAGCTCTTGGACTCCTCGGTCAGGCCGCAGCCCCATTAGGACTTCCTCTGTCTCATGCAATTTTGTGACCTATCGCCTTCCCGTGGTGCCTCCCTCTGCGTACGGCCTCACTGATCAGCAGTCTTTGGTCCCCTCTGCTTCTGGAAGCCAGCCCTCTCTCTCGGTCTCCTACGCTGATAAGGTTCACCCAGACATGGTTGCCAAGAAATCCTCGATTATTTAGGATATGGACCTTCTTAGATAGAATATCCCCTTCAGTCTGATGGTCGAGAAATAACGGTGCCATTCTCCACAGCCGACCTGGCTTCCCTATACAAGAGATTCTCCTCCACCTTCGTCATAAAATTCCCTACGGGTTGCCCGAAGCTAGCCCGGGTTCAAGAAGTTGTTGTCACTTGGAACCTCACATCTGAAAATAGGGTCGATCCCATGGACCCTAAGCATATTCTTCTGCACCTGTCCTCGGCGACAGACTATAAAATTGTCCAAACTCGGAGGTCGGGTAGGATCGACTCTAAAGTTATGACGATCGCCAAACCGTCACAGGACCTTAGCTCGCAAGAAGATTCGCCTATTGTCTTGGCATGGGGCACCCTCCCCAACCCCCTGCTCATCTATTTTATACCAGCAACTTTGAAGAGGATTGTAAATTCCTTTGGCACCTTAATGGCAATGGCTGAGGAAACTCGCAACCTGACTAAAGCTAATTTTGCTAAAGTATGCATGGAGCTTTACGTCTCGAAGGACCTCCCTAAATCTATCCAATTTTGCTCGAAAATAAAACTCACACCCAACATATTATCTATGATAATAATACCATCTACTGCAACCATTGTCGGAAGAAAGGCCATCTCATAAAGTACTATTACAGAGCACACCCGGAATGGAGAAAGAAGGTTGACCCTACGACGACCCCAAAAAATTTGTCTAGTCAAGCTCAGAGATCACCGCTTCTCTCCTTACCCAACTCCCACATCAGGTTTGAAACCAGCACGAAACCGTCTCAAGGTAAGAAGCTAGTGAAAGGACCCACGAGACATGGCACTACCCCCACCAAAACCACCTCTCTCATTCTCACCAGCAAATTCAATATATTAGCCACTGACAAGATAATTCATCTTGAATACAACCAGATGGCCAACTTCGATAAGAGAATCATGGAACCCAGCAACAACTCACTAGAAGAGGCAACTCAGCCTAACAATCACAAGGACGACAACAGAGAGAGCAAGACACAGAAGGCTAAAGAGTCAACTGAAATAGAGACTACACAAAATTCAGACCAGGATATACAGAATAACCCTAACAAGGAGATCACCATTCAACTGGAATAGCTGGCTAATATAGGCCCTAAACCATTTCTCAGGATGAAGTAAGCTCTGGGTGCAGGCTTTGTAGATCAAGAAAACTACTTCGGAGTTTTAGCATATATAGAGGGGGAGGTCTATTTGTACCCCGAATGGAAACGACAGACTTAGAAAGTTGCCTGAAGGAGGTCAATAATGGCAACAACAAAAAAGCCAGTAAAAGAAGACTAAAAAAGCCTACAATTATGATCATCAGATCTGCCACAAAAAACAACCCCGCTTCCCAATATTATAGATGATTAACATCCTTTTTTGAAACGTCCGGGGCATCGCTAATAAACCTACTTTTAAAAGATTAAAAGGTCTCAAAAGAATCCACAAGATTGATATTTGGGTGATTATTGAACCCAAAATCCCCCCAAGAAGATCAAATCCATTCAACTACAACTTGGCTTCCCCTCTGCCATTCCCGGCTATCATGACATATGGATCCTCCAAACCGCAGATGTCAAGCTTGAGATCGGCCTGGACTCGACCCAGACACTTGTGCTGGCTAGAACACCATTTGATTTAATACTGATCCCTGTTGTCCGTTGTCCATGGTAGCTGTGAGAATGTGTCACGAACCGCACCCACTGTTAGGGTACGAGAACGTAACGACGCCCATCCTACGCCGCAGTGTCGGCGGTAGTACGCTGTCCTAGGTCACAACAACTAACATATAATACTAAGCAGTTTATACTCCCCAAATGGGGGTGACATAGCAGATACAGTCTCAATCACATCTAAGGTAGAGCATGATAAAGATAGATAAAACATGAAATCCAAAAGAGATACAGGAGATAGAAGTCTAAGGGTCTAAGATACATAAACCCAGAAATACATCTCAAAACTCAAATACAATAATCCACAAAGTAAATACAACTCCAGACAAAATGAAATAACTATCTAAACCTCTACTGTGTCTCCTCTATGCTAGCAGGCCATCCCAGGCTATCTGTAAAATTTATCAACAGGTCCAGTCAGGACATGAGCGAGTACAGTACATCTCAACAGATCATAGCAGATTAGAAAATATAATCATACAGTAAAGTAAGATACAGGTACTGAAAGAAGTGCAGTATGTAAACAGAGAGAGAGAGCTGTAATAGAAATATCTACTATAAATAGAGACTAACAGTGGCTAGTGATTCAGAGTACAATATAGACATGTAAATGGCCTGGGATGATTCTGATAAGACACTACGGAATGATTCTGATAAGATACTACTGGTGTATTATTCACATGTCCATTTCTACTCCCCCGTACCCCCAATCAATACATAAGGATCCAACCAGGTTATGTTATGATTCTATGGAACAGCCCCCGAAGGGTGGTAAGCCCCCGAAGGGTGATAAGCCCCCGAAGGGTGGTACATAGTAGACCCATAAATGGGATAAGGATTCCAGGAAGACTCTGTGATCATAAGAGTATATGTCACAAGTGATCGAAGAACCAACGAAGCATAGTGATACGCCATGTAAGTAAAACGCACAGAACATAGAGTACCCGATGCTCCCTAAGGATAACATCTCAAGAAGGGATCCATATAGTACTAATCCGTGTGACCAACGTGACAGTATCAAGCAAAGTAATTTAATGCAGAAAATAATTCTAAGCAGGATATAAAATGATCAGAGAATGTACTCACCTGATAATCTGAACAGCTGATAAGTATAAGGGGTCCAACTGAAGCCACAGAGTCCTATTTAAAGCAACACAGGTTACAAGGTGTTCAAGTTGTAATAAATAAATCTCTACAAGCAATCTATTTTATCCTAGGTTCTTCTTAGTCAAAATAACTCTAGGTCAACTCCGGTCAATAATTTAGTCAAACTAGGTCAAGTGTTGTCTTACAGTTGACTTTGGGTCAACTGGTCAACTCTAGTCAAACAGGGTCAATTCTAGTCTAATTATTAAGGATATAAATTGTACTTCGTTATTCGTACGTCGAAACTTACGACACGCAAATCGAGATAAGAATATCAATGGTAAGGATGATAATCTTATTATTGTGATCCACGGGTCGATCTTGTCAATTTCAGTGATGTGAGATCACTGGAATTGACTGAGCTCAGTTTCGTTGTACTAATCCCGAAATACAAACATTATAAGAATTAATTATTTATAAAAAGGCTAAACTCAGAGAAATTATCAACAAACTTTGTCGGACGATGAAATAAACATCACCAACGTGTCCAGAATGGTCAAATTGGCTAGGATAGCCTACCCATCGGTCCAATTTGGACACAAGGGCAAAAAGGTCATTTCGGGTCAAAACGGTGTCCGTATCGGAGCCGTTTTGCACCGAAAAATGTGTAATAAAACAAGTCTACAAAATATAACAAATTATATGTCTACGAAACTAGAATGACGATACGAACCCAACGGTATCCCCAGAATTGGATTTCGTTGACCCGATCTCAATTTGGCCCGTTGACCAGAACATGGAATTCCGGTTTGCACGGAAATGCGTGTCGGAGTCAAAGTTCTCAAAACTCAGCAAACTATATGTCAACGAGTCCAGAATGACGATAGGAACTCAACGGTATATCCGGAATTGGATTTCGATGAGCCGATCTCAAAATGACCCGTTGACCCGGATATTGGTATCCGATTTGTACCAAAATGCGTGCCGGATCCAATGTCCACCAAAACCTAGCAAATTATATGTCAACGAGTCCAGAATGACGATACGAACTCAATAGTATATCCGGAATTGGATTTCGATGAGCCGGCGTCAAAAAGTCCCGTTGACTCAGAATGTGGGACCTACTTTGCACCGAAAAATGTGCCTGGGCCCACGTTCTCCAAATCTAACAAATTTTATATGAAAACAAGCCAGAACGATGCCACGAGTCTAATGGTGGTGTCAGAAATGAAATTTGGAGTCCCGTGTTCAAAAATAAAATTTTACAAGTTGGAAATTACGAATTCGGACGGCCAACTTTGGCGTCGAATTCAACCAATCAAACAAGCTCACATTGAAACAAAACTGGAGGAGTAGTAAGAGGGTTATACCAGCTTCGCACAGGAACTGGTAGCACGCCAAAAGGAGCTGCGGTGGAGGAGATACAAGCTGACGAAGTTGGCCCCACGAAACTGTCCAACTTTAATACAATTTAAACGGTCAACTTGGTGGCCGGTTTTGATGTATCAAACGATAAAATTAACGGACGAAAATTGACAGGGGTGAAGGCGGATATACCGAGATTGTGACGGAACGAAGAAATCGCCGATCCAACGATCGGATTCCCGGAAAAATGCGTGCAAAGTTGCTGCGACGGAACGCAATTTCATTCTCGTTCCCGAGCTCGTCACGAGGGGACGTCGTGCAAAATGCACGAATCGCCTATTCGGTACGTCGGGGAAGAACGTGGCAGCCACAGGGTGGCTCGCCGAAGTGGGGCGCACCCATGGGGGGGTCGCCGGAGTAACGGCGGCCGACGGCGGCAGCGGATACGTTCGCACGTGCGCACGCCATGCAGCGCAGCTGCTGCTGCCGCGCGCTGGTGGCGCGCTGGCCGGGCGCGGCAGCTGCGGCGGTGGCCACGACTGTGTGGGCGGTGGCTCGCGGCCATGGCGGTGGGGGCACGGCGGCTGCGATGGTGTTTTGGTTGATGATGGTGGTGGCTCGGTTTTTATGAGGAGGAGGAAAAGAGGAGGAGAATGGGGTTGTGCGGTGGTGGAGGAGTGGAGTTTGGTCGACGGCCGACCAGGGGGGGTGGTCCTGCTATGGAGCTCGGGTGAGGAGGAGGAAGTGGTCGGGTTGTGTGAAGAAGAAAGGAGGAAGGTTGTTGGTAATGTTGTTGTTGGTGTAGTTGTGTGTGAAGGAAAAAATAATAGAGTGGGAGAGAGAAAGAGATGTAATAATGTGAGGGGGAAAATTAATGAGGGAAAAATAGAGAGAGAAAAAGAGATTCTCTCCATATTAGAGTTAGGGCCGGCCAAGAAGAAAAATTGTGAGAGTGGGTGTTGGAAAAAAATTGTAGGGTGAGGATTGATTGAGGGAAATCAAGGGTAGTAATTAATTATAGGAATTTTGGTCATTCCTATAGGGATTTAAATAAATAGAGATTCTAATAAATATTGAAATAGGTAAACATGATATTTAATATTATTTTTGGTCGAAGAAAGTGAGGGTGTCAAGATGGAGGGTAACATGGAGCTGGACTGGACTCGGTGGAGCCTGATTGGGTCAAAACCGGATATTGTGCAAAAATCAAATTAAAATTAGGTGTCGATGATCATGGGTAAATAAGTAGCACATGGGGATTCCAATAAATTGGATACAAGTGTCGGACGGGTAGTAGGCTCAATGTGGGCCATGTCCATAATTGGGGCTGACAGGTTTTTGGTCGACAGGGGACCCATAAATCAAGATGGAAGATAAATGTGACACCGTGGGGTGAAATAAAATCGGATCACGTGTCAGGAAAGTTGTGCGAAGCAAATGGAGCACAAAATGGCGTGTCTGAGTGGGACACGAAGGTCATGGGTGACGAGCGTCTCGAGTAGATCATGCATGAGAAGTTGGTTTCAAGAAAATAACTGGTCTTGTGCTCCTAAATTAAAAGTCACGGTAACGTGCTAATAATGATCAAGGAAAAGAGTGGGAAAGTTAATTAATGATCAAATGGTCTAATTCGACCCGAAGTTCAGCGAAGCAAAAAGAGCACAAGGGAACAAGTTTGAGTGGGATACTATATACCATCTTGAAGGTAATCCTGTCCACTCCAAAACTCGTGAAGAAGATTTCCAGAGTTGAACATCCCTGACACTCCAAATATCAAAGGCACGGAAAAGCACACTTAAGGAAAAATAACAGAATAAATTATTTATCGAAACCAATCAATCAGAAAATAAAAAAAAAATGAAAAAAAATCAACCCGAAATACTGGGTGCTCACATCCTACCCACCTTATAAAAATTTTGTCCTCGAAATTAAAATATCCATACTCCTTCTAGGTTAAACCCCCACTGTCACGACCCGTACCCGCTTTTCGGATACGAAGCGTGTCCAAGCCCAGCTATGTATCGAACGGACTCCAGCCCATCTCGAATACGTAAACGCTGTCAAGGCTATGGTTTCTGCCAAATCATGGCAATGTAATCTATATCTCAATCCACAATAAGAATATAAAACATGAATGAACACCATGGTCGTGGTTTGTAGCCCACTACCATAAATATTCGATAAGACTCTAAAGGAAATAACAAGAGTCTAAACTGAATTAAGAAACATGATATCTCATGATAAGGAATGTAAAGCACGAAAAGATAACAACGTAATAATGATACCTGAATCCCACAAGAATCGCAAATCCTCCGCTATCCAGAACTACTAGCTAACTCCATGCAATCGCTAAACCTGAGGAGATCATCAGGTCCTCAGAGGACATAGCAAGATACATAATATACATGCCTATCTAATAGTTTTATCATACGCAAGGAAATAAACAAGAAAGAACAAGGACAAGACAAATGACTACGAACACAAACACGAACACGAATACGAACACGAATATGAACACTAGAACAACTACGTATAAATGAACTGCCGGATGAACGAAACACGATGATCAATGGAAGAAACCAAACCCTCGTCCCGAGTGTGGACTCACTGGTTTGAAACAAACACTAACCCTCGTCCCGAGTGTGGACTCTCTGGTCAGTACTAACCCTCGTCCCGAGTGTGGACTCTCTGGTCAATACTAACCCTCGTCCCGAGTATGGACTCTCTGGTCAGTACTAACCCTCGTCCCGAGTGTGGACTCTCTGGTTAGTTCACGGCAAGGCACCCTCGTCCCGAGTGTGGACTCTCTGGTGCAAATACAACATCCTTGTCCCGTGTGTGGACTCTCTGATGTAAACACCCTCGTCCCGAGTGTGGACTCTCTGGTGCAAGTCAAGTCAAGTCTACACCCTCGTCCCGAGCGTGGACTCTCTGGTGTAATAATCGACATCCTAGTCCCTAGTGTGGACTCACGGATGTAAACAGATCAAGAAAAACACCCTCGTCCCATGTGTAGACTCTCTGGTGCCAAGGACAACAATGTCAAGGATTTAGCAGTTCACTTACACGTACTCGTTCTATGACACGACTCAAGCAAGGTACTGACGAGAACTCCAAATATGAAACACAAGGCTAAAACATGAACATGGCTATAAACAATAAAAACAACTCCACAAAAATAACACGAAAAGCACATGTCCATAAATAATCAAATAACTAAAAAATGAAAAAAAATGCATGTAAGTAAAACTGTAGAGGAAGGCAAGGTATACTTGCCTGGAAGTTGCACGCAGATCCAACAAAAATACAGTTAACTGCCAAGCCATGCAGTCCAAGTCCTCACAACTATCTCCGAAAGCTGAAACAGACAATGCCAACAGTCTCAGAATAGTCAAATTAGCTAGGATTGCCTGTCCTTAAGTCCAATTCTGGACACAGAGGCAAAACGGTAATTTCGGGCAAAAACGGTATCTGCCGTTGGACCCGTTTTGCACCGAAAAGCGTGCCAGAGTCATTGGTCTCTAAAGTCGTCAAACTACATGTCTACAGATCCAGTTTTTCGATACGAACCCAACCGTATATCCAAAGTTGGATTCCGGCGGGCCGTGCACAAAATCGTCCGTCGAGTCGGACCGGGGGCCCACGATACGGCAATTTTGTCAACTGTCTCAGAATCGGACCAAACTTGGCATACAGGACCAGAAAAACGATACGGTCCTGTTGACATAAGTTTCCTCTCGATCTGACGATGGAGAATTTGCAAAGTGCACGATACGGTGAATTTCGACGGATACGCATCAAATTTATCGCGCACACGCAACCAATTTGAATTTCGTCAAAGCCCACACGACCACGAAGCCGATACGCAGCTTTCGATACCTTCGGTGTACGACCACGTCGCTCGGTTTGGCGGGATGCACGTCGTGTGGATGGATTTCTATTATTTTTTAAAATAGTTTTCTAAGTTTTTTCCTGATTTTCACACACCGATTTCTCGACGCACACTAGCTGAAATTAAAAACTACAAAAAGGAAATCGAAGGCCTCTATGTTGTCTAAACTTTCTTAGATTAAAACTTTTTATAAAAACCTTTCTACTGTTCGTGAGTCGGCTTCAAAAAGGGGGTCTCGCAGTGTTTACACTGTTCTTAAGGGCATGGTTTTTTCGGGAATTTTTACTTCGATTCTTGAACCATACGATCAAGTTGCACTCAATCGATTTGATAGGATTTTATCTTGGTTATATTGGCTATCCGTAGCAAGTTATGGATCGAAAAACGATAGAGAATACTCGAAGAAATTCGGTCGAGAAGTGTACCTCACTGCTGTCTATAAACAGAGCAGCGCTCTGTTTCCGTCGACCACCGCGGATTGGGCGGCGCTCCGGCGCCTGTCACAGCGGTGCAGGGCGGCGCGCGTGGTCGTCCAGAGGTGGAAAGTCGACTGGGGTGGCGTCCATGGTGGCGCGACTAGGTTTTTTCCTTGATTTTTGTTTCCGAACTCCCTTCTCGGTTAAACTTCATATATATAAGCTTCTCTCGGTTTGGCTTTATCATCAGAGGGGTTTCCCCGCTCGGGCTGGGGAGCTGGGTTCACTCAGCTGGCTCGGCCCAATGGCTGGAGTGGTATTGGCTGTGGGGCTCAGTTGGTGAGGCTTTGGGCTGCTATGAGGTTAAAGATTTGATTTAATGAAGATCATAACTTTGAACATGCAAGAACCGAGAATAGACTCGTTCTTCTCAGTGCTTGGATGTAATCTGATGAGGGGAAAAATGGATTGGGCCGGGCTGTTACTGCTCGGGTGGGGCTATGGGTTTTGTTTGTTTTTATTATTTCACTTTCTATTTCCTTTTTCTTTTCTTTTTCATTTCATATATATATATATATATATATATATATATATATATATATATATATATATATATATATATATATATACATATAAAAAATATATATCTAGGTACATATAAAAAATATATATCTAGGTATAAAAAATATATAAAAATATATGTATATATATATATATATATATATATATATATATATATATATATATATATATATATATATATATATATATATATACATATAAATATCTAGGTACAATTATACGTATATTTATATATACATGTCATATACGCCTATATATATTTATATATATACACCACACATTTATACATATATATTCACATATACATTTATATATCCAATTATTTACTCTATATATATATATATATACACACCAATATATATATAATTTAGATAAATTACATAGAGTCGAAAATATTTGTTAAAGGAAATTATTTACTAAAATATCAATAAACATTATTTAATATCCAGAACTCATAATATATATATTTAACTAAAATTTGGGGAAAACGTCTACTAGGTTACTGAATTAAAATACTACCACCCAACGCATGTCTACACGGTCGTTTTGGGATGCACTACATGACTACCTGGGCTTGGGCTTGGTTTGGGTCCAGCCTGGCCAATTTGGTTCAACCGGGTCACTCAACGTCAAATAATATAATAATAATAAATAATTAACTATTTATAATAGTCATGTCACAACTTGGCCTGGTTTTCCTAGTTAGGACATCCCTATGGCTAGGTTTTCCCGGGCATGACTAGTACACTAGTCAAGGCACACTGCTACATCTCCCGTGCCACAAATCCTAGTCGTCTAGTACTTCAAAACTCCATTATGGCTAAAGTCATATACCGTAATAATAACTAAATAATTAATTCTAAAATTCTAAAAATCACAATTTAAATCAAATGAAAAATAATAAAAAAATAATTCAAGATTTCCGGGAAGGGGAGCTGCAAATCTACCCACCTTAAAAATAATTTCGTTCTCGAAATTCTAATTTCTAATTATTCCTAAAAATTCAAAAGGAAGTCTACTATTATCTAAATCTCTTTAAATTTAATTCCTCAAAATAGTTTACAACCTTTCCCTAGTAATTTTGTAACTACGAAATCTCGAGGACTTCTACCCACCTTAGGTCACACTACTCCCTTGAAACACGGGTCACTAAAATCTTATGATCCTCTAACTAGTGGCTAATAATTCTACCAAATTATCTATGACATATGGTATCTACAATCTCTCATATCTACAAGCAACCAGTTATTCAATAATCAAGCAATATTATACTATAACTTAGGAATCTCTGATGAATCCTAGACAGCACGATCGTTCGTCACCTCGAAATAAAAAGGACGAGAATCAATGGTATGGAAAGCAAGGACGTTTAATCGAGAGAAAATACGGAGTTTTCAAGAACGTAGAGAATTTCTAGAAGAATTTTCAAGGCAGAGTGGATTAAGATATCTAAGGTTTAGTCAAGTCGCAGGCTCGTACCAGTACAGTTACGTAACCGGTACGATATGCTCTGACCTGCATGGGACACCAAAAAAACTTGTCACGACCCGTACCCGCTTTTCGGATACGAAGCGTGTCCAAGCCCAGCTACGTATCGAACGGACTCCAGCCCATCTCGAATACGTAAACGCTGTCAAGGCTATGGTTTCTGCCAAATCATGGCAATGCAGTTTATATCTCAATCCACAATAAGAATATGAAACATGAATGAACACCATGGGTCGTGGTCTGCAGCCCACTACCATAAATGTTCGATAAGACTCTAAAGGAAATAATAAGAGTCTAAACAGAATCAAGAAACATGATATCTCATGATAAGGAATGTAAAGCACGAAAGGATAACAACGTAATAATGATACCTGAATCCCACAAGAATCGCAAATGCTCCGCCATCCAGAACTACTAGCTAACTCCATGCAATCACTAAACCTGAGGAGATCATCAGGTCCTCAGAGGACATAGCAAGATACATAATATACATGCCTATCTAACAGTTTTATCATGCGCAAGGAAATAAACAAGAAAGAACAAGGACAAGACAAATGACTATGAACACAAACACGAATACGAATACGAACACGAAAATGAACACTAGAACAACTACGTATAAATGAACTGCCGGATGAACGAAACACGATGATCAATGGAAGAAACCAAACCCTCATCCCGAGTGTGGACTCACTGGTTTGAACTAAACGCTAACCCTCGTCCCGAGTGTGGACTCTCTGGTCAGTACTAACCCTCGTCCCGAGTGTGGACTCTCTGGTCAATACTAACCCTCGTTCCGAGTGTGGACTCTCTGGTCAGTACTAACCCTCGTCCCGAGTGTGGACTCTCTGGTTAGTTCATGGCAAGGCACCCTCGTCCCGAGTGTGGACTCTCTGGTGCAAATACTACATCCTCGTCCCGTGTGTGGACTCTCTGATATAAATACCCTCATCCCGAGTGTGGACTCTCTGGTGCAAGTAAAGTCAAGTCTACACCCTCGTCCCGAGCGTGGACTCTCTGGTGCAATAATCGACATTCTAGTCCCTAGTGTGGACTCACGGATGTAAACAGATCAAGAAAAACACCCTCGTCCCGTGTGTGGACTCTCTGGTGCCAAGGACAACAATGTCAAGGATTTAGCAGTTCACTTACATGTACTCGTTCTATGACACGACTCAACAAAGGTACTGGCGAGAACTCCAAATGTGAAACACAAGGCCCAAACATGAACATGGCTATAAACAATAAAAACAACTCCACAAAAATAACACAAAAAGCACATGTCCATAAACAATCAAATAACTGAAAAACGAAAGAAAATGCATGTAAGTAAAACTGTAGAGGAAGGCAAGGTATACTTGCCTGGAAGTTGCACGCAGATCCAACAAAAATACAGTTAACTGCCAAGCCATGCAGTCCAAGTCCTCATAACTACCTCCAAAAGCTGAAACAGACAATGCCAACAGTCTCAAAATAGTCAAATTAGCTAGGATTGCCTATCCTTAAGTCCAATTCTGGACACAGGGGCAAAACGGTAATTTCGGGCAAAAACGGTGTCCGCCGTTGGACCCGTTTTGTACCGAAAAGCGTGCCAGAGTCAATGGTCTCTAAAGTCGTCAAACTATATGTCTACAGATCCAGTTTTCTGATACGAACCCAACCGTATGTCCAAAGTTGGATTCCGGCAGGCCGTGCACAAAATCGTCCGTCGAGTCGGACCGGGAGGCCCGCGATACGGCAATTTTGTCAACTGTCTCAGAATCGGACCAAACTTGGCATACAGGACCAGAAAAATAATACGGTCCTGTTGGCGTAAGTTTCGTCTCGATTTGACGAGCGTACACAAAGTAATTGGAGAATTTGCAAAGTACACGATACGGTGAATTTCGACGGATACGCATCAAATTCGTCGCGCACACGCGGCCAATTTGAATTCCGTCAAAGCCCACACGACCATGAAGCCGATACGCAGCTTTCGATGCCTTCGGTGCACGACCATGTCGCCCGGTTTGGCGGGACGCACGTCGTGTGGATGGATTTCTATTGTTTTTGAAAACAGTTTTCTAAGTTTTTTCCTGATTTTCACACGCCGATTTCTCGACGCACACTAGCTGAAATTAAAAACTGCAAAAAAGGAAATCGAAGGCCTCTATGTTGTCTAAACTTTCTTAGATTAAAACTTTTTATAAAAACCTTTCTACTGTTCGTGAGTCGGCTTCAAAAAGGGGGTCTCGCAGTGTTTACACTGTTCTTAAGGGCATGGTTTTTTCGGGAATTTCTACCTCGATTCTTGAACCATACGATCAAGTTGCACTCAATCGATTTGATGGGATTTTATTTCGGTTATATTGGCTATCCGTAGCAAGTTATGGATCGAAAAACGATAGAGAATACACGAAGAAATTCGGTCGAGAAGTGTATCTCACTGATGTCTATAAACAGAGCAGCGCTCTATTTCCGTCGGCCACCGCGGATTGGGCGGCGCTCCGGCGCCTGTCACGGCGGTGCAGGGCGGCGCGCGTGGTCGTCCAGAGGTAGGAAGTCGACTGGGGTGGCGTCCACGGTGGCGCGGCTAGGTTTTTTTTCTTGATTTTTGTTTCCGAACTCCCTTCTCAGTTAAACTTCATATATATAAGCTTCTCTCGGTTTGGCTTTATCATCAGAGGGGTTTCCCCGCTCGGGCTGGGGAGCTGGGTTCACTCAGCTGGCTCGGCCCAATGAGGAACTGGGTTTGGCCTTGGCTGGAGTGGTATTGGCTGTGGGGCTCAGTTGGTGAGGCTTTGGGCTGCTACGAGGTTAAAGATTTGATTTAATGAAGATCATAACTTTGAACATGCAAGAACCGAGAATAGGCTCGTTCTTCTCAGTGCTTGGATATAATCTGATGAGGGGAAAAATGGATTGGGCCGGGCTGTTACTGCTCGGGTGGGGCTATGGGTTTTGTTTGTTTTTATTATTT
This sequence comes from Iris pallida, assembly GCA_029216955.1. Lineage (NCBI taxonomy): Eukaryota > Viridiplantae > Streptophyta > Magnoliopsida > Asparagales > Iridaceae > Iris > Iris pallida. Next base: position 83,904 of record JANAVB010042223.1, read on the forward strand.
CACTTTCTATTTCCTTTTTCTTTTCTTTTTCATTTCATATATATATATATATATATATATATTTTTTTTTTTTTTTTTTTTTTACATATATACACACACACACATACATATATATATATACACAATTATACGTATGTATATATACACACACACATACATATATATTATATATATCTAATTATACGTATATTTATATATACATGTCATATACGCCTATATATATTTATATATATATACACCACACATTTATACATATATATTCACATATACATTTATATATCCAATTATTTACTCTCTCTCTATATATATATATATACACCAATATATATATAAATTAGATAAATTACATAGAGTCGAAAATATTTGTTAAAGGAAATTATTTACTAAAATATCAATAAACATTATTTAATATCCAGAACTCATAATATATATATTTAACTACAATTTGGGAAAAACGTCTACTAGGTTACTGAATTAAAATACTACCACCCAACGCATGTCTACACGGTCGTTTGGGATGCACTACATGACTACCTGGGCTTGGGCTTGATTTGGGTCCAGCCTGGCCAATTTGGTTCAACCGGGTGACTCAACGTCAAATAATATAATAATAATAAATAATTAACTATTTATAATAGTCATGTCACAACTTGGCCTGGTTTTCCTAGTTAGGACATCCCTATGGCTAGGTTTCCCCGGGCATAACTAGTACACTAGTCAAGGCACACTGCTACATCTCCCGTGCCACAAATCCTAGTCGTCTAGTACTTCAAAACTCCACTATGGCTAAAGTCATATACCGTAATAATACTAAATAATTAATTCTAAAATTCTAAAAATCACAATTTAAATCAAATAAAAAATAATAAAAAATAATTCAAGATTTCCGGAAAGGGGAGCTACACCCACAACCAAGTCCCAGAACTTAAACAATCATACCATCAAAAGAACGACATACAGGGTCATGGCATACGGTGGTAGTGAAAGTCTCATCTAGGTATATTAGTCATGCTAAACCAAAACGGTCATAGGGTATCAAAACACACAAGCAATCTAGGGTGCTAAAATAGAAAAGTTACAGAAATAATAATCATCAAAACTGTAAGGCGGTCTACCATCCTATATGAAAACTGGTATCATCAAAATAAAATAAAAATAAAACAAAGGTAACTACCAATTATCTGAAAAAGGGTACTATTCAAGGAAAGATCAAAATCACTAGTTAAGGAATGAAAGTCAATTGCATTGAAAATCCAATCACAATATATATATTTAGAGAGAGAGTGTTAGAGAAGGAAAAGCTAGCATTATGTAAATGTTATATGGTTTGTGTGTGTATGGGTGTATGTGAACAGGTTCATATGGTTAGTTAGTAGGCATATGTATAGGAGGATTTTGGATTTAAGACAATAGCTATCAAGTTACACTACTCATGGCATATGGGTTAACAATCTACAATATACAACCTATTAAATCATAACATGCATGGCTAACCATATATATATATAAAAAGGTAGAGACTTAGTTATGTATCTATATACATTATAACATGTATGCCTAAGCTCTATATATATATATATATATATATCTATCTAGATATATAATCATAACATAGAGGGGAAGGGTGTGGTTACATGACAATGTATACTAAGTTAGAGTGTGTGTGTGTGTGTGTGTGTCCTTGTACAGGGTTATAGCTTAGTATTGAAAGGTTAAACCCAGTTTTAGTTTAGCATTTACATACAAAATCTGAAAATAAGCTAACATTTAAACCAGTGTAATATTAACATAATGCAGTCTCAGATTTTAGGGTTTTGAAACATCACCACCAATCTCAACGCTCCCAATACATCCTAACATGATAGAGAAGAAACCCTAACATACTATCAATACATTTATCTACGCATACAGTTCAATATTACATGTTAAATCTGAAATTGAACTAATCATTGGAAATCAATGTGAAAATGTTAACATGTATTCAGTTTTCAGGATTTTGGAGAAATTTGAATATCAAAACCAACTCAATGTTTATCACAAACTAACATGTAAGAATATGAAATCTAACATTATATCCCTACAACAACAATGTACACAGCTCTAAATATTACATTTAAAACAACAATTTGAACTAACATTTAAAATCCCGTATTAAGGGTTAATATGTACACAGTCTTAGATTTGACAATTTTAACACAAGACTCAACCAAATTTTTTTTGAATTGAAACTCTATGTATAACATACATGTGCAGTGATGTAAACATAACTAATAACATGAAATCTATATTTGAATTACGAATTTAAGCTGGAAAAAGCAGAGAATCAAAAATATTGGGGTTTGAAAATTTAAACATTAACGACATATTAATATGTATTCAGATAGGTGGAAATCAAATGTAGCATGCATATGTATCACGCAAAATGTTTGTGTCCACTATATCTATATTCTCATGTCCCAAATAAAATCAAATTCTATATCAAGAGCAGCATTTAGATCTCTACCAAGATTGCAAAGTAGTGATTGATGTAATCAAGACAGTTTTATTATTATTATTACTACGTTAATACGAGAATAATAACAAGAAGGAAATAACAATAAAATCTGTTCTGTTTATCTGTTTAAAGAAGAAACCATTTGAAATCCAGAGTTAAAATATCAAATCCAAGGTAAAGTCTAGCAAATCATCGATTCATTGTATTAAGAAGAAATTCATGGTAAGAAGTTACACAAGTTACTCCTAAGTAAACAATGAGAAGCAAAACAAAACAGAACAACAATAATTCCTTCTTCTTTTTTTTTGAAGGACTGCCACAAAAATAGAGAAAACATGTTCGAAAACCTTTAAGGTACAATCTGATAATCATATGCGTCTGTCCAAAATCATGGTACACTAAATCCTCGTCATACTAGTAAGCAAGGCTACGATAATCACAGAGTCTTCGACTTAGGCACATACCTCTAGAATCATGGTATTTAACATTTTCGCGATGTCGCTAGCTTGGCTGCGAAAACCTTAAATTCCCACACCCGAGAAATATATCCAAGTCAAACTATATGTCCTCACCATGCTGGCTAATATGACTGTAGAAGACTAGATTCCATAACTTGGATGACCTAGCCCATATAATTTCATCTTGCCAAAATTAAATTAAATCGACAATGAATACCCAAAAATCAAATCAAATTTATCAACGAACTTCAAAATTCAAAAATGAACAAATCCATCAAATCATATAAATACAAACTCGGATGCAACAGCTAACATCAAGATTCAAAATTCAACAATCATTCATCAAAATCAATAAATACAAACTCAAATTCAACCATAATCCATCAAAATCAAATTCAACAACAGAAAGTAAAGATAAATCAAATCAAGGGAAAAAGACTTTTCAAATCGAAGTTAAAATAAGATTCTCAAGGGTCGTCCCAGGAATCTCTCAAGGGTTCCTAACCGTGATTGAGTATCTTCAAAAATATATCTTAATCCTACTGCAGGCTATAGTGGTACTCTAGTTCGAATACCACTACACAAACTCGACCTGCATGGGCCACCACTAAAAACGTGTCACGACCCGTACCCACTGTTAGGGTACGAGAACGTAACGACGCTCAGCCTACGCCGCAGTGTCGGCGGTAGTATGCTGTCCTAGGTTACAACATCTAACATATAATGCTAAGCAGTTTATACTTCCCGAATGGGGGTGACATAGCAGATACAGTCTCAATCACATCTAAGGTAGAGCATGATAAAGATAGATAAAACATAAAATCCAAAAAAGATACATGAGATAGAAGTCTAAGTGTCTAAGATACATAAACCCAAAAATATATCGCAAAACTCAAATATAGTAATCCACAAAGTAAATACAACTCCAGACAAAATGAAATAACTATCTAAACAACCTCTACTGTGTCTCCTCTATGCTAGCAGGCAATCCCAGGCTATCTGTAAAATTTATCAACAGGTCCAGTCAGGACAGGAGCGAGTACAGTACATCTCAACAGATCATAGCAGGTTAAAAAATATAATCATACAGTAAAGTAAGATACAGGTACTGAAAGAAGTGCAGTATGTAAACAGAGAGAGAGAGCTGTAATAGAAATATCTACTATAAATATAGACTAACAGTGGCTAGTGATTCAGAGTACAATATAGACATGTAAATGGCCTGGGATGATTCTGATAAGACACTACGGAATGATTCTGATAAGATACTAGTGGTGTATTATTCACATGTCCATTTCTACTCCTCCGTACCCCCAATCAATACACAAGGATCCAACCAGGTTATGTTATGATTCTATGTAACAGCCCCCGAAGGGTGGTAAGCCCCCGAAGGGTGATAAGCCCCCGAAGGGTGGTACATAGTAGACCCATAAATGGGATAAGGATTCCAGGAAGACTCTGTGATCATAAGAGTATATGTCACAAGTGATCGAAGAACCAACGAAGCATAGTGATACGCCATGTAAGTGAAACGCACAGAACATAGAGTACCCGATGCTACCTAAGGATAACATCTCAAGAAGGGATCCATATAGTACTAATCTGTGTGACCAACGTGACAGTATCAAGTAAAGTAATTTAATGCAGGAAATAATTCTAAGCAGGATATGAAATGATCAGAGAATGTACTCGCCTGATAACCTGAACAGCTGATAAGTATAAGGGGTCCAACTGAAGCCATAGAGTCCTATTTAAAGCAACACAGGTTACAAGGTGTTCAAGTTGTAATAAATAAATCTCTACAAGCAATCTATTTTATCCTAGGTTCTTCTAAGTCAAAATTACTACAGGTCAACTCCGGTCAATAATTTAGTCAAACTAGGTCAAGTATTGACTTACAGTTGACTTTGGGTCAACTGGTCAACTCTGGTCAAACAGGGTCAATTCTAGTCTAATTATTAAGGATATAAAGTGTACTTCGTTATTCGTACGTCGAAACTTACGACACGCAAATCGAGATAAGAATATCAATGGTAAGGTTGATAATCTTATTATTGTGATCCACGGGTCCATCTTGTCAATTTCAGCGATGTGAGATCACTGGAATTGACTGAGCTTAGTTTCGTTGTACTAATCCCGAAATACAAACATTATAAGAATTAATTATTAATTATTTATAAAAAGGCTAAACTCAGAGAAATTATCAACAAACTTTGTCGGACGATGAAATAAACATCGCCAACGTGTCCAGAATGGTCAAATTAGCTAGGATTGCCTACCCATCGGTCCAATTTGGACACAAGGGCAAAAAGGTCATTTCGGGTCAAAACGGTGTCTATGTCGGAGCCGTTTTGCACCGAAAAATGTGCAAGAAAACAAGTCTACAAAATATAACAAATTATATGTCCACAAAACCAGAATGACGATACGAACCCAACGGTATCCCCAGAATTGAATTCCGTTGACCCGATCTCAATTTGGCCAGTTGACCAGAACTTAGAATTCTGGTTTGCACGAAAATACGTGCCGGAGTCAAAGTTCTCAAAACTCAGCAAACTACATGTCAACGAGTCCAAAATGACGATACAAACTCAACGGTATATCCGAAATTGGATTCCGATGAGCCGATCTAAAAATGACCCGTTGACCCGGATATTGGTATCCGACTTGCACCGAAATACGTACCGGATCCAATGTCCACCAAAACCTAGCAAATTATATGTCAACGAGTCCAGAATGACGATACGAACTCAACGGTATATCCAGAATTGGAATCCGATGAGCCGGCGTCAAAAAGTCTCGTTGACCTAGAATGTGGGACCCACTTTGCACCGAAAAATGTGTCAGGGCCCACATTCTCCAAATCTAACAAATTTTATATGAAAACATGCCAGAACGATGCCACGAGTCTAATGGTGGTGTCAGAAATGAAATCTGGAGTCCCGTGTTCAAAAATAGAATTTTACAAGTTGGAAATTACGAATTCGGACGGCCAACTTTGGCGTCGAATTCAACCAATCAAACAAGCTCACAATGAAACGAACTGGAGGGGTAGTAAGAGGGTTAAACCAGCTTCGCACAGGAATTGGTAGCACGCCAAAAGGAGCTGCTGTGCAGGAGATACAAGCTGACGAAGTTGGCCCCGCGAAACTGTCCAAATTTAATACAATTTAAACGGTCAACTTGGTGGCCGATTTTGATGTATCAAACGATAAAATTAACGGACGAAAATTGATAGGGGTGAAGGTGGATATACCAAGATTGTGACGGAGTAAAGAAATCGCCGATCCAACGGTCGAATTCCCAGGAAAACGGACGCAAAGTTGCTGCGACGGAACGTGATTTCAGTCTCGTTCCCGAGCTCGTCACGACGGGACGTCGTGCAAAACGCACGGATCGCCTATTCGGTGCGTCGGGGAAGAACGTGGCGGCCATAGGGTGGCTCGCCGGAGTGGGGCGCACCCATGGGGGGGGTCGCCGGAGTAACGGCGACCGACGGCGGCGGCGGCCACGCTCTCACGTGCTCGCGCCATGCAGCGCAGCTGCTGCTGCCGCGCGCTGGTGGTGCGTTGGCCGGGCGCGGCAGCTGCGGCGGCGGCCACGACTGCGTGGGCGGTGGCGAGCGGCCATGGCGGTGGGGGCACGCGGCTGCGGTGGTGGTTTGGTTGATGATGGTGGTGGCTCGATTTTTATGAGGAGGAGGGAAAGGAGGAGGAGAATGGGGTTGTACGGTGGTGGAGGTATGGAGTTTGGTCGACGACCGACCAGGGGGGTGGTCCGGCCATGGAGCTCGGGTGAGGAGGAGGAAGTGGTCGGGTTGTGTGGAGAAGAAAGGAGGAAGGCTGTTGGTGATGTTGCTGTTGGTGTAGTTGTGTATGAAGGAAAAAATAATAGAGTGGGAGAGAGAAAGAGATGTAATAATGTGAGGGGGAAAATTAATGAGGGAAAAAGTAGAGAGAGAAAGAGATTCTCTCCACATTAGAGTTAGGGCCGGCCAAGGAGAAAAATTGTGAGAGTGGGTGTTGGGAAAAAATTGTAGGGTGAGGATTGATTGAGGGAAATCAAGGGTAGTAATTAATTATAGGAATTTTGGTCATTCCTATAGGGATTTAAATAAATGGAGATTCTAATAAATATTGAAATAGGTAAACATGATATTTAATATTATTTTTGGATGAAGAAAGTGAGGGTATCATGATAGAGGGTAACATGGAGCTGGGTTGGACTCGGTGGAGCCGGATTGGGTCAAAACCGGACATTGTGCAAAAATCAAATTAAAATTAGGTGTCGATGATCATAGATAAATAAGTAGCACATGGGGATTTCAATAATTGGACACAAGTGTCGGACGGATAGTAGGCTCAATGTGGGCCATGTCCATAATTGGGGATGACAGGTTTTTGGTCGACAGGGGACCCACAAATCAAGTTGGAAGATAAATGTGACACCGTGGGGTGAAATAAAATTGGGTCACGTGTCAAAAAAGTTGTGCGAAGCAAATGGAGCACAAAATGGCGTGTCTGAGTGGGACACAAAGGTTATGGGTGATGAGCGTCTCGAGTAGATCATGCATGAGAAGTTGGTTTCAAGAAAATAACTGGTTTTGTGCTCCTAAATTAAAAGTCACGGTAACGTGCTAATAATGATCAAGGAAAAGAGTAGAAAAATTAATTAATGACCAAATGGTCTAATTCGACCCGAAGTTCAGCGAAGCAAAAATAGCACAAGGGAACAAGTTTGAGTGGGACACTATATACCATTATGAAGGTAATCCTGTCCACTCCAAAACTCGTAAAAAGATTTCCATAGTTGAACATCCCTGACACTCCAAATATTAAAGGCACGGAAAAGCACACTTAAGAAAAAATAACAGAATAAATTGTTTATCGAAACCAATCAATCAGAAAATAAAACAAAAATAAAAAAAATTAACCCAAAATTCAGGGTGCTCACAGAATGTCGAGCGCAAACAGCTCTGGAGCTCGCTGTTAGATATCCATCTCCAACACCCTAATACCCCCGGACTCTGCATTGGCGACTTCAATGTCGTCAATTGTAGAGAGAAGAAGACTGGAGGCCGATCAACTCACTCATCTGCCATATTTGATTTCACCAACTTTATTTTCAACGCCCACCTGTCTCCGCTCTAGTTCTCTGGCAACGAATTCACGTGGTGCAACATGCAAGAGGGAGCTCGACAGTATTACTCTCCGCCTCGACCATGCCCTTATCAATTCGCAGTGGGCTGACCTGGCGCTCAACTTCAGACGCTTGTATCTCAGTACCACAGAATCGGACCACTCTTCGCTCCTCATTGAAATCAGCAGAAATAATTCCCACGCAAAGAAGGACTTCTGCTTCGTAGACCGGTGGTGTCATCACCCCCAATTTAGGAACATTGTTACGGACGTCTGGAGGGGTTCTGATATCCCCAACCCCCTATATCGTGGGGCAGCCAAACATAAAGCCACCAGAAAAGTGCTCTTCTTCTGGAGTAAAGAAGTCTAGGGTGGCATCTTGCAGGCTGTCCGTATCGCTGAGGATGATGTTGCTCATACTGAAATTATGTTCGCTCATGATAGATCTCCGGTGGCTCGTGCATCTCTTTACCTCACCAGAGCGCTTTTGAAGTTTTGTCTCAAAATTGAGGAAAAAATTTAGAAACAGAACTCCAGGCTGACTTGGGATATTGAAGGCGACAAAAACACGAGTTACTTTCACTCTTGTGTCAAGGGTTGCCGACAGAAACTCAACCTTCACCAGATAAAAAATAAGAACGACCACATTCTTCATGATCAACGTGACATCCAATCGACCGCAATAGATTTTTATAATAAGCTGTTCACCAAAGGTATCATATCTAAAGATGAGGACTTCCTCGCGGACATCCCCCAACTTTTCAATGATAGAGACAACACCCAACTACTTATCCAAACCATAAAAAATGAGGTCAAAGTTGTTGTATGGGCACTTAATGAGAGTATTGCTCCAAGCCCAGACAATTTTATGGGCGCATTCTTCAGATCCTGCTGGGACATCATCAGGTATGACATCAGCGAGGTGGCCATCGTCTTCTTCCAAGGAGCCAGATACTCCAAAGCGATCTCCAGCACCAACCTAATCCTCATCCCCAAGAAGGATAATTCGGAGACTTTTAAAGATGTTTACCCCCTGAGCATGTGCACCTTCATCAACAAGATCATCTCCAAGATCATAGCCAATCGTATGGCCGAGATTCTTTCTATGATTGTTTTAGAAGAACAAAGTGGTTTCGTCCGCGGATGCAACATTCTAGGCAATATCCTCCTAAGAGATGGTTACCTACTTAAAATTTACGTCTAGAGGAGGGAACATAGCCATCAAACTGGATATGGAATAGCCTATGACAGACTAGACTAGCAATCATGATCTGGGAGTTTAGAGCTTTCGGGTTTTCAAAAACATGGATTGAAATCGTCTGGAGGTCGGTCAACAATGCCTTGTTCTCCACGGTCGCCAACATCCAAGCAGACGACTATTTCAAATCTAGTTGTGGTGTTAGACAAGGGGATCCTCTTTCGTCTACCATTTCATCATTGTAGCAGAAGCCCTTAGCAGAAATCTTAACAACATGGCGAGATCCCCCCACTTCAAGCACTTCTATACTGCCAGGGGCTACCGATTATCACAAACTTGGCTTATGCTGACGACATCATCATTTTCTCTTCTAGAGAGGTAGGGTCTGTGGAGGTTGTTAACACCACGCCAGAGATACATCAAATGTTCCGGCCAGCGCGTCAACCCTATCAAAAGTGTCATTTATGTCCATCAAACTAGTGAGAGAGAACACACCAATTTACTCACTAACGTAACTTTCTTCTTCGTAAGTACCCTCTTTTCACATATCTGGGGTGCCTGCTAGTGTACGGTAGATCTAACACGGCCCTCTACAACGTGTTAGTGAAGAAAATAAGGAAGAGAATCAAGGGATGGCAAAACGCGATTCTTTTGCCTGGTAGCAAGATCATCTTGATCCAGTACGTGCTCTCTTCCATCCCGGTCTACACCCTATCCACGTGCGCCCCAACGAAGAAAGTCATCACTAACATTAAAAACTTCTTCTCCAACTTCTTATGGGGCCACTGTGATGGCAATGATAAGCATCATTGGGTATGTTGGGACACCATGGCTAGACCCATGGATAAGGGCAGTCTCGATTTTAGCAGGCTAGCCCATGTCGTGGATGCATGCTCCATAAAAATGTGGTGGAAGCTTCGAAAGAATGGGATATTGTGGGCTAGATTCATGAAGCCCAGATATTTCAATAATATTCACCCGTCCTCTGCTTACATCAACAACAGATCCTCGACATCATGGAGACGTATTCTGAACGGTAGGCGGCTTGCTAAACCTTTGATCCGTCTTAAGGTGGGTAAGGACGACTTCTTATATCTTTAAAGGTAGGGAGAAGATGACCTTATGACCCCTACGCCAGGTGCACCGTACAATGCTACCATTAGGGTATGTGGACCAGTAAGGGGGTCAAAATCGGGAAAGGATCTTGGATTGGACTAGAGAGGGGCCGTTGCGACTACCACCGAATCTGGTGCTGTGATTAGCATGGATCCAGACACCTTACGGTGGTCCCTTTCAACTAATAGATTATTCTCCTTGGCCTCAGCTCATCGTGCGATTCACGGCCTCGATAACCCTTCCCCCATATATGGGGCATTTTGGCAATCATGCATTCCTAAGAAGTGGTCTTTCCTGATGTAGAAAGCAATTCGTAGGAAACTACCCACAGACAACGACCCCTTTGCCACCATCAGCTTCAGTTTAGCTTCTGCTTATCATTGTTGTCCGGAGAAAATGGTCGAGTCTGTTGAGCACATTCTTCATAGTAGTCACCAGCCTATGACAGTTTTGTACAAGTTCACTAACTTTTGTCTCCCGAACCAGGATGATGGAGGCTTCAACGATCTCCTTGCTGCTTGGGGTAAAGCATCGCACGACCACCAGATCGTCGCAGTCGTCGCCACTTGGGTTATTTAGAAGAACATGAACAACACAGATACGAGAGGCGACAGTACACCTCTATTCAACTAATTAACGAAGTCCACAGACAAAGTTTTAAGACTAGCAGACACTACAAGCACGTCCGGGCAGATTTTTGGACACCCCTGTATAGTTGTCCTTTTCTTCCTGGCCCATGATTGGGTATTGTTTCCCATCTTTCTGCTTTCTCTTTCTGGCCAATGTTTGGGGTGTTATACCCCATTGTTTTGCTTTATGGGCTTACTTGTAAAGGTTTTGGCATTTTACGCCTTCTAGATGAATAAATTCTCGGTGTTTAATATATATATATATATATATTTTAATATATAAAAATATATATATATATATATATATATATATATATATATATATATATATATATATATATATATAAAATCAAAAAGGTAACAAACAATAACTAATGGACGATAAATGTATATTACCTTTTGTGAAACTATTGTTATTAATTAATATTATCCATAAAAGCTAAAATCCAAGTCTATTAGATAACAATTGCAAATATACCTCAATAAATCTTTACATTATAAAACGTGGATCAATATTGGGTTAGCTATGGAAGCCGGTTCCCATCTAGCGGTAGTTCAAAAACACTTGATACTGTGTCACTTCAGGCTATTTATGCATGTGTGATAGAAGGACCCTTTCGGCGTGTACCCAAAATTGATCTCTTCTTTAATAATCGAGGATTTAAGAAGAATTTATGTAATATGAGATCAAATATTCTATGGACTTGAAAATCTCAAACGGTTATAACATAAGTTGTAAGAAATATAAAATACATTTATCTATTGGTGCTACAAAATTATTCGATAACAATAAATATAAGATAGCAAATACCCAAAAAATATATTATGATAGAGGTACTAAAAACTATTTTTCATAGTGCACTATAGAGAAAAATATACAAAATAAATGTGCACTAAAAAGTATGGTACTAACAAGAAGAAATATCCATATCTTGTCATATGCAAATAAATATCTTCTCTCAAAATCACAATTAAAGACAAATCAATTAAAGAATGTCAAATGAGAGCTAGATATTCATTAAAACATGCTAGATATTAAAAGCTATTTAGGAAGCATGTTATCAAAGTAGTTCTAGTGATCACACTTATGTTGGTGCAATTGCTTGAAAGATGTCCTCTATTGCTTTACAATCACCAACATATTTTATGGTTCTACTTGATAGAAGAAGCTTCACCTGTACCAAGAGGCAAAGAGTTTGGTATCCAAAACTTAGATCCACATTTGTTAGCTTTGGAAATCTATTTGCACAAGTTCATATCAACAAGTTTCCTATTCTGACATTGACTATAAATATGTCCTTTCATACCGCAATAGTGACAAAAAGTATTAACATTAGTACTATATGCAACAGTATAAGAACGTGAAGTGCTGAAATATTATGTGTGTGGATACTTCTAACAGAAGGCATTGTTACATGAAGTTTTAGCTTTGCTTGCTTCATTTGAAAATATCTGTAGTTTGTGACTTTGTGATGTATCACGTGTCTTGTGTTAGACTGAGTCATAGATTTTACTACCTACTTTTCCAGTCTAATCTCTAACTTTTTAGAGTTATCACAGATCTAATCATATTTAACAGTAAGAGCATCAATTCTAATTAGTGCTGCTATAGAGTACTTCTTTTTTTCCATTTATAATTTCTTCTTAAGTTTAGCATTTTCTTGAGTACTTTTCTCAATGCATTCGAGTGCCTCATGCAATCTAAACTCAAGTGTAGAGATTTTAGCAGAACTATCAGAAGTAGAAGTATCTCTAGCATCGTTAAATAAACAAGTAACCTTTTCATTCTCATGCTTATAGGATAGAATATCCTTTCTACCTTGCTTATACTTATATAGAAATTTCTTATAATCCGTAAATAAATCATGGAAGTATCAGATAATCATAAAAAAATCTATTATGTTCAAATAGAGGATTATTTTGTATCTCGTTGGATAATCCATTAAGCATAAGTTTGCATCTTGACGAGGGCTCGCTTCTTCTTCAGAGTCGCTTGCCTCGCTTTCACACCATATACTCGTGTTAGCATACTTGCGAGACGATGATCTTTTTTGTTTGATCATTTTTAACAATCCTACATTTCAGTAGCAGAGAAATCTTCCATCATGTGGCCTGATCTTCTACAGTTATAACACACAAGCTCTTCTTTGTATAAAGGATTATGTTGCATCTCAAATCCCAATGCCATCATGCAAGGATTTTCTTCTTCTTTGGAGTTGCTAGATTCACTTTCATGCCTGTTCACATTAGTAGCTTCAAATAATTTCCAAATTTTATGAGATGTTGTGTAAGTAGTAATACGATTGAATTCATTTATGTCTACAGTACAACAAAGAGAATTTATTGCTTTTGCATTAAGGCCAGCTAACTTCTTTTCTTCCTCTGGGAACTATAATAAGGCTTATTTATAATAGAGGCAGTGAGAATAGAGATGATAATAGGCTTTTTGTTGCCATTGACAACACATGACCATAAGTTAAAGTCTAAAAAATTCAGGTAGAAGCTCATCTATGTCTTCCAATAAGAAAAGTTCGTTCTATCAAATAGTGGGGGTCTATTTGTGGACTGTCCTTCACCAGTAAATATTAATTTCATGGCTGCCATATGTATATGTATACTCTAGAGTGTTATATATGAATATAACCTATTCTGATACCAATTGTAGTAATAATTGGATCAGTAGTACCTAAAAAGTGAACCCGTTTTGATACCAATTGTAGAAAATTAGAATTAGAATATAACAATTGATAATAAGGATCAACTCTAAGGATGTTAAGCCAAATAAGAGAGTCCTTGCTCGGATACCAATTGTAGAAAATTGGAATCAAAATACAACAATTGATAATAAAAACCTACTCTAAGGATGTTAAGCCCAATAATAGAGTCCTTACTCTATACCAATTGTAGGACCATTGAGCACCTCTAGGGGGGTGAATAGAGTACTTGTGCACACCAGAATAAAGATCATCACTAAAAATTATAAGATAGTACCAAATATGAAGTAGGTAGTCTTTAAATAAATGCGTAATATAAAAAAAGATCAAAGAGAGTACATTCAAACACCAAGGTTTGTACTGGTTTCCCTCTGAAGAGAGTAATCCAATCTCGAGTACTCAAATAGATATTGAATCTACTATCTCATGAAGTACAAGCTTTGAATCTGATGTGCTTGTAACTCCTTACAATACGTGCTTTTTATCCAAAGAGTAGTATTCAACTTACAAGCCATTAATCTGAAAGATTTGTCGACTTCAGCAACATGATGAAAACTGAGATATTTTTAAGCCTCTTTTGACAGCTAGTACCAACTTCTAGATCAAATCGAATTGGACTGTTCAGAGAAACCTCGGATAAGTCGTTGGACTGTTCAGAGAAACCTTCTTGTATAACACTATTTGGCCCATCATTAATTTTTTATTACATATATCCAGATTTGATCATGCTTACTGCTTGTTTGCAAGTACATGTTAGAAAAAAAAGCAGTATAACACTATGATAAATTTAATTAACATTATGATAATGCTAAGTTTAAGTAGCAACATGATAGTGATTACATAATATTAGTGACACCATCATGTTAAATTCAATCAATTAGCCATATTTAAAAATATGCTACAATTATTAGTCTAACAACATCCTTATCATCTATCCATACGTACCAAAGTCGGCTTCAACATGCAATTCATATAGATGGTTAGCTCACCCTTTTATCTGTTTATTTATTCAGTTCATGTTATGGTATTGTTTCTTTTGTATCATATTATGTCCCTCCGAGGACCTGGTGATCTCGCCAAGTGTTTGATGGATTTCAGGTATATACTTGTTGTGATGTGTTTTTGCGGGATTCAGGTATTAATGATAATATACTTTATTTATTTCATTCGTGCCTTTTATTTTCTCTTGTACTTCATATTTTGCCATGATTTTTGTTGCTGTTATAGCCTATTTTATGAGCTTACTCTTTTTTGAGCTCGATCGAACTAGTATATTATTGGTAGCCGATTCTATTATACTTGATATTTATATATTACTATGGATTAAGATATGTTTAGTTAGCATATGTTTAGTATACTTTTATACCGTAGTACGTATGGAGTAAGTATATTAAATAGAAAACTTATTATATTCCATATTAGCTGGCACGTTCTCATTCTAAGTCCTTACATATTTCAGAACTGGTGTGACATATTTTTGTGATGGCCCAAGCAGGTCGATAAATTATTGTTTCAGTTACATTACTGTACCGAACGAGCATGTAATAGGATATGAAATTAGGTCTCAATCTACAACCGTATTTGAAAAATTCTTTTAATTTTATCTATCGTCTTTGGAACTCATAATTGAAGTCAATCTTCTTCTTGAACTCCTTATTTTGGATTCTCGCCTTCCCCTATTTCGGAAAGACGAATGCTCATGCTCAATGAATCATTTGGGTTATATTCTGTTGTATGATAGAAAGTAGTAATAGTGGGGTTTAGTTAGCTATGACAAGTAGGGTTGGATAGACGCCACTATTAGAAAGACCGAATAGATCAGATTGGTAATACATAATTCATTTAGGAGACTCAACCCTAACAAGAGACTTTAGGATCAATGGACTGTAACCATTCCACTACTTTTCTATGTTGGACAGAGATAGGATTAGAGTACCTATGTTAGATAAAGAGGGATTAGAGGCACAACAAGTTTAATTAGGTTTAGTCTGGAAGGTATGACATGTTTCTCAATCACAGAAATTATAGTGATATGAGAGAATATAGTAAAAATTAGAGTTATTTATGGTTCCCTAATTAGAGTGTGATCACCCATGTCCAAGACTATAGTTGGAAGAACTCGAGGATCTTAAGAATAGAATGATTCAATAGACACTGTACTTAAGATAGATACGAACCCTTATAGTAATTTATGGTTGCAGTAAGGTTTAGAAAAAAATTCCTTAGAAGATATAGAAATCATGACATTGTGCATATACTAGGAACTGAAGTTACCATGAGAGTACCATAAATGATCTTCACTAGGGAGATTACACCGAATAATAATGTTTGAATGATACATGATGACAGGTGGTACCATAGTGTGATCTAGGGATATTGGTATAGAATGGATTGGAGTATGTTAGACTAGACAGATATCTATAGATAGTAGGAATGAATAACCTTGGAATGACCTATTAACAATCAAGAGTATAATATTTACCAATAGAAATATAGGTTGTCAAGCATTATATATAAGCATTGCCTAGCATTAATTGTTACCTTTACCAAGGAGATAGGATAGAAGGGTGGGCGTACTTGTTCGTATCATATAGCTTTTATATAGACTAGAAAGGGTAGGTTGTTAATCATACTATTAAGGAGATTTGATATAAAACCTATAGGAGTGTGGCATAATGTCCAAGGATTAATTTTGGTATTCCTATATTTTGAGGTTAGACTTAAGTAAGGACTTGAAAGTATAATTTGAAATCTTACCTTAAGTCGACTAGTAAATCGCAGATATGTTAAAACCTTCCTCGATATAGGTTAATTATTAATTCCAAAGAACTTGTAGTTAGAACCATTGTGTTGGAATAAGATACACATCAGAATATAAAGAAGGAGAAATCGTGGAAGCAGTATTATGCATATGCAAAATAATTAAAGAGGATTGAGGGTGGCTAGGACTAGCGGACTGCATTCTTAGTGGTAACACCATGATGCTAGAAGTGACAATTGTAGGAAACCTAGGCCAGCGAAGTGGATGAACTGGTTGGAATCGAGATATAGGACCCTTAAGGTGGCATAAGTTAGATCATGACTTTAAAGATTAGCTAGTCACGTTCTTAGGAAAACTTGATAGATAGCTTATACTTAGTAGTAGAGTTAGAGTTTGTCATCATCAGACTGATTGATCATTTGAAGCCCAAGATCATTCTAGTAACTGAAATATAGTTTGTCATCGACTTGTTCGACTAGCTATCAGGAGCAAAGGTATATTCGAAGATTAATTTGAGATCATAGTACTATTAGGTGAAAGTGCATAGAGAAGATATTCTAAGTCAGCATTCAGACTTGATACGGTCATTACGAGTTCTTGGTGATGCCTTTAGATTGGTGAATACACCAGTTGTATTATGAATTTGATGAACAAGTTGTTCTACCAATTGTGGTAGTATTTTACTATATTTTGTTGTAAGGTAGAAGCTATTGATAGAATGTTTTATAGGAGGCTAACTATCTAAGGTATATGGGAGTAGGATAAAATACCTCACTAGAAAGGCCGATTAGAATAGAATGACATTTTTTTTAGTTTTAGTTTGGTAGAAAATTTTTTTATCGATGAATGGACATTACTACCCTTGCTTAAATATATAGGGTGGATTAGAAGTTTTTCATATCCATGGAGGATTATTTGAGAGATTACAGTTAAACTATAATATTAGTTACATTACCCTAAGCAAAAATAGGATCGCCCTGTGGTGGACTTTAGGAAGTATAACTTAGACTTTTGTTACGGATAGAATGGTTTGGTAAGACTTGTACTTAAGGATGGACCTATGTCTGTGTAAAACTTTATCGCATGAATTTTCATTTAGAGAATATCAGAATCCATAATTTACAGGACTAGGTAATTAGCTAAGGTGGTAGAATTTTATAGGTACTTTGCCAAAATATAAGTCAGAATAGAGTACAGTAAAAGGCTAACCCAAAAGAAAGACCCTATAATCGTTAGACTAAATCCTACTACCTTTGGCCAAAGATAGGGCCTAGAATAGAAGTACTAGAAAAATTATTATCAAATGATAATATCATAATAATATGTGATCTAAAAGTATTATGGAGTAGGAAGATCTGAGTTAGAATAGACGATCACTTCTATACATGGTAAGACCAGCCTTGAAATTAACAATAGAAGGTCAGGACTAGACGACTGACCAGTAGGCTTATATATCTACTTAGCGCAGTCGTGATCTATACCACTAGGTAGTACTGTAAAAGATTAGACGCACTTGTAAGAATTGTATAGATTGCTTATAGTTAGAAGGGGTAGAATATTAACATTACTACTAAAGAGAGTTGTTATATAACTTATAGGAGTATAGTATAGAGCTTAAGGATTGACAGAGTTATGGATTAGTTGTGATTTTTCTATCTCTGTGCTTAGTCTTAGATAAAGACTTAAAAGCTAAGTTAGAAGTCTTACCTTAATTAGATTACTGGCCCTTCATCTATGTTCGCACGGATTATTAGAAAGATTGCTTGGGATTACAAATATCTTTTGAGGACGATGAGAAAAATATATAGTATGAAACAAGACTCCTATCATTTCCTTTATATAATACGATTTTGAACAGTACAACAAAAACCCTATCATGAAGGATTTGCTAATACAAATAAAGATTCTAGAAAAGTGTGCCCATGGGGATCGGGTACTGCAATTAACCCCTTTACTCCATTGACAATCTGATAGTTAGTAGCTTCCTGAAGTTCTATCTATGACTCTCCTCTGTGCATCTGGTATCCTCATTATCGAGGTTGACTTTGGTGGATTCAATCAGTTGATGATCTGATCTCCTCCTTCTTTAGCGACCTCCTTGATCATCTTTCGATGATCCTCTATCGGGGTCTCTGCTCTCTGTGGAGGTGGTGGTCTCTCCGTTATTCTATTCTGCTGATCCTCTATCTAAATTTGCCTTTTAGCGGGCAAGCTATAAAAAGGTAATGATGATGGGGAATCACCTATGTGGAAGACGTCATCTGGGTATCACAGCTGTTTAGACAGGATATTTAACCGCTCAACTTGGATGAGGCACTGATTGGACGGCCATAATAATGGAAGCTTCGGGGAAGGACTTAAGGATCCTTCGTCGGTATCCATTCGTACGGCTTGATCATAGGTGACCTAGCATGTACGAATATTTAAGAAAACTTGTCGTTTGAATGGTGCGGTTGTGTAATGCATGTACCATAAATGAAATTTGAATCAGGGGCACGATCTATGATTGATGCATGGCACTGGCCATGATTTAGAGGGGATCTCTTGTTTGAATAGGGCAATTATGGTGCACACACCATAACATGGTATTGATCCTTCCAGTTGTTGTCGATATGATTTGACATGATCTGATTCGAGGAGCGAACCAGTTTTCGGTGATCAAGTTTGGGGTATGAACCTATTTGTTGTTGATCTGGTCTGGGGCACGGGCCAGTTTGCTTTTGAACTGGTCTGGGGCAAGGACCAGTTGTCTTGATAAAAAGGTTGCTCAGCCCGGGACTTGAACCGTTTGACTTATTGTGGAGACTGGTGGGCAGTTTGAGCCATATGCCTCCTTGGCCACATATGAGCCTTCTAGAGGGTAAGCAGTAATGGTGTCTGCGCCACATGTGAGCGGGTCCATGCAGTGGTCCAGTTGCCTTGGGTTCTGCAAAGGCGGTGTACCTTAGGGTACTATTATTGGGACTTGGCATCCTATTAGGGGTCTTTCGAGCCTTCTTGCACACTGTCTGGGGTGGCTTGGTCTTGAATGAGCATGGGAATTTTCTATGCTTCTACAATCTATATATGTTAGTTAAGAATACTAGAGGATTTCAACAAGAATAATTGGGTCGGATTAAGGTATATGTAGTGGTATGTTCTCAGTAATAGAATACCATGATGATAGGAGAGAGAATTTAGGAAATTAGTATATAAGATTGAAGGATTATTGAAGAGAAGAGAGGATATAAGAATTTTACGGAGGTATAACTTAGATCTTGGTTTTAAGACTAGTTAATCATATTTTTTTAGAATCAAAGTCATCCAAGAAAATCCGTATTGATTATACGGTTATAAGCCTGATTGATGGGAACTGTTCCTTCTGTTAGTAGACGAGGGACATGGACTGCCATAGTGCGTTGTCCACCCTTTGTCCTTTGTTCTTAATAATTCAATCAAGAATCATCAATTAATGAGCATATAATATAAAGCAGTAACCCCCTCCAACTTCATCAAAATGATCATAAAAAAGTCGTACAAAATACCAGCTAGCACAGAGAGTCAACAGTACATAACCATAGTCAGCTGCTGTAAATCCCCACCCCAAGTTCAAATTGTATTATATTCAATATAATATTAATACAATGATTAAACTTAGTAGTCCCCATGTATAAAGATATAGTATAGTTACAATGTTACTAGTGTTATTATATTTATTAGGCTCATTAGGTAGGGGTTTCTGTAAAAATTCCTTTCTAATCTAAATCCTAAAACTCTACTGGATGCCTTTAAATTCCTTCTTCTACTATCAATCAAACACATGCTTAGCCCAACCCACGTATAAAAATTCCTATTCATTGGTGCTTTATTTATACATCATGTATGCGCACTCAAGTCTAGCACTGTTCCATTTGTTTGTTTATGTTTTTCCAGCCCAACTAACCCATTTACCAATTCTTCATATCATCCCACCCTACTATTGTCATCATTACTTTGAATGCCCCCGGGCCTATTGCATCCGGCGGAGTGCCCATTCTTTCCACTCCCTGTCCAGCTTAGGAAGATTAAGCCTCCAATCCAGATCGGAGGGGTCACCAATACAGTCCTAAAACCAGACCTGAGCCCAAATAAACTAAATGCATGCAATTGAGCAGGCGGGCAACTAAACCCAAAAATTTGAACCCGTGTCCTTTTAAACTAGCCAATAATGTCGTCTTTCTCACCTCATTCGTACATTCGTACGCTATCAGCTGCGCGTCCGCTTGGTCATCTTGTAGAAGCGCCAAGCACGCGATATACAGTTGCGACCCATCCCCAACTGCAGTCGTTCCTCTCACTCCCCCTATATATTTGGATATGTTATCCAAAAACTCCTTCTAAACCCTAGCTGGCACGCCCCGACCCGGAATCACCCGAATCATCGTCCTCGCAGGGGGCGTGATGCCGCACGAACCTGGAGTTGCGCTCGTGCAAGGCAAGATGACAAGTTCTCAAATGGTTATCTTCTGATTCGATATTTAACAACGAAAGGAAACAGAGTATACGAAACAAATTCTCTTTATTGATATCCGAAACAGAGATTACAAAGGCTTTCGATAGCCTAACAATACATGCCAGATTGGCTACAACACTCAGGTTCTCTCTTGCCCACAAAGGATTTCACCGTTCCATACATCATGCCTTCTATATCTCGGACGCATCAATCCTGTTGCAAGTCCGAACGTCAAGCGATCGCACGCTTCAATACGGTTCGGCATTTTCGAGCCTCAACGCGTTCAAACAACGCTTCGCCGCGAGCAATCCATTCCCTGCACCTGCATGAAGCTGGTGGGGATCAGTACGTTCGTCCTCGCATGTACTGAAGCAAAGATCTTCCTTTCAAACCAACATTTTAATATTTACGTTGAATCATGCAACTTAGCTTATGATCTTACTATATTCTCCTTAGGGTCAATTTTATGGCATCTTTGAAAGCGTAAAGCATGTTAGCATGGCAAGCATGTTATCGAATTGAATACAACAAACCAAGCAATCTCGTGTTTGATTCGTGGCACGACTTCTTACCAAGTCGACGCACTCGCCCTTGCACCGACGCAAGGTGAATACGCCGCATTCCTTCCCAGTCATGTTATATGTGCATCTCTAAGCAGGATCTCTATGCGGGATGCATTTGCGCCTACACTTTCAACCCATCGTTCCTTAACTATATGAAGGTCGTGGGCGTATCCGTGCCGGAATGGACTAAAGGAGTTTCTCTTTGTTTTTCCTTACTTTCTTTTCTCACTTGAAATCGATTTAGGTAGCCCGATGTTTTACGGACTGGGTTGCTATCCCAACTACCGAAACTTACCGCGTGCCTACCATCATTTGCGGCTTCTCACATTTACGACCGAGTGCTAATCGGACTTCACACAGATGTGCGCCTATCAAAGATTACATCTCTCCTAGGCCGAACGGTCCCGGTGCCCCGGTGTGCCCGGCGGGAAACGTTCCGTGCACGGAAGATATCATCGCAATTATCTCAAGTCTATTCCATTCGACCATGCAACGTACTATCATTCAAACAACCAAGCATAGCCTTGAGTCCAAGACTCAGACTTTATCATCTCGTATTCTTCCGTTAACTTTCTATCTTCTCACGTTTCATACTTTGTTTCAATTTCAATGGCATTATGCCTCAACTCAATGCTCGTCAACCGAACGACCCAAGGTCTCGAACAGCTTTCGAGGCATTATGTCATATCCGACAGTTCCGCCACATTCATGCCACAACTGTATTCTTTCGCAATGAAGCCATCTTTTATTATCCCGTGCACGTAGGCAAGTTTCGATCGTATTCCCATATTCTATAACTTATCGTTCAATGTTCGGGGCTTGTACGCTAGGGCGCTCGCCTATTGTCTTTCAATATTCTAGCCGTTCTAACTCGTGCAGCAAAGGCACGGTATGGTTCGTGCACTAAGGCACTCGCCGAATATAGTTATCATGTTCTTGCGGCTTGCGCACCGAGGTGCTCGCCTTTACGATATCCGATGTTCCATAGCAACTCATACATTTGATGCGCGTTTCATTTCAATTATTCTAACTTAGTGTTCGACTCACACTATGATTTATCCCGATCGGACCATTGCCCGTGGCATCGATAGGTTAACTTAGCATACAATGATATATTTGACTTATCGAATGAAGGAGTAAAAAAGTCAATCCTCCCACCTTGAGTCGATACGCCTTCGCCGAGCCGATACGGCTCGATTCCCTAACTTTGTTGCACGGCCACTCTCCTGACTTAGCCATTCGAGCACTTCGTGCTTCATTGAATTATACGTCCAACTTGGCCTACCGTGCCCAAGTTTTAGCCCGTCGTAAGGCGACGATTTGCTCTCGTGGACCCCTTACTGAATAAGGCAGAATGCCGACCTCTAATATTTTTGCGTCAACGTATAGCCTGTACACGAAACCAACTAAAATCAATACTTGCATCGATTCGGACTTGCGCCTTGGTCGATTCGATTTCTTAGAATCTTTGAGCCGATTCAACGCACTCATCCTTCGGTAACGCGGCATTTCGCATCGATTCACTCGATGCATTCTTTCGGACAAGGCAACTCTTCGCATCGACTTAGTTCGATGCGTTGCTCGGGACAACGTAACTCTCGTATCGACTCGTATCGATACATTTTCATTCGGTCAATGCGACTCGTTGAGTCAACGCTTCAGTGTAATACACCGTACGGAGCGAGGCATTACAGAATATACCACTCAAAACAAGGTTCATCCTCGAACCAAAACCAACACTCCGACTAAGTGTTTTATAGATCGTTTCACGATCTCGTCCTACCAACGTTTTCAATCTCACACTATCTTGCAAGCTTTCATTTTAACATTTCAAGTCTTCCCTGCAGCTCGATTTGAATTTGTATACAACTCGATTTATATCCGTACCTATATTCAAGGCATCCCGAAGATATATGTATTTTGACCAAGTCCAGCGGTAGCAAATTGGAATAAAGCTGACAGGTAAATTTCAATCCTATGCTTGCCATCTCGTACTCTCGATCGGACTTATCTTTATCATAAGCTCTCGCAATTCTATTGCATCTGCATATTGATACACACCGATCGTCCAACAAAAGTCAAGGCACACGATGTGATTCAAAATCACATTTCTCATTTCGGATGTTTCATCGGAACTATCAATTCTATGCGTCGCGTCAAGCCGTCGCGCATCCAATCACAACGAGTCTCCGCAACGTCTTGCGTTCGAAATCGTCACCCAACTATTTCCGAAGTCTTACTATGCAACTTATCTCGATACGACTTCCTTTGTTGACTTGCAAATGCATCAGCATTCAGGGCTACGCCCGCTAGGTTACTTACCTAGGCACCGTGCTTAGATTCTCCCGACGCAACTTTAAATTAACATTGCTCAAAGGTCACAATCTATCCGACACGAAAGTTTACATCAAGGCGACGGTGCATCAAGGCAACGATCGCCTTAGCATGAAGGTCTTTACGACGCGTCTTACATTCGATTTCCTAACGAGTAGGAATTCACTAGCCAAATTCCCAACTTATTCGTCTCGCAACATCGAATACAAGTTTGATTCACGCAAGCTCAATTACAAGGTGAATCTGAATCTAACGACATGACTTATAGGTCATTCCTTTATCGTTCTCTCTCGTGCATAGCACGTTCCTCGCAATCGCCTACTCGCATCACCAAGTTCGTTAGTAAATTTCAAGTTCGATCATCGACCAACATAACCATTCAAGCATTCATCCGACGAATACTCAAATATAACTATATCTCTCAATCGAAAGCTATTCCAACAATTCTCGATCGCCTAGACTTATCGTCAACATGCACCGTGTTATATTTGTTATCGGTGCAATCTCATATGTGATATCGCATGGGTCATCTTACGGTCTGCAGCATTCAATTCGATTTGGCGGTCAAGTCTTCTAGGGTTAGCTGCCCTGAAGCTACGCTCGATAATTGTGGATCATCACCGAAGGACAGTTTTACTACGAACCATGCTATATCTTATTTCGGAGCCAAATCACGTTCCGAAGATTCTATGCGACTACCCAATTTTGGACAAAATCACTTCTATCGGCACAACTGATGCGCAACTATCTTCCGAGTCAAGTCATGTACTACCGTAGATGATTTCGCAATTTATGAAACATCTACTTGTATCGATTTCGAGTCTATCTTATTCGCGAGTCGACACACGAGATGCTATACGCATCGAGCAATCGTCGATGACTTATAGTCTCGTCTTGATCAATCGCAAAGTTCACGATCAACCAGTCCGTTCTTTCTCGTATTGTTACTTACAAAATTTCGATAGCGCAAGACGCACTCCATTTTGTATTCTCACATCGTCCTTACGTTTCCTTACGTATCGATCTCGATACATCGTATCAATTTCGATAGCATAAGGGTCAACTTTGAATCCGTTTCAACGTCAACTTAACTCGCATTGCATACATCCAAGTTCGCAACAAACTTTTCCATACGCATCCACTCGTTCTCCGATTCGCCGCATCCCGCTATACTTTGATCGCGTAACTGAGTTACCGATTATCCAACATCGAGCCCTCAAGTTATACGATCTCGCCCTCTAAGTTTTACGTGTTTTTCAGTCGTACTCAAATGAGTTTTACCGTAACGTAACCAACTATTTCTTAGGCACGATTACTCATGTCAACCAACTCTTCACAGAAGTCGCACATCGTGCGGTTCGGTTACAACCTGCATCGCCCAACATTTCTATCGAGATCGCAATTCGTGCGACTCATTCGTAAGCTCGAGTTTTTCCTTTTCCGTCGATCCGATTATTGCATCAAGGCATAATCGTTTCGCTAGTCTCGGTCGTCCGACCAACTTATAACTTCCGTCTGACGTATCGTTCATCGATACGAGTCTCGCCTTATCGTCTCAACCGATTTTTTTTGAAGAACACTTGCATCAACATACCGTTATACAAATTTCCAATCGAGTCTCGGTACTCTCCCGTTCGTTGCGGACAAACCTTCCGTAATTCTCACAACGCGTCGATGCAATTCATCGCACAAGTGGTATACCATATACCACTCGGAATCGAGTCATTCATCGCCTACGTGGTATGGCATATACCACTCAAAAATCAAGCCATTTCCCTCGTACTATACTTAGTATAAACCGACAATCTCTTCCGACTTACGATTTCTGCAGTGATCGTGCTTGATCACAACCGTAACTTTGCTTAAATCAAATTCGACACAACTCGGTCAATGTTCTCGTTTGCCAACATAAGTTTGGTGTGCAACCGAACGATTCGTTCTATCGATTTATGATTTCAATTCTTTTCTTACGTTGTATCTCGTGCAACAATTTATTTAGATATGCGTTGTACCCCGTGCAACAAATTTTACTTTCGATACGCGTTGCACATCGTGCTACGATTTATTTTCGATCTCTTTTGTATTCCGTGCAACGATTAATTTGATATGCGTTGCACCACGTACAATAATTTTTACTTTCAACATGCGATGCACATCGTACAACGATTTATTCCCGACTTTCCAAGTCAATGCCCAAATCCGTTCAAACATTCGGTATTGGCTTATCACTTCTCACTTTCATTTTAATGCATATTCACCATTAACTCGTTGCACTTCGTGCATCATTTTATTTCTCTTTCAACATGTTATATTGCAATAATAACATCCCAAATTGTATTTCACAATTTGTTGCGCTTGCAGCAACTAACATTTTTATGGCTCGTTGCATTCAATGCAATATACCCTTCGCGACTTTCTTAGCAAACATCATGAAATTTCTAAAAACATGCGACAAAATTTCACAATTTGTATTAGACTTATTGTATGGAACATCCAGTGCGGCATCGAGTAGAGTCAAGAGTGATATCAAGTGGTGGTGGGCAACTTTTAGAATTGTAATGAAGCGAGCGTCCATAGGAAATTGAGCCTAGAGCTCTGATACCAATTTGTCACACCCCGACCCGGAATCACCCGAATCATCGTCCTCGCAGGGGACGTGATGCCGCACGAGCCTGGAGTTGCGCTCGTGCAAGGCAAGATGACAAGTTCTCAAATGGTTATCTTTTGATTCGATATTTAACAACGAAAGGAAACAGAGTATACGAAACAAATTCTCTTTATTGATATCCGAAACAGAGATTACAAAGGCTTTCGATAGCCTAACAATATATGCCAGATTGGCTACAACACTCAGGTTCTCTCTTGCCCACAAAGGATTTCACCGTTCCATACATCATGCCTTCTATATCTCGGCCGCATCAATCCTGTTGCAAGTCCGAACGTCAAGCGATCGCACGCTTTAATATGCTTCGGCATTTTCGAGCCTCAACGCGTTCAAGCAACGCTTCGCCGCGAGCAATCCATTCCCTGCACCCTGCATGAAGCTGGTGGGGGATCAGTACGTTCGTCCTCGCATGTACTGAAGCAAAGATCTTCCTTCCAAACCAACATTTTAATATTTACGTTAATCATGCAACTTAGATTATGATCTTGCTATGTTCTCCTTAGGGTCAATTTCATGGCATCTTTGAAAGCGTAAAGCATGTTAGCATGGCAAGCATGTTATCTAATTGAATAGGCAAACAAACAAGCAATCGTGTTTGATTCGTGGTGCGACTTCTTACCAAGTCGACGCACTCGCCCTTACACCGACGCAAGGTAATACGCCGCATTCCTTCCTTCATCAGTTATATGTGCATCTCTAAGCAGGATCTCTATGCGGGACGCATCTGGCCTACACTTTCAACCCATCGTTCCTTAACTATATGAAGGTCGTGGGCGTATCCGCGCCGGAATGGACTAAAGGAGTTTCTCTTTTGTTTTTCCTTACTTTCTTTTCTCTCCTTCTTTTCTCTCTCTAAATCGAATTTGGGTAGCCCAGCGTTTCACGGGTTGGGTTGCTATCCCAACTAACGAAACTTACCGCGTGCCTACCATCATTTGCGGCTTCTCACATTTACGACCGAGTGCTAATCGGACTTCGCAGATATGCGCCTATCAAAGATTACATCCCTTCTAGGCCGAACGGTCCCGGTGCCCCGTGCGCCCGTTCGGAGGGAACGTTCCGTGCACGGAAGATATCATCGCAATTATCTCAAGTCCATTCCATTCGACCATGCAACGCACTATCATTCAAACAACCAAGCATAGCCTTGAGTCCAGGACTCAGACTTTATCATCTCGTATTTCTTCCGTCAACTTTCTATGTTCTCACGTTTTACTTCGTTTCAATGTTCAATGGCATTATGCCTCAACTCAATGCTCGTCAACCGAACGACCAAAGGTCTGGAACACCTTTCGAGGCATTATGTCATATCCGACAGTTCTGCCACATTCATGCCACAACTGTATTCTTTCGCAACGAAGCCATCTTTTATACCGTAAAGGTAGGCACGTTTCGATCGTATTCCTATATTCTATAACTTATCGTTCAATGTTCGGGGCTTGCGCGCTAGGGTGATCGCCTATTGTCTTTCAATGTTCTAACCGTTCTAACTCGTGCATCAAAGGCACGGTATGGTTCGTGCACTAAGGCACTCGCCGAGTACAGTTATCATGTTCTTGCGGCTTGCACCGAGGCGCTCGCCTTTGCGATATCCGATGTTCTATAGCAACTCGTACATTTGATGCACGTTTCATTTCAATTGTTCTAACTTAGTGTTCGACTCACACTATGATTTATCCCGATCCGACCATTGCCCGTGGCATCGATAGTTAACTTAGCATACAATGATATATTGACTTATCGAATGAAGGAGTAAAAAGAAGTCAATCCTCCCACCTTGAGTCGATACGCCTTCGCCGTTTCGTCGAGCCGATGCGGCTCGATTCTCTAACTTTGTTGCATGGCCTCTCTCCTGACTTAGCCATTCGAGCACTTCGTACTTCATTGAATTATACGTCCAACTTGGCCTATCGTGCCTAAGTCTCAGCCCGTCGCAAGGCGACGATTTGCTTTCACGGACCCCTTACTGAATAAGGCAGAATGCCGACCTCTAATATTTCTGCGTCAACGTATAGCCTGCACACGAAACCAACTAAAATTAATACTTGCATCGATTCGGACTTGCGCTTGGTCGATTCGATTTCTTAGAATCTTCGAGCCGATTCAACGCACTCATCCTTCGGGCAACGTGGCGTTTCGCATCGATTCACTCATGCATTCTTTCGGACAAGGCAACTCTTCACATGGACTTAGTTCGATGCGTTGCTCGGGACAACGTAACTCTCGTATCGACTCGCATCGATACATTTTCATTCGGTCAACGCGACTCTTTGAGTCAACGCTTCAGCGTAATGCACCGTACGGAGCGGGGCATTACACTAGTTGCCACCCTCACTACCAACGTCCCCACCCCTATCAGCCACTGTCACGATCCGCACCCATTTTTTGGGATGTAAGTGCCTGGGCTTTCAGCCTACGTCATGGTATCGACGGTAGAATGCTATCTAGTCCTCAGTGATCAAAGTCACAATATTTTCTCATAATTAATTTCTTTGCTTATTCACAATACTAAATCAAATTATAATATTCAAAGATTAAATTTGAATAAAAATGTGATGTCTCACAAAAGCTTTAAATAACTAATTAGAACTTTATGATCAACTCATCTATCTAACTAGTCTCTAGGGTCGACCTTTGAAACATATCCGTATCTCTCCCAAGAACCCAAGTACATAGAGTAGCAGCGACTAATATGAAAAATTCGTTTCCAGTCAGGAATTGAACGAATATAATTTAAGCGTGCAGTTCCAAATATATATATGACTATAAAATAGTGAATAGTCATGGCATACATGATGAAATAACTAAACTGAAATCATGGCATGGACAATGAAGGAAATAAATAATTATGAATTATAAAGACAAGTAGACATGGAGCGAGGAAACATAACCATCTAAGTGATTTGAAGTACACCTTTCAATATGTGGTTGAGCTGGGACACTACACCACATAGTCTACATAGGATTTGCATCCCCAAGGTCTAATATGCATGAAATATAAAATAAAGCACAGTCTACAGGTTAATCATATATCTACTTAGTACATCCCCACTTGACTACTACAAATGGATCAAGTCACGACAATGGTTCACGAGATACTGTAAAACAAGTATAATGATCATGAGCAACACGATAAAACCTGAAAACATGATATCATGACTAAAATCCATATGCCACTAACCCGTGTTAATGAATGTGTCAAGAATCAAGTATTACATTACCAATCATGCAAATATAGTAATTAATAGTACTAAAAACAAACAAAAAATGTACTCATCTGGAATCCTTAGGTGGTGAAATGTAATCCTATATGGTCCAGAATAGTACAATTAGCTAGGTGTGATATGAAGAAATTTGGAATTCAGAAGAGAAATAGGAATACGATTAGTCATGATCAAGGATTTATAATTGAAAGAATTTACGTAAATAACACATATAACTATTTTTAGAACTATTTATAATATTTAAAAACTATATTTTTGTTAGTCAAATATTGTAGACAAATACTTTGAAAATCCTAGGAAATTATTTTAGGCAAAACTAAAATTTGAAAGTAAATGTTAGGGCCAAGCCTATACTATACATTTTATTACAAAGTAATTTTTAGAAAATATTGTTTTTATATATTTTTATTAAAAAACTGCTAAAGGTAATAATTATTAATACTTATAACATAACTATACGTACTATGTACGTACTGCTGTCAATATTATTTATTAATAATAAATAATCATCATCTTTTTTTTGAAATCACACGCATACCACAATTGGGGGGCTCGAACCTTGCCGGTCCCTCCGGATGTTCGCTCTAATACCACTAGGCTAGAGAGCTCGAACATAAATCATCATCATTGATACTTCTCTCGAATTAATATAATAATAAAAAATTAATGAGTGGTCTCGAGGTCATTCCTGGGAAAGAGAGAAAGGAAAGAGAGAATTGTGATTAAGTGGAGAGGAAAGGACATTCGTTCTTCTTAAAAAATCCAGAACAAAGTGTGAGAAGAAGAAACAGAGGAGCAAAGGAAGGAGAGAGAGGAGTGAAGAATTCTTACCTCTGCTTGGGCGCTGGAGGGAGTAGCCACGGTGGCTCAAGCCTCCGGTCGGCACCACCAGAAAGCGGTAGGGTCTTGGTTAGATGTGAGGTCAGTGGAGACTGGCGACGTGAGAGTTGTGGTCGTGGTCTGGGCACGGGACTCGCTTGCGGGAACTCCGGTCATCGATGGAGAAAGCGCTCGATCAAAAGAAGATGACTCAACTGAGTGGCTCGTCGTGTGCTGTATAGAGGTAGTCCTCGCAAGAGGGCGACACATGACCTAAAGCGACGACGATGGTGATGATGGCAGCACCGAGCGAGGCAGCCAGGTAAGGTTAGGTTAGGGTTTGGCTTTTGATTTCTTCTGTATTTTTGGTTTGGATGGTAGTGGTGGTGGTGTAGCTTAACTGATGGTGATCGTGGTGACTTGTCGGAGTTGGTACAGAAAGCAATGGGGTGAAAGCGATGGCAACGGTGAGGTCATGATAGTGGTAGGCGATGGCCAACGGTGGTGTGTATGGAGATGGGGGATGGTGGAGGTTGGGGATCTTCGCTGGTGGCCGAGATGTCCGAAGCTGGTGGCATTGGTTTGTGGTCGGTGAACAGCAGTGGTGTAGTTTTGGTGGTCTTGGCAGAGTGTGGTCTAGGTTGGTTGTCCGGTGGCAAGACGGGCATGATGGGGGTGTTGGCGACTAGGGTTAGGGTTTTGTTTCTTTGTTTGGTTGTCGAAGTCTAGCGACGTGTCCTGCGTGACCGATTCTAGTTGTGTCGGGGTGTATCAGACACGAGAAAGAGAACTGTAAATATAATAAAAGTAAAAGTGAAAGGGTTGGACACAAATATGACGTACGACACTATGGTTGTGTCGATGGATGACGGCTTGATGTGATGATGATGGGCGTTGTGGAGAAATTGGTGTGATGGGTTGGATGGAGAAAGAGTTGGACAAAATTAGTAGAAAGGACCTCCTTAAATGGGAGTTAACTCCTAATCCAATAAGGATTATTAGTCATATGACATTTTTTTCTCCGTCAAATGGGTGCTGCTCTCCAAACCCTAGGGTTTGCTTTTCTCTGTACCACCATTAATCTCCTCCTTTGTATATCTACTTCTCCACACCCCTCTCTTGCCTTCCTTGCTTTCTTGACTCCCCGCCCCCTCCACCATTCCATCCCCCACCACTCTTCTGCTCTAGCCTTTTCCATATTCCATATCTTCCTATACCTCCATGTCATATGATCTCCTCTCTAGCCTATAGCTTCATATAAAGAGGTCATCGACAAAATGGCTACGTTTTTCACCATGCAAGGCCCTTCCGATACCGTTTCTCTCTCGGCTAGAGAAAGCTTGGTGTCTCGTCATTGGCATACCATGATGGCTGTCAAACCATAATCAACATGACGCTTTACCTATTCCTCGCTCTCTTCATCCTTTCTAAAATGTGGAAGCCTTCAAACCCGCCTTAAGTATCCGATCTAGATCTGGAATTGGGGACATTCCTTGTGCGACTTGAATCACCTGCTGAGGTTGATCGTGTCATCCTGGACACCCCTTGGAGTATCGATGACCATGTTCTAGCACTGGAGCGGTGTGACCCTTCTAAAGTTTTGGAGGAGTATCAATTTCACCAGACAGATTTTTTGGTTCAACTACACAGGATTCCTCCTAAGTTCATGAACCAGAATGTTGAGTAGAATTGTCGAAGCTATTGGGCCACCTCGCCCATGCTCAGAAGCCGACAAAAAAAAAATAGAAAACCTTCACATGGGTGAAAGTTCTCCGTGATATTTCCAAGCCCCTGAAGAAACACATATCCATGAATCTAGAAGGCAGTATAGGGTAAGTTCTTGTTAAGTATAAAAGATTACCCCAACTCTGTTTGTTCTGTGCAAAGGTGGGTCATATTTTTGCTAACTGAGCCGAGAGGGAAATGTTTACTTCCCTTATCAATGAGGACTGGTCTGAGGAGGAAAAAACAAGAATCATGGAGCTACTCAAACCGAGGATCAACGATATAAGTACAAAGTAGACACAAACAGAAACACTTCGCACCATATTGCCTCGACCAGGAATTAAGTAGACATGGACAAACTAGTAGAGCAACTAGAGAAAGCTTATAATATGCAAAATAGTGCTAATCCTACCGGACGCTCGTCGTCATCGCCACCCACATCAATGATGACAAACCCACAAGGGGCCACTAGTCCACAAGATGGTAAACAAAACTTACAGCTAGCAAGGTACCTACCATCGCATAAGAGGGGGATTACTTTTAATGGGGCATTACTTTTGGTAACCCAGAATTCGAAACAATAACCCTTGTCAACTGCAACCCTATCATTTTGGTTACTATACGGATCTCGGCTGATAGGAAAACCCGGATATGTGGACACACTAGTAGGAGGAGGTGGTGGCATGGTCCTAGAAGGAATAGATGGCACGACATGGACTATAGAAACATAAGCAGTACGAAGGTGGCAGAGGATGAGGATGAGCAGTAAGCAGTAGTGGAGGTGGATCAGTTGCTGACTCTACATGCCGGTGCTTTGAGGATTCAGCCTCCTTAGAAACGTGGCCAGAACATGTGGTTCTTCCCTTTGCCATTCTCTGGAATGGTAGGAAGCAACATAAGCAAAGAATTTCAACCAAGTTACACACGTAAAAGAAACTTGAATAACAATCGGCCCTATATTGTAACGGGTCATAATGTATCAATGTTCTGAGTGTTATATTTGTTTCTAGTCAGTTTTTCTAAAGTTGTTTGTCTTAACCTGCATGGGCCACCACTAAAAATATGTCACGATCTGATTCCAAGATGTTTGGGTCAAGTCGGATCATGTCCCGCCTACATCATAGTGAGACGGCAGCAGTAAACTGTCTGATTTCTATGGAACTCATAATCACAACATCTAAATTTACGAAAAATTAAAAACTTTATTCAATAATTCAAAACACACAATTTAAGTCGTAGCTTAAATTAAAAGATGAACAACATAAGTTGTGCCAAAGTCACAACTTCAAATACAATTCAAAAAAACTAAACAATTAAAGATGAAGTAAACTCTAGGCTAACTAGGTATCCGACTCAGGAGCCTCCGAGGTAATTTCCTTCAAGGTGGGTTCAGTGAACATCAAGATACAAGTCTGGATCGTAATAGCTATTGAAGAATAGCTCTTCGTCCTCAAACCCGCCTATGGTGAAAGGGGGGTTTCTTGTCAGGAATGAAAAAGTACACTATTCCAAACTCTAGCATCTTAAGCAATATTTGAAAAATGTATATTTGAAACAATTGAAATATTTTGATGCAAGAAAACAACTAAAATATTTGATGCAAGGAAACAATTGTGATCTGAATAGGTAGACACTTGTGACCGGCTGGTAGATTCAATATGTATTCTATCATACGATCGGCTTCGGAACATGTGCAAGTGTAGCTTTAGCTATCCACGATAATTCTAAGAGAGGTTTGGTCATAAGTGCTACACTACTCCCCAACACCTAGAGTCAATATTGACTTCATAGAGAAGAACTCCATGATGCAATGTGTAAATATACAAAATTAAAATACCAAATCTAGTAGTGTACTTGCCTTGAGTTTTGTAAAGGAAAATGGAGGAAAGGAGGATCTCAGTCTAGTCCTCGAAACCCACATTTAATTAAAAGGACGAGTCAGTTCCAATATAACCAATTCTAGGTGTTCTAGTTATAATCTCTAATATTGGCCCAAGACAGTTTTCTGTTAATAATTACACCAACAATTAAATTACTCTAACGCTGCTTTACACTATTTGTCAATTTGTATAAAAGAGTCTGTTTCCATTTATTTGGAAAAGATAGACATCTCGATTTATTTGGAAGGCTTTATGTTTTATAATACGAAAAACTATGGTTTGCTTTTAATGATAAAATGTGAAGTTGTTGATATATAAACTTGGATTTAAGGCATCTTAATTTATGTGAGAAAACCTTTATTTTTTTAGAAACTAAATATTTCCGATTTCTTTTTATAGATAAAACTAGCATGCGATACTATCAACATAAAACACGGAAGAAGAAGAAAAATAGACTACGCAATACAGCTTAGAGAAAGAAAGGAAAAAAATAGATTTATACCCTTATAACACATTTATGAAAAAAACTAAAAAGAATAAAAATCCTAAGCTATACTGCGGCAATCTTCTAAGAGCTGGGAAGCGGTCCAGTCAGAAGGTACAAGTACCCGGCACCTAAAATATAACCGCCAAGTAACAAGTTTTACAAAGTCTAAAACAAATTAAAGTAACATGGTAGGACAATTAGAGTCTCATACTTGGTCATGCAATCATATATTGCTAATAGCTTATGCCTCAACGTACAGGATTACCCAGTAGCATTTGCGTTTTGCTAAAGGCTCATTCAACCATTTCGGTCGTCGTAATGCGGATACAATTAACCAAAAATATGCCAAACATAAATGAACGAATAAAATATAAAATATATCTCCAAAATGGTATATTTTTGTAACAACCAGGTTTTCGACAATAGTATATATACATATATATATTAAATGAGTCACAAATATTAAAAGTATAGTTAAACACAATTTTCCCCTTTTAAAACATATGTATATACATTTAGATTAAAGAACTACAGAACCAATTCTAACCAAACACAACTTCACAATTTCTAGCCAAAATCTTCACAGAACCAATCCCAAGTCCAAAATTGGACTACAGAACCAATTTCTAATAGAAATGTTCCGAGCATGAAATTGAGCCAATAATCCAACGACCGTTCCAAGTATCCACACATACAACATAAAAATAACTAAATTCCATAGCGGGATCGAGACGGTCATCATAGACTATGACTATGTAAAGGACGACTACTCAGATAGAAATTTATTCCGCGGAGCAACGTCAACGACTCGAGGAGCCTCGGAATGCGTCTCGGCAAAACGACAGCAATGCGGTGGTCGTTCGGATCGGCGACGGAATGGGGCCGCAGGTGAGGGTCGGCCGCGGGGTAGTCATGGTCCGGCACGGAGGATATGCGGATCGATTCTGGTGCAGGATTGGACGCGGGTCAGGGGAACGACTGTACGGAGGGGTCCACGGGGGCTGGCCGAGGGTCACGAGGATGCCGGCAGGGGCGGTCGTGGGGACGGCTGGAAGGGGTGATGGTGGTGGGTGGTGTTGTGGTTTTAAGTTGGGAAAGAAGAGGGATATGGGTGAGTGTTGCTTGTTGAAGGACAAAAATAGGTGATGGTGCTGGTAGCTTGTGAAGGAAAGAGAGTAATGGTGGTGGTGGTGAGTGAATTAAGGGAAGGAATTGATCATAGAGAGGGAACAGGGGGTAAATGGGTGAGGCTGAAAGTTGTGAGGTGGGTTTCTTTTCTTTTCTTTTTTTAAAAATAAGTTGAGTTTGGAAAATATGGAATGGGCTAGGCTAGGGTCCAACAAAGAACACAATCCAGCAATCAATAATTCTAATTTCAACTAAAAATGTAATTTAATTAACTGAATAATAAATAATAATAATAATAATACAATAACTAATTTTAGTCTAAAATTCCAACAATAGAAATTAAAACAGACAATTCTTGCAAATATCCAATTAATTAATTTATAAAAATTTGGGTTTTACAAGCTTCCTCCTTAGGAAATTTTGTCCTCAAATTCTAAGGGTATAGCTAGGGGTACAGTCATACCTCAAAATAGGTGGGGGTATTTCTTCCTCATGTCAACCGCTCACTCCTAGGTGGACTCACCTGGGGAATGGTGACGCCATGCTACTCTGACTAGCAGGATTACGGCGTTCCTCAACTTCTTCTCTCTATGGTCTAATGTCTCTTCCGGCTGCTCTGGCACTGTAAGGCTGGGACAAATCTCCAACTCTGAATGGTCCAAAATATGGCTCGGGTCTGGAATGTAATGCCTTAGCTATGAAACATGGAAGATGTTCTGCACACCTTCAAGGTTAGGTGGTAATGCCACCCGATACGCCACTTCTCCAACTCAGCTCAATACCTTGAATGGGCCGATGTATCTAACTGAGCTTTCTTGCTCTTCCAAATTTGATGGTTCCTCTGGAAGAGACCTTGACAAATATACTATCTCCTACTTCACACTCCAATGGTCGGTGACTGCTGTCGGCCCAATGTTTCTGACGATCTTGGGCAATCCTGAGTCTATCTCTGATCATGTTTACCTTGTCGGCAACCTATGTCATCATCTCTGGTCCGAAATGACTCTTTCTCCTACGCCATCCCAAGCAAATGGAGTAGTAATGACATCCATATAATGCTTCGAACGGTGTCATGCCGATGCTGGCTTAGTAGCTGTTATTGTAAGAGAATCTTCCAAGTGCAAATGGTCTTTCCAAGACCCGCCAAAATCTAAGACGTAAGACCTCAACATATCTTCCAACGTCTGAATGGTCCTTCCGATTGTTCAATGGTCTCGGGTGATAAGCGGTGCTGAACTTCAGTTGAGTCCCCAAACTATCATGCAAGCTCTTCAAAAAAATGTGAAGTAAAGCGGCTGTCTCGGTCCGATACGATGCTCACCGAAACTAGATGTATCCGGAAGATGTGTTGTATGTGTAAAGCTGCAAACTTTTCGGTGGATAAACCAACCTTGAAGGGGATAAATTGAGCAGACTTAGTCAGTCTGTCGACAGTAACCCAAATGGCATCCTTTCCTCTTGGAATAAGGTAATCTTGACACGAAGGCCATCGTAATGTGCTTCTATTTCCACTCTGGAATGGTAAACGGCTGTAGAAGTCATGCTAGCCTCTGTCTGTCTAACTTCACGTGCTGGCAGATCAAGCACCTAGAGACGAATCTAAATATGTCTCTCTTTATTCCATACCACCACTCGTGCTCAAATATTCTATACATCTTGTTTCTCCTGGATAGATAAAATACTGATTAATGTGCTTCATGCATCATCAGTTCATCTCTTAAGTTGCCAGTAGGCATACAAAGTCTCGTGCCGTGCCTCAATGCTCTATCGTTTGCTATCGAAAAGTCAAGTTTTCTCGCTAACACTTGGTCTCTAAGTCTGTAAAGTGCTCGTCTTGGAATTGAGTCTCTTTGACTCTGTCTATCAGACGGATTACACTTGCAAATGCATCATTGATGCATCAACTCCTGGTACAATAGTTTCCTGTCCCAACTTTTTATTTTCTCCTCTGGTAGAATAATCTTCAATCCATGCTTCTCTATGTCTTCGAGTAAATACTGGTCCATTGTCAAGAACATTGTCATCGAATATCGGCTAAGTGCATCGGTGACCACATTAGCCTTTTGGATGGTACTGCAAGTTGATGTTAAAATCCTTTAAGCTCCAACCATCGCCTCTGGCACATGTTGAGCTCCTTCTGTGTAAGACATATTTAAGACTTTTATCTATAAATATCTCTACCCTCTCGCCATACAAATAGTGCTTTCAAAGCTTCAGGACGAAGATGATTGTTGTAAGCTCCAAGTCATGTGCGGGGTAGTTCTTCTCGTGAGTCCGTAATTGCGAGATGCATAAGCAATTACTTTTCTATGCTAAAGAACACAACCCAAGCCCTTACCGGAAGCATCACTATAGATTGAAAATATGTCGGTGCCTGAAGGTAGTGATAAGATCGATGTCGTTGTAAGCCTCTTCGTTAGTTACTTGAACGATGTCTGGCAAGCCTCAGTCCAGACGAACTCCTTATTCTTCTTTATTAGCTTTGTTATAGGTTCAGCTATCCTGCCGAAGCCCTTTGCAAAATTTTTGTAGTAGTCTGCTAAGCGCAGAAAGCTCATGTTTTCTACAACTGAAATGGTGTCGACCACTTCTTGATGGCCGTTATCTTCTTCGAATCCACTAAGATGCCATCTCATGTGACAATGTAACCTAGAAAGTCCACATTGTCCAAGAAGAACTCACACTTGGATAGTTTTTTATATATCTTATCATGCCACAGAGTCTCTAAAACTATCCACAAGTGTTCCTCGTATTCTTTCAGGATCTTCGACTAGATCAGGATGTCGTTAATGGAAACAATAACAAATTGATCCAGGTATTTGTGGAAGACCTTCTTCATGAGATTCATGAATACTACAGGGGCATTGGTAAGACCAAACGGCATGAAAAAATTCCTACTGTCCGTACTTGGTGTTGAATGTCGTCTTGGGTATGCCTTCTTCTCTTACCTTGACTTGGTGGTAACCGAATCTGAGATCTAGCTTCGAAAACACCTTTGCAGTGTTCAATTGATCGAAGAGATCATAACTTTAGGCAAAGGGTATAGGTTCATGATAGTGATATTGTTCAAAGCCCGGTAGTCTATGCACATTCGGACAGTTCCATCCTTCTTCGGCACAAATAAGACTGGTGCTCCCCAGGGTGAAGTGTCACTCCTAATAAATTCCTGAGCCTTAAGCTCGTCGATATGGCCTTCATCTCCTTAGACTCCTTGGGATTTACTCGGTAGCACCATTGTAGATAGGTAAAGAGCCGGGTACTACGTCGATAGAGAATTCCACATCTTAGTCAGGGGCAATCCTAGAAGTTTGTCGGGAAAGACGTCTAAAATTTTTGCTATAATGGGTGAAGGGGTCCGGTCTCCTCGTTGATAGATGAGTAGCTGACTCTCCATGTTCTTGGTTCTCTAACAACCTTGAACTCAGGCTCTCCAGGTGGACTTAAGATGACACTACCTCGATGAAAGTCTATCAGGGCATGCTGCTCACTTAGCTAGTCCATTCCCAAGATAATATCATAGTTGTGGAGTGCCACTATGAGGAGTGGTGTTAGAAATTTGTAGCCTGAGATGGTAATATGGTAGGTACAAGTCTCGGTGATTGGTATGGATCCTCCGCCAATCATAACTCTACATATCCTCTTACTAACGTCAGTGACTAAATGGTGTACAGAAATAAAGTTTGAGGACATAAAGCTATGAGATGCTCCATGGAACACCCATTTTTCTAATAATAAAGGTAATTTTAAACTTTTGTAATTTTAATTATTAAATAATAGATTTAAATCATGTTATAATTTTGGTGTTTTTTAATTAATTTAAAACTATTTAAATTGTAAATTGTGACTTTGGGTTGCTAGCTAGTGTAACCTTAGAGTTACTTGACCTAGAGCCTAACCATGACCAAGGAGACCTAACCATGTGATTAGGTTGATTAATTATCATTTTTAGCCTAAGGGTATTTTGGTCATTTTTGGACTTTTAGTGAAAATAAATTTTGATTGATTTAATATGTTGCTAATCTATTTGTTAGAGACTAACCTAGTTTTGACCTAGCCTAGATATTATCTATGAGCCTAGATATTAGATTAGAAGCTTCCATCATGACAAGGTTAGGCATATCTAGATATTAAGTTGAGGTTATATATTTGTTAAGAATAGATATTTTCACTTGGACCTTTAGCTTGAGGCCTAGAAATAAACTAGCTATAGGCCATTAAACCTCATAAAACTTAACCCTAACCCTAAAATGGAAATGTAGGTAGCCATAGAGAGCCTCCTCCTATATATAACATCTCTTCACACCTCTTGCTTCCTTTTATTACACCTTAAATCCTAGTTTAGTGTTCTTCCCCAAAATTAGCCCATTTCTTCATTTCTCCTCCAAATTGAGCTCATTCTCTACCAAATTGAGCTCACTCTCTTGCATATGGATTCATTTGTGTAGAAGAGGTTAAGGGAAGCTTGCTTGCAAAGATTGGAGCTCATTTGACCATTACTCTTGGAAAGGAACATCTCATTTTGGGGCTTTTTGATTGAGATCTACTCTCAATAGGTAAATCACATCAAACCCTTTCAAATCTCTGATTTCTTTCCATAGTTGCATCCATCTAGGTGTCCCTTAGAGTTAGAGTGAGTTTGATAGGAATTTCTAATGATTGATGTGCGTATCGGACACGTATCAGTGTCATATGGCTTGTGTTTGGTGAAAAGCCTCAATGAACATTTTTCTCTTATTTTCTGTAAGTGATTACATAATTTTCTAGCCCTAGGTGTGTTGATCATAGATCCATGTCATTGAGCATTTTTCGAGTCGAATTCGCATCCAAAACTGGACACAAACCTATGCACGAGACTGTGTCTCCTTGCCCTGATGACACGCACTATTTTCCCATGATTGGATACTTGGACTCATTCCACTTGGCACGAGTGTGGGGGCCAACACCGACAGGCCACCCCTCGAGTTTGTCATAATTTTGTGTCGTGTCGGACACGAAATTACACGCGCACTGATTTTGTACTGACTGCGCACAGTTGAAATTCTTCGACTGATACACATCTCGTATCCCTTGTGGACACGACGTGGATG
>JANAVB010042224.1:0-61026 GCA_029216955.1 Iris pallida
ACGCCAAGACCTGGATTGGGCAGATGATAATGTGAGCATTGGCTCAAGGCAAAATGGCTAGATGGCTAGATGGCAAGATGGCAATACGAATGAGAATGATGGTTTGCTTAGTTTTCCTTATCATGCATTATGTTTCTTCTTAGATAAGTTGCATATAGTTGCATGGTCATGGACAACTTGTCGACAAGGTGGTTT
The DNA here is from genome assembly GCA_029216955.1 of Iris pallida. Classification (NCBI taxonomy): domain Eukaryota; kingdom Viridiplantae; phylum Streptophyta; class Magnoliopsida; order Asparagales; family Iridaceae; genus Iris; species Iris pallida. The sequence goes on from JANAVB010042224.1 coordinate 196, forward strand.
CTCGAACGGTATTCCTGGGCCATGGAACCCGGTTCGTCCTAGGGGAAACCAATGCCGAAGTAGTGGCAGTGCTGAAGTAGTAGCACGGTATACAGGACTTGCAGTGGGGCTAGCTACCTGCACTGGCAAGGGCGCTGTATACCTGTAAGACGGTCCAGGATGGCGTATCGCCAGTGACCTTCATATAGATAGGTCAGGTGCTAATGATGTCTTATGCAGGCAGAGTAAGTTATTACTCAAATACAGGGAAGGATGTCGGCTGTTGGTAAGAATCACCTGAACGGTGATATTCATATTGAATCATATTGTTTCTAACAATGTCTTATGCAGGCAGAATAAGTATTATAAATGTACAGGGATGGCTACACGACCGTGGGTAAGAATCACCAAAGGGTGATAACAGTATGCTTTAAATTATGTTGGCTATGAGATTTGCATGCTTTACTTCTTGTCGGCTATAACATGAAATTGACCCTAAGGCAACAAGAAAGATCACTGTTAATAATGTTCTATAACATGATTACTTAGTGCTGTCTTCTTAGGTGAGTTGGGCCAGCACCGCTCGCCAGTACATTGATGATGTACTGACCCACGTTGTGGGCAATATTACAGGTGTTTGCTTGGGGGAAATCCTGTGAATCAGTGCTTGGCATCGATGAATCGAATGGGTGTGCAGAAGCTCCTCTTGCAAGACGATGTCTTCTGCTATACGGGACATAATGTATGGAACATGGGAACTCAGTCATACCAGTGATATTGTAGCCATATTGACAAGTTCGTTGTAAAGAAGTCGGTATATTCATTTGTAGCCTAGAGGGCAAGTGTATACATTCAGTTGGCTATTCAAAAGTCTTGTAAACAGTTGTAAACTCTGTATTCCGCTGCAAGTCTTGTAATCCATTTTGATTATCAATAAAGAGATATATTTCTATATAAATTGTGTGACTTCAATTTATCTGCTTAGTTCCGCTGTATTGTCGATGTTTTCTGAGAATTACCAGGAACTGTAATGGTTTTGCCTTGTACAAGTGCAATCTAGACTTGTACGGCATCACGCCCAGTGGCTAGTTTTCGATCCTCCGGGATCGGGGCGTGACATACTCTTCCCAGAATTGAATCCAAGAATAGTTGTAACCGTTGCTGAGAGACTGTGGACTAGAATCATTAGAGAATCCAACAAAGTTTTCAGGATTATGCTGAGTGCATACCCGAGATCGACAAGGATACGATCCACCCTCATCGTGTCAACGTACCCAGTGAAATAAAGAGGTCGGTCGTGCCGATTTTTCTCTAACAGAATGTCATCTTGGGTGAAGGTAATGTTCGGCATTATTTCCATCACACTATGACATTGAGGGCGTGCCACAGGTTCTTCGTTTGACTTATTAAGATGTACAAGACAAGCATCAGGGCTTTGCTTAATGTTTCTCGAGTTTCCTTCGAGAGACGAAGGAGCTCGAAGATCGATAGTCTTGCTGGAGTATTGGTTAGCTGAGCTAGTATGTCAAAGTTATACGGCTTTTGAAGGCCTTGTAATGGAGGCTTCTTCAGGTTTTTGTCAAAATGAACCTGCTGCTTGCCTTTATCAACTGATGTCGGTTTAGAAGGATCCGAATCAGCTGGTGGAGCGATGTTGGAAGATCATCAGAAGCAGGAGGGGGAGTACCAACTTCATTCTTTTGACCATTCGGATAGTCTCGGAGATAGAGTCTACCAGACCTAGTACCGGTCAAGACTTCCTCTTCTGAAGCAGGTAAAAGGGAAACCATATTACAGGTTCTCATTTGTGCCTTGCTTTTGGAGAGGGGAATCGTGTGATATGCCCCAAATCCCAGTTTGACATGAGACCTGTTGTCTTAAAGTTACAAAGATAGAGGTATCGGAGACCCATTTCTATTGTTCAGACCTAGTGCTTTTTGAAAGTCATATCCTATCTTTATCATCAGTTCATGAGATTGATGACTGTATCGATGGAATTTAGGTTAGTAGTTTGGTTCTAATGTTGGCAGAGTAGTTTCTGAAGAAGAAGACATGGACCCTGTCGGAATGAAAGTATTCTTCAAAAGAGCAACACGACCATCAAGCGAGAAGTGCTCACTTGAAGTTGTGTTGCAGGATTTTTACTTGGCCGACTTCTTTTATTTAGAAGAAGAAACGGTTGCTTTCTGTTCAAATTCGCCGACCAGGTCTGGATGAACCCACATTATTTTGCCTTTAGATATTGAAGTGGTACCAAACCGTCATTTCGTGCCGGCAGGAGATTGACAATCTCCATAGTTGCCTTAGGTATCGGGACAACCCTGTCAGGAACTAGTTGTGGAGCGAAGTCTCTGAATTGCAGAGAGATGGCATTGGCTGTCACCATCTTCTCTTCCTTTTAGAGAGTGATTGCTTTAGCGTTGATCAATTCCTGGATCTTTTCTTTGAGCACATAGCACGCCCTGGTTGGATGTCCTAGAAACCTGTGATACATGCAATATTTAGGATTATCAATCTTACCTACTTCGTCTGGTCGTTTGATCTCGGTAGTTGAAGTTTATTGTTTTTTATCAAGCAATCAAAGATGCTCATGACGTCGTCGTCGTTGAAGGAATAATCCTCCTTGGGTCGTAGTACTGCCCTCTGTGGAGGTGTTGTCGCTGTAGGTGTTGGCTGGCCTACATTGATGTGATTGTTTTGGTGACTACCGCTGCTAGTAGCGATATGCTTATCCTTGTCAAAATTAGGCATCGAGATGCCTAATTGCTTGAACTTCTCAGCACTCTCTTCAGCTGCTCTGGCACTTACTATGAAGGAACCTCAATCTTGAAATTATGTAGGTCATGTCCACATGCTGACAATAGGTAACAAGTATAATTTACAAGTATCTATTGTCAATGCATCAGGAGTACCTAGAGGCATTTTCAAGGCCTCTCGTCGGAAGCTCTCGATGAAACGTTCAGTTGTTTTATTGGACTTCTGCTTGATTTTGGTAAGGGCGGACATAGTCATGTCATAAATTCCTTTATAGAATCATTCCAAGAACATCTGCTTTAACGCTGCGAATGATGTTATGCAACCATATCCGGCAGGCTTCAATACCAGTCATAGGCAACACCCGCTAAGCATCCGATAAAGACTCTAGTAAGTAGAGCATCGTTCTGCTGAAGGTGATCAGTCATCATCTCGAAGTGGTTGATATACTGACTTGGAGATGTGTTACCGTCGAATAGCATTATAGTCGGTGGCTTGTATTTAGACGATGTAACTTCTTTCCATTCTGCGGGATGTGGTTGTTTGATCCCTAATTTTTGTAATCCCTCCTTCTGTTTGAGAGCTTCAAACTGATTTCATAGAAGCTTGACTGCTTCGAGAGGGTCTCCCGGTATTTGAGGAGCAACGAATTGATTTGAAGGATTGGAATGCGGAACTACATGGTAAGCACCACCCCCAACACCAGAGTGACTTGGAGTAACCTGTGCTTGAAGGTGTATGACCTCTGAAATGGTAGTATTTAGAGGAGGTTGTGCTCTAGGGCTAGTGTTGATAGGAACCGCACCTGTTGCGTGTTCTTAGGTTAGAATTGGATTCACAACCGACATAATAGCATCTTGTGTCATAATCATCGTGTGCATGCTTGTAACTATGTCAGCCATGGCCTTTAGATTAGCTTCCAATGCATCAATTCTCTATTCTTGGCTAGCAAAACTGAAAGCGTCTTGCTCTTCGTTCGTTACGTAGGTAGACACTTCTCTTGATACAGAAGATGAGCTGGTGGATAGAATGGTTTGATCAGATTCTTCGCTGTTGGCATCGAAGTCTAACAGACTGCTATCCCCAGGGTTGGAATCGGGACAATTTTTTTGACCGAGAAGTCTTGACTTCTTGATCTTGTGTTCTAGTAAACTCCTTCAGAAGAATCTGGGATTTGACTGCGGATTTGTCGACACGGTCGCGATGACTTATGCCTCGGGCGTCTTCCATCCCCGTTGCTATGAGATGCCATGTTGACAGAAGAAAACAGCAGTTCGTCTTCATCTACTAAGATCACAGTGGGAGACAGAGAGTGATCGGAAGATCAAAAGTAATTCAAACGGTTGAACACCGCCCATTTTGCTGGCTTGCAACAGCACTTGACGTCAACTTCATGTGAATGGCAACGACGTTTTTCATATGTGATCATGTCGTCCTCAACTATTAAGATCATTTTAGGAAAGCAGGGGTAATTCAAGCGGTCAAACACAGACTGTTTGGCTATCTTACAACAGCACTTGATTACAATTTCATGATACTGATTATAGTGATGTTCAGTATGTGGAGTCAATGCTGCACGAGATGAACTCGTAGTCTTTCGCTTTTGTGCAATAAGTTCACGGAGATCTGGTACAGTAACAGGAAAAGAAAAAGAAGAGGAAGAAAGAGGCAGACTCTGCCTGATTATATTAGGAATATGATGTCTATCCCTAAACTTTTGAGTTTCCTGCGTATACAGAGCAGTACTAAGTTCATTGGCATAGGTGAGTGGATTATGGCTCTTAGAAGCCCTCATTGTGCACAAGTTAGCATTTGGCGCAGACTGTGCTAGAGTCTTTTGGCGCGCCATCTGATTTATTTGTTCTGCTCTGCGCCTATTAAGATAGGCGCGAATGTCAACATCTGGCATCACTTGATTGCTAGTCTGTGACACTCTTAGCTTCCCATGTTCTGTTCTTGATATACGCATAGTAGGGAGGTCATGGTGCTGGCCTGATTGGCACGGGATAACTTGGCCTGATTGGCACGGGATAGCTTGGCGCAAACCAGTTTGGCATGGAGCAGGCAATATGCCTTGGTGCTCTGCGCGCATTGGCACAACGCATTTGGCGCGGCACCTATGGGCAGAAGGAAACAAACTTTAAACAGAATCTACTTTCTTGGAAGTAGAGCTCCTATTCAGAGATGTTTTGGCACTGATTGGCGCAGAGGCGCAATCAAGTGAGTTTTCCACCAAGTCAAGGACTAAGGAAGAGTGGGGAATGGCCATAGGGCACTTTCCCTTGTCTTGAGTAGCAGCAGCAACAATTAGCGCAACAGTGGACTTCGGAGTTCAGATTGCGCGCGCCTTGTTCTTAGCAGCAATAGTGGTGGCGCGCTTGGCACCCCCAGCGCCAATTAATTCATCATAAGCAGTTTGGTCGAATTCAACGACCAAAGTCTTCTACATCGTGCCGACCGACGCAACATCATATTGAGTTTTCACCTTCTTGTCGGAGGAGAAAGTCGTCCCTAGCAGAGTCGCCATTTTGTTTGCAAAAATAAAAGTTTATGAGAAAACTCTAGTACGAACTAAGAAAAGAAAAGTACAAAGTACAATTTAATTATGGGGAAGTACAACCTTAGGAATCTGATCAGAAGACGATCACTTTATCCCTTGGACGATGCGATGTCGGAGAAGAAATGCTTCGGAACGTGCTACGACAACTTTTCAGAAGATTATGATCATTCGTGTTGCTTTGAAGAGTGATTTTGAACTCCTTTTATAGAGTTTTGGGATAACTGTCAGGCAGTTACAATGATTAACGCATAGTACAAAATAGGCTGATTATGTACTGTTTGGCCCACCATGTTCTGTTTCATCCATTTGCGCGAACGGTTAGCTTAACTGCATGAGACGCGTGGAATTCTGTGAGAGAAGTGCGCTTGGTCGTGGGCAGTTTTGCGTGTAAGTTTTTTTCGAGATTAGTGGCATGTGTGCCACATTATCTTAACTGCTTCTGGATGATAGTTGAATGATTGACGCCAGTTGATGAATGGTGCATGATGTTAAGGAGCGCTAATTGATGAAATACGCTTAAATATTGATTCTGTGAGAAGTTAGCCACCTTGCGCCAATGATAAATGGCGCAGAGTAACTGACAAAGCCCATTATGATCGGTCTGACATAATCTTTCCTCGAGCGCTGCACGCTCGGGATTCGAAGAGATGTTTCTCGACTTTTGTGTTGTCAGTCATTATGACTGACGACTTAGCTTCTCGAGAAAGTTTACATGTGGCAGTCAGGCGCCATTTGATGAGATGCGCCATTTAATGTTGTGTGCTATTTGATGCTGAGCACTATTTGATGGTCTGGCGCCATTTGCTAATCTCGCAATGCATTTTAAAAGCTTCTACAATCCACGACGGTGTAGGCCGGACGTGATCCGAGTCGTACCCAATTATTCGGGAGCGGGTCATGACAAAGTCCCACCCTCGGCATTTGACAAAGCAGCCTGCTGAGAGGTCAACATTTGTTGTATCATATCCTGAAGCACTTGGAGTGTAGCATCTAATATGTCAAGGCATCTGAGTATCAGATCGTTACTGCGATCATCTTTTCCAGCCATATAGGATGTAAGCACTTGTTCATCACCACTTGACTGAGTTGTTGAAATAGAGGCACATACGGAATCTACTCTATCCATTTCTGACTCTGAAGAAGAATCACTACCCCTAGCTGGAGAGAATGATTGAGGAAATACTGCCCTCGGTAGGGATACTACCTCCTGTTTTTTGCCTTGAATACCAGTCTGTCATACTGGCAGAAGCAACTAGAAGAGTAGGCTGAACTTTGCACAAAGTAACACTGTCATTTGTGCATGAGAAAGTTTGCTGAATTGTGCGCATAGGAACATTGTCTTCTGCTCATAAGAGAGTTGATTGCCAATCTACGCATAATGGAACGCTGTCATTTGCACAGGAAGAAATTTGTTGAACTGCACATGGTGGAACACTGCCACTCGCCGCATAGTGAATTCTTCTGAAGAATGCGCATAAGATCATTGTCTTCTACGCACGAGGAAAAATTTTCTGCAGAAGTGTCTTTTGCTGGAAAGAATGATTTCTGAACGCATGAACTGCACACGAGTCTGTGGTGTGTTTATAGCCACTTTAGCGCATGGACCTGTCTTTTATCAATACCAACATAAAATTATATCATTTTCAAGTTCTCCTTCAAATAACAATATATTTAATAACTTAAAAACTCAAGTAAATGTTAGTTTTTAAGTCAAAGGTCCACTTTGGGCACCTGAAATTATTTGATAATTTGAAAATAGTTTTTGCAAGAACTGGAAAAAGGAAAGAAGAAGGAATTATGATTGCTTGGGCATCTTTTGCTCAAGATGGTCAGGCATCATTACCTAGGACGAACACTTTTGATTTGGGAGTCCGTAGCTGTTACAACTTTGCCTGGATCTACATACTCATTTGTATGTCATTGAAAAGTCTTCAAATATTAGTACAAACAGAAGGTAAAGGAAGGAAAGTGTTCTTAACAGAATCAGACTTGAAATCAGCTGCAGGCTTGAGGGAATGCTCAAGGGATGAAACTCCTAATTCTGCACCTCATTCTCCGTCATGTTCTTTAACCACAAAGATAACGATCAGCACATAGCAATTCAAGCAAATCACCGTAAACCGAGTTACGAAGATGCATCTGATGGAGATGACAACTACTGCATATGCTATTAACATGATAAGAAGAAGAAGAAGAAGAAAGGATAAAACCAGCCTGATTTCCTTAGCTAAAAACTTAAGTTTATTCAATCTATAAACAATAATACACAGCTACTGGCATATAATTCTCCAACACATTATAACTACAAGGCCATTGGTTTATCTCAGGATATTAACACCCCATTGGTATTGCACCAGTAACTGAGACTATTGGGATAGAACTGTAAGTATACACATTTACATCGAACTTCCTGAGAAAACTGGTTAGCACATGAGACATGAACACAGCCTCACATCGATGGCACCAGTCAATCAGAAACTCGAATATTCAGACACATTGCCTACAGGAAGATCAGACAAAAAAGTTCAGTAATATTTTAAAAAAAGTAGAGACCAAAAGAACAGGAATATCAATTCAATGAAGAATCTGAAACCTTGATCTTGGCTGATGAGTTCAAGTATGGTTTGCAGTATTACTTGTCGAGGAATCCTACAAAATGAGTCATTAGAACTTAGATTGGTACTCGTTCCATAATGTGGTAGTTTTATCTGTGTCAGGAACAAGAGGATACCTGGCTAGTATGAGGCATTTGATCAGTTTTTACAAGCGGACTAGCGGGTCGGAAGTTGCTCAAAACCCACGTCGGAAAATGGCCCTGAGTTAATGAATAAAATCTGTATCAGAGATCAACTAATTTTATCAAATTATTAGTTGCAAGTGCAAGAAATATTCTATGACCTTGTAACTTGTATGGTATGCCTATATATGAGAAGTCAAGACGTAATACCTGAGGGAAAGTAGGCAAAGTATATGGATTTGTGTCCATGCCTATCATGGGAGGATGGAATGATGGACGGAAGAATGTTGGAATTTGTTGCGAGGGAAACATTACACTGGAAGGGCCTATAATGATTTGCTGCTTCTCTTGTCCTACAAGAACGAACAAAATTACCATCTGCAAAAATTAAGAAAGGATAAAAGAAAAGATACTATCAGGCCACGTCTGGTTCACCGAATCATGGTCTTGGAAAAGGGAAGCCATTCCTTTCCTATGTTTGAATGCATGAAGGAAAGGGGGAGGAAAGGAAAATGATTCCCAAAGGAAAGAAAAATAGGGAGGAAAATGGTTCCCCCCACTCACCCAAGGATTCACTTTCCGACACTAAGCATTCACTTTACCTCCTAATTTCCTTGGCCTTTCCAAACACCGGAAAGGAAAATGGATATGAATAACAATTTACCAAAGGAAAAGAAATAACAAGGAATTAATTTCCTTTCCATTCCGTGAACCAAACAAGGCCAGTGAAAAGACAGTTACCAGGATGAATGTCAGGTTTCGAGGCCTTTTGTTTCTTTTTCTTCTGTGATTGGGATTTTTGTTTGGAATGGGAAGTATCCAGGATAGATGTCGATTCAAGCAAGCAATGTTTATCATTAATATCATTCTTGGACTCGTCATGAGCATATTCGCTTCGTCCGTTATCATTATCTACGTCCAATGTTGTAGTAGTGTGTTCTTCAACTTGCTCGATAATTTGATCCAGAAGAGCATCCGCAATCTCATAACATTTTGTATTCATTAGGCTCTTTTCCACAGCACAGAAAGCTTTGTGCATTAACCTAGTTCGCAACAATGATCGAGATGATTTTACATTATCGTATGAAGATTCATCTTGTGCAGTTAATGGTGTCACTTTCCTTGCTGACTTTGTCCATCTCTTTAAGATGTATTGAGCTGGTATTTTTGTGACATTTCTCATGTTGAGGACTCTTAGAGCATGGCGACACAATAACCCCATCGACTCGAACATCTTACAGCTACAAGCAGTTGTGCAGCCATCGGAGTTGAAACGTACAGTATGCCCTCCTTTATAGTCCTCGTCGGTTAACTCATAGATGTGCAACATCCCATTACTACTATGTTCATTCATTACTATTGACAAGCTCTCGACCATTTCTTCTTGAAATAATTTGAATATTTCTTTTGTGTAGACATCAGCTGCCTGTTTAAGCATCGCACTATTTTTTGATGCCCTTGTAGGCACACCCTGGTTACAACGAACATCATCCTCCAGTTCTTCCAGTCGCATCCTTTTTGTGATCTCCTCACATTGATCGACAAACTGAGCCAGATTCGTAGTCGTGCATGACGTACGGTCAAAAATACTCTTCTTGCTATCACTCCTTCGAATGGATCTCATGTTCGCAGAAAAAGTATCTGCACTAAAAGTTGGGCACCACTTCTCCCGAATGTCATACAGTTGCTTAAACCATTCATTATCAGCAAGACTGAACTCTCCAATCAACTCATTCCAGGTAGATTGAAATTCAGTCTCCTTGCGACATCCGTAAAGACACTTGTTAAACTTTGTCTTGAACTCTGGATCCGCATATATATCTGATAGCTGCTGCATAGTACATTCTTGGATATGCCATAGATCCAGATGATGCCACGTCCTAGGAAACACCTTTTCTATCACAATTGCCGTACTCTGACATTGGTTGGTGAATATAGTCTTTGGTTGCTGGTTTCCCATAGACTCTAAGAAAGTTTCAAACAGCCAAGTGAGTGAACCTAGAGTCTCATCTGACAAAATGGCACACCCTAATAGCACATATTTGCCGTGATTATTGACTCCAATGAACAGAGCAAAAACTGAGCTGTACTCATTGGTTCTAGAGCCATTATCAAAGAGTATAACATCTCCGAAACAATCGTAGTCTATCCTTGACCTACCATCTCTCCAGAAGAAATTGATCAGGCGGTTGTTATCATCTACTTGTACTGAATAGAAGAACATTGCATCTTCTGCTTGTTTACGCTTGAAATGGTCTATTGCATTCTGTGCATCCCCTGCTCCAATAATATGTTTCCGTTCTGTATGCAGTAGATTATTGCCATTAAGTCGTGGAAAACCAACTTCCTCTGTCAAGCAAGAGTTTGTCTTCATCTGTCCTTTACAATCATTGTCAGTGGAGGCACCGATACCAACATTATTAGCTTGCGATATTCTTCGGCCTGATCTTAGGTACTTCCTCTGTTCAGGCCCAACAAGTTCATGGTTATGTTCGGGACTGAAGTGAGTGACCTCCCATACACCATCTGTAATCGTGAAGCGTATTCTAGCTTTACAATTAGTTCTCGTCTCCAATCTATTGACCTTCCTCACCCTGTATGGTTCGTCATCCACACGCAACCCTTGCTTTGAACATACATAGTTGCGTTGTCGTAGCTCCCCCTTTGAATTATGCCGGTTTCCTCCTTTACGAATGCTGAAACCAGTATGTGTAGCGTATATATTGTACAAACTGTAAGCTTCACCCTCACTGTAAACCTTCATACCAACGGAAGGTAATGTAACAGCTTCGACTTGTGCATGACATACTGTTTCAGTACTGACCATGGAAGTGATGGGACTGGCTTCAAAAAATTTCCGAGTTGATCTTAGATACTTCCTCTGCTCAGGCTCTGCAAGTTCATGGTTATGTTCCAGATTGAAACGGGTAACCTCCCACATGCCATCTGTCACTGTTAGGCGTATACACGCTTTGCAGTCCGTTCTTGTGTCCAATTTATACCCCTTTTGCAGTTCGCCATACCCATAATCTGCTTTCAGCCCTTCTTTCGAGCACACAAAGTTGCGCTGCCGTATCTCCCCCTTGCTATTATGCCGGATTCCTCCTTTGCGGATGCTGAAACCTATTCGTGCTGCATATACGTTGTAAAAATGATAAGCTTCATTCTCGCTGAAGAACTTCATTCCAACAGTGGGGGTTCCATCACCTTCATGTTCTACATGAGGCATAAGGCTCATAGTTTTTTCCATGTAATTTCCCTTTGGTATCCGTTGATTGCCAACATCAGGTGTTTCTTCAACATCACTTCTTCTTGGACTTTCTAGATCATCCTCTTCACTGTGAAGAGTGGAAGCAGTTTCGTCTACATCGTTCCCCTCTGAACTTTCTTTATGACCATCTTCACAGTGTAGAATCCTGGAACTTACTTCCATATCATTTTCCTTTGGACTCTCTTGCTCAAATTCTAACCCTTCCATGTACTAAACTTTCCTGATGAAAACAATAGAATCCCAATTCAACGTGAAAATAAGCAATCCAATTAAGAACAAAGTCAATATGTCTCAAAAACAATATAAAGTCATCATATTATGAACATATTTAGAAAGTTACAGAAAAGTAAATTTTCTATTTCTGAAATTGCATGCCAACAAGAAAATGGAGAACCTAAATATTCCATGAAACAGGAACCACAAGAAGTTAAAGATAATTAACTCCGCCCGAGACAACTTAAACACCAAGAAAGAAATTTTGATATGATTACCAGATGGTTAATGCCCCCACCACAAACTGACATCAAAACTCCAGAATTTTGACGAGGGTCGAGAGTTATATTTCTTATATTATTACAATGTGAGCTGGATTCACGCAGCGGTACAACTTTATTTTTTATATAGAATATGCTTCAAATGGCATGTCAATCACATGTCAATCCAGGTGGCTTTGACATCATGTCAAAGTCGATGCCGTTGGGTGTTATATATTTATGTTATTCAACCACCCATAAGAGTTATAGTAGTATAGTATCCACTATCATTTATGGGCTAAGTTCCTTTGAGATTGTCTGTCATGAATCCGAGCTCTAATACCATGTTAAAGTCTCAAATTCCGACATGCCCTATTTTTTGGGTTTAAATCTGCTTAAAATGGTTACCAGCAATGAATTTTTTTTCCAACAGAACTCCGGATTTACTACGACTTTATTTAATTACTCCAACAATCTAAACCAAAATGACATATTTTAACAATAATTAAATTCACTTTGATATATTACCTAAAATAGTTATTAAAAAAAAATTAAAAAGAAGAAGCTATAGTTGGCATGTAACTGATCCTCCTTTTCTTAACCTCCAAAATTAGAGATTAATTAGCTTCAGTTGAATCAATTGAGCTAAATTTCATCGGGTTCCATTAAATAATGTCACGTCCCGTTCTTTGAATACGGTGAGCAGGGGCAGATCCAGAAATTATAGCTAGGATGGGCTACCAAAAATTTGGAGGGGCTAGAGGTGGACTAGTCCATATAAAAAAATTCAAAAACTAAAATTTACATGGTGAAAAAAAGGATCCGCCCCTGACGGTGAGTCAAGCACGTAATGAACATCCCAGGCTATATGACATATGAATACACCAGTACTCGTATTCCTGATTAGCGTCTGTAAGGTTCTAGCCTCTAGGATAGGTTTACCACAGGTAATATGTTGCATCATAAAATCAATAATATTTTGGAAAAAACTATTCTAAAGCTATAAATTAGGTAATTGACTATTCTATCCGATTACAACTATTAACCCAAGCATAAATATATGTATATATATCACATTTATACCTTCAACTGCTGATGAGAAAAAATCTTGTTCCAACACGATCGCTTTTAATTACAGCATCTTGTTCTTGTCCTCCAGCTCATTTTCATGTACAGTAACAGCTTCCTTGAAAATATGTCTACAAATCTAGTGAACAATACTAGGTCGTCAAATGACATGCAATTCCTTAGTCAAGGACGAGAAAATAAAACGAAATAAATCGAAAAATCTAAGAAATGATCGGATTTTCGAATTTCAAAATTAAGAAATGGAATATTGAATTCCTATGAGTCATTATATTGTTTAACTGTAATATGACTCCAACTAGATCATATTATAGTGAATTTCTCGATGGTTGATCAATCAATACATTCTAAGATTCACTACCACAATCACAAAAAAATTCATATATGATGATGCAATTTAGAAAACACATTTGGATCACATACAACACATATTTTTCCGACAATATCCCATGACCAAGGATTTGTGTGTCCGTGTCCTACGTATCTTAAGTTATAAAAAAATCGACCCCTACGATTTAAATATTAATCACTAATTCGTCTCTAAGAAAACTAACTCAAAATATCTATAAATTAGATTAAATATGTTTAACCAATTTTAGAATTTCAAAAAATGGCTCTCTGAAAATTCTTGAAAAATTCGACAAATTCTCCTTCGTATTTTGTACTCCGAAAATTTTCAAGTTTATATAAAAGATCCGAAACAACCCACCGTAGAATTTTCTGTGTTCGCCAACCCCTTCGGTGGAATATCTCAACACCGGAAACACACGCAGTTTATATTAAACAAAACTAGAGAAAGAATAGAAGCATTGTTTCTTACCTTGGCCCATTTATATCTTAATGCTAGCAATCCATGATTTTGCAATATTCACTAAAAATCCAATTAAACAAAAATGTTATGAGTACCATCATTTATAACAAAGTAAACAATCAAAAATTAAAGGAAAAACTATACTTTTGGTCACTGAATGTTTGTCTGACCAAAATTTTAGTCACTCAAAGATATTTTCCAAAAATTTAGTCATTGAATGTTTGGTCTTCCAAAAAAATGGTCACTCTGTTAAATTGTTGTTTGTTTTATTAATGATTTTTATTGACATGGCATGTTATGTGCCATGTCAGTCGTTAAGTATGAGGTGGCACATCCACGTGGACTATCTTTGGGTTTTATTTTGCAAAGGTATTAAGTTATGTGCCATGTTTCAATGTTTATGACATAGTATTTCAATTTTTTTAAAAAAAAATACCCAAATGAATTTTTTGAAAAATAAAATCCAAAAATTGCCCACGTGAATGTGCCACGTCATACTTAATGACTGACATAGCACATAACATGCCATGTCAACAAAAATTGTTAATAAAACAAACAACAATTTAACAGAGTGACCATTTTTTTGGAGGACCAAACATTCAGTGACTAAATTTTGGAAAATATCTTTGAGTGACTAAAACTTTAGTCAGGCAAATATTCAGTGACCAAAAGTATAGTTTTCCCAAAAATTAAAACAAACAACTGAATATATGTATATAACTATATTCATTTTCAAACATGGATTTATTCAAGTAACCTATTCGTAAGGTATTGATCATTCTATAATTTAGTAGCATAGTTCTTGTAATCAAAGAAAATACTCTAAATATTGAAAGTTTTGGGTTCTCCACTATCTCTGACAGTCTAGGATACAGTTTCTAAATTGATATTCAAAGTCATGTCCCTTAAATAACTAACTTAGGTATTCCAATTTAAATGTATATGCTGAATTAAATTCAACTTTGGTTCCTATGGTTTGATTTGACCAATTTGCGGATCGAAACAGCCCTAAAACTTAAATTATGGACCTATAGCTTATTGGAGTGAAATCCCTTAACATGTAATTACCAATTGGACCTTGCCAATACTACTAAATGCTGAAAAATGGATTTCTTATGTACCGTTGGTCAAAGTCATTATTTTGACTAATACGGCCGACTTTCGATATTCCAAAACCAATCTAGAGACAGACTAAAGTTATCCTTGGTACTCTTTGTTTCTCATTTCTAAGGTGATTTATTAGGTCTTAATTCTGAATTCTAAAATATGATACCAATTATGGTTCAATACAACCAATACGGTCTCGTTTCATTCCCAAAATCCAACCCTGTGGTTACCTAAGCAACCATGACTTAACTATTTATTGAATTGTCTCATATAAGTCCTAAGAACATCCGTCTATGCCCATAATCAATTTAGGACAGCAGAGTCCTTATTTCTAAATTGTCAACTTCCAATGTCTTAGGAATTTTCTATACTTAGACTGGCAAATTTTAGTACTAACATACACATGCTTCGGTTATGCACCTATGAGTACATTGTATAGAACACCAAGCGACATGTCTATCTTAAACCACTTAGTGCATTGAGTTACTCTATAATGGAGCTCCATACACTCATTTACGTCCAAATTCATTTTCGGACAGCAGGGTATATATTTAGAAACTTGGAATTTTGACGTAAAAATTGACCTTCCTAGACAATAGTGACGATTCTTCTTTTATATATCTAAGTCCTAGGGAACAATACTTGTATAGAAGATTTGTAATTAGTTCTAGAGTTAAATTTGAGGAAACTATATTTCCAATGTACATATCTAGAACCATTTACGACATCTTACATAGCCATATAAATTAAGTATTCCTTACCTACACAATCATTTTAAGCAAATATTACTTAGGGGTGTTCTTTTTTTCACTTTTAAATGAATTTCACTTATTCTGTGTGGGGCCTCACTTATAAGTGAATTTGGTTCCAATAAGTGCATTCGTTATTCGCACTTATAAGTGGCTCCAAATTCATAAGTAAATTTTTTTCACTTATTGGATTGCTTAAACACTTATTGCATCAAAAAGTCTACTATGCCCCTGTACAAACTTAAAAATTCCTTCACTTGTCCAAATCCTAATAGAAATTGGTTTTCCTATATATAAACATAATCACCCCTTCCTCTCCCCTTTTTCCCTTCTTCCTCTTAGGGGGTTCTTGAAGTGCCAGTTTGGCTGCATATTTTTTTGTTGTCATATATTATTCATGTTTTATATGAGAGGGCATAATGGTAAAATAGCACTTATAAGTGCCAAAAAAAGAACATCAAAATCACTTATAAGTGAAAAAACCACTTACTAAGTGGGGGAAAAAAAAGTTTTATAAGTGCATGTATAAGTGAAATGGTAAGTGTCACTTATAACTGACCCTCACTTTTAAGTGAGAAAAAAGAACACCCCCTTACATCACAATTTTATCAACACATACACTTTGAATCATATACACACATTAATATCAATCCAACATTTCATATTATAGTCATGAAACTATTTAATCATTCCTTCCATACTAGCACTATTCTAACCTCGTGTGCTCTAATTTTAATTTGATATTCAAGGAATATATAACTTTAGGAATCGAAGGAACATTTATATTCACAAAGAAATATTAAAAAAAAGTCAAAATGAAAGAGGGCTTGCCTTGGGAATTTGGGTTTGGAATTGGGGGTTAGGGCTTGGACCTTCTTCTCCAATTTCTTCTTTTCTTATCAAATTCTTCTCCTTCATATTGGTGATTGGGCTTTTGGTTCTGAAAGAAAAGAAGAGGGAAGAAGAGAAGATGAAGAAGATGTGGTGATGATGGTGGTGATGGTGATAGATGATGATGATGGTGGCGGCGTGCGGCAGGGAGTGAGAGGCGCCGGCGGCGGTGGATGGCCGGACGCGGGTGAGTGGCGGCGTTCGCAGGTGGCCGGCGGTGCCGCCGCTGGGGTCGGGGAGCAGCCGCGGGCGAGGTTCGGAGGCAGTAGCTCGGGAATGAAGGCGGGTGAGAGGAGATGGAGAGAAAGAGAGAGACTGTGAGAGAGGGAGGAGAGGAGGAGGAGGAGGAGGAGGAGGAGGAGGAGGAGGGATTGGGTTTGGATGGGTTCGGATGAGATGCGGGAGAGAGGATGGAGTGGAAACCATTTGCTTGCAGCTCACGTGGCAGACAAAATTGGATTCTTCTAACCTTTCACAAGTGTTAATACATACTCTCTTTTTTCTAGTACGTGCGGGTTCAGTTAAATCGTGTGTCCTCCGCACTCAATTTTTAGCCGGTCGTCAGTTCACTTCGGACTCTTCGTACGGATCTTGTCTGCACTGGCTTTGTCATCATCCCGTATGCACATGTTGTGCACTCTACGCGCTCTAGAGCTCCACGAGACCGTCATGACGTCTTTCGACGTTCGCAACTCAACGCATCGCTTCGCCCACGACGTCGAAGGCGCCCCCGACGTATTTACGACGTCTACGACAGCCGATACCGTCCAGCCAGTCGTTCTATGCGCACGACGTCCTTACGACGTACGACGGGCCGCATGGTCGGTCGTCGTTTATACCCGTGGTAGAATGGTATCGGTCATTGACCGTCCGCGTGGCGTCCTATCCGTTGAATTACCATGAACGGACGTCCCATTCGTGACTAACGCAATATTATCATTATTATGGAATAAGTATGAAATACTGAAGTTGTCTTTTCCGTACATTCATGATTCATGGTGACACATAAGAGCATGACGTAAAATTGAGTAATTGTATAATTGTTTTAGGAACTTTTATGCAATAAATTAGAAAATAGATTTTAATAACTATTTTAAATATGAAAATTAATTTTAAAAATAATAAAAAGTATATGAATGCTAATTATAATTGAAACCGTTCAGAAAATTTAAAAATACTATTTTACGAATAATGGTTATTACAAAAGAAAATCCGTTGGAGCATATTTACAGTACATAAAATTTTGAAACCGAGTAGAGACTAGAGAAAGTTATCGGTGCTCCGATAAGGAGTGAAGTGGGTTGGGTACTCCAACGAAAATCCGATCTAGTTAGGGTTCTGAATGGAGGAGGATGAGGAGGAGGGGAGAGGGGGATGGTTCCGTGGTACGGGAGTTCTTGTGTGCATATTGCGTGTTTGTGCTTGGAGTGTTGGATGTTCGGAACGAAATGTTAGTCCCGGGGCTTGATCAAAGATGGTAGACTCGATGTCGAGATCAGAGGTTCAACAAACGTTCACCTTCTGATTATTCTCGAGATCCAAGAGGAACACTATAATATGAATCTGACTACAAAAGCAACAATAATCAGAAAGTAAATCTCACGTTCTTCCTTGCAATCGCAGTTACTGACGGATAGAACTGAGTTCAGAAAATAAATCTCACGTTCTTCCTTGTAATCGCAGTTGCAGACGGACAGAACTGAGTTACAACTCAGATGAAGGAGAAGAAAGAAGAAAGAAGAAGAGGAAAGGTTCTTGCTGGGGTGATTAAGATCACCGTTGCTCAAAGCAAGATTCGCCCCAACACGATCTGCTTCCAGGAACCAGCAAGTTCACGAAGAACTTCTGGAACGCTCGTAAGTCAATATTTGAGACTTGAACGGGCTTCATGGACTTTACAGACTCCCTTAACTCTCTTCTTGGTGCATCTTTCAAAGGAGGCCAAGGGGCTCTATTTATAGAGTGGAGTGAGACTTCACCTCTTCTCCTATCCGATGTGGGACTAAAATACCAATACTCAAAAATAGAGTTTGATATTTTAGATCATCCCACAATCAGCATAGAAGTGTGACAGTCCACGCCTACCCCCCGAACACTCCCGTGCATGCACGAGACATCCTGGAGTCCGTGTCCGAGTCCGAGTCCGCACAACAAAAATCAACTTACTTCTTTGTTGGAATTAATCCTTTTTTCCTTCTAGAAAAATACTCCCACATGGCACAAACTTGTGCCCCACTACACCTCATGTGCACACCTCAACACAAGCAATGCATTATATTGAGATACTCACCATTTGGTGTAGCCGATGTGGGACTATCTTTTCTAGTCCAAAGGCAAAAATACCAACAATCCCCCACATATCTCAATATATGGGTTGAGCATTCCCCACAGTGACTGTCCATCATGCATTAGGAGAGATATCGCTACGACTTGAATCTTCCCGTATAGGTTAAATAACAGCATGATACAAGAATGGACTAAGCCTTGAATTCTGCACCATAATTGCAATTCTTCCTACTCATATAATGACATCAACTGTGCTTCTGGCTACACATTAAAGGCCTTGTGCCAGCCTGGTTTTAGTGTATAATTTTGGACGTCTACAAGTTTACCCTCAAAAGACGGCCTGATATCTCTGTCCATACACTATAGGTGAGTTCTTTATAAAGAGTCATGGCATGAAGCATTGTGCTTCTTTGCGGTGCTACGCCGCTATGACATGGCTTAAAGCCGAGGCTTTACCCCACCTGGGTACCTCATCGTAGTGTCATACTACTGTAGCATGAGGTCACAGGCCTCTTTGTAGTGCCAAACTACCCAGAATGAAGCCTTGCG
Organism: Iris pallida; assembly: GCA_029216955.1. Classification (NCBI taxonomy): domain Eukaryota; kingdom Viridiplantae; phylum Streptophyta; class Magnoliopsida; order Asparagales; family Iridaceae; genus Iris; species Iris pallida. The sequence continues at coordinate 19,449 of JANAVB010042224.1, forward strand.
CTTCCATGCGGTGTTACGCCGCTATGACATGGCTCGCAAAGCCGAGGCTTTACCCTACCTGGTACCTCTTCGTGGTGTCATGCCACTGTAACATAAGGACATCGTCCTCTTTGTAGTGCTGTCTACCTCTCTTTATTACGATTATCATACAGCATTAGGCTACCTGCCTATTTGCGGTGCTACTCCGCTGTGACTTGGCTTGCAAAGCCGAGGCATTATCCCTACCTGGAAACCTCATGGTGAAGTCACCTCACTGTAGCATGGAGTTACACTCCTTGTAGTGCTGTACTACCGTACTTCCTGTAAAGTACTCCAGGCATTCACTCTGCCTAATAACTCATTAAGGCATTTAAGCCAACCTTCCCACAGGATCCGTTCTCCGTAGAGAACATATAGTAGACAACAGTGGTTATGGATCCGTAACCCTTTCATGTTTCAAAGAACAAGTGCCCACTGTTACCTGATATTATTCCAGTCAATGGTCCTCCTTTGAACCGAAAGTTAGATGTCTAGTAGATTTCTCTTTGAACTAATAACATAAAACTTTATAGTAGGATTACAAAGACACAATATCAGAAAGCTTTCAAGCCCATCTTCCTTGTTGTGTCTTCGACCAGCTGGCGCTTGAGGCCCTTCGTGAATGGATCCGCTAGGTTCTCCTGACTCCGAACATCAATCACTGCAATGACACCTCTCTTGATGAGATCGTTCACTGCCCTGTGCTTTAACCGCACAGTTCTCTTCTTCCCATTGAAGATATCATTTGATGCCACCACTGCAGTCGCCTGGTTGTCACAGTATATCGAAATTGTCGGTATCTGCGCCCCTACCACTGGAAGATCATACATGAGCTCCCGAAGCCACTCTGCTTCATCTGTTGCGGTATCAAGTACAAAGAACTCAGATTCCATAGATGATCGTGAGAGCATAGTCTGCTTCTTCGACTTCCACGATATAGCAGCTCCACCCATTGTGAAAATGAATCCACCTGTGGACCTCTCGCTCTCTAACTTTGAGCACCAGCTAGCATCACTGAAGCCTTCTACTACCGGCGGCTCTCCGCTGAAGTGCAGTGCATATGTCTGAGTCTTCTTGAGATATCTCATAACCCCCTTCACAGCTTTCCAGTACTCAACGCCTGGATTGCTAGTGAATCGACTCAGCATTCCCACAGCGAAAGCTATATCAGACCTAGTGGCAGTAGTAGCGTACATCAAACTCCCGATGACGCTAGCATACTCTAACTGCCTGACGCTTTCCTTCGAGTTTTGCTCCAGCTTCTGATCACCCCGGTACGACGTATCAATTAAAGGAAGATCATGATATCCGTATTGAGTGAGCATCTTCTCAATGAAATGAGACTGTTACAGCGCTAGTCCAGTGTCTGTCCGGATGATCTTGAGTCCTAAGATAACATCAGCATCCCCCAAGTCCTTCATACTGAACTTCGTCGAGAGGAACTTCTTTGTCTTCGTGACACAGATTATATCCGTACCTAGGATTAGCATGTCATCCACGTATAGACAAACGATGGCTCCTCTTCCGTCAGCAAACTTCGTATAGACGCATTTTTCTGTTTTACTGACCCTGTAGCCATTTGACCTTATGACTTTGTCAAACTTCTCATGCCACATTTTGGGAGCTTGTTTTAAACCGTAGAGCTTTTACCAACTTGCAGACTGTCTTCAAGACCTTTGACGACAAACCCTTCTGGTTGTTACAAGTAGATCTCTTCGGTCAGCTCGCCATTCAGGAATGCCATTTTTACATTCATCTGATGTATCACCACATCTTATGTATCGCTGCGAGAGTAATCAACATTCTGATGGTGGTCATCCGGGCTACTGGAGCATACGTGTCAAAGTAGTCGATCCCCTGCTTCTGAGAAAACCCTTTTGCCACTAGCCTGGCCTTGAACTTGTCAATAGTTCCATCAGCTTTCATCTTCTTCTTGAAGATCCACTTGCATCCGATAGGTTTTACTCCTTCAGGTAGATCAACCAACACCCAAGTGTTATTGGAGGTGATTGATTCAATTTTATTGTCTATCGCCTCCTTCCAGAAAACAGCATCTCTGGTCTTCATCGCCTCATCATAGGTAAGCGGATCTGCTTCCACATGATAGGTGATGAAGTCATCTCCAAAGTTCTTCGGCCTCCTCGCTCACTTCGACGACGGCTCAGCGAGTTCTGGTTCAATCGTTGTCTCCTCAGCAACAACTTCATCTTAGACAACTGGCTCATTGAAGATCTCAGTCTCCTTTGCACCTTCATCATTCTCTGGAATATCCGTTAGAACAATGTTCTTGTGCCTTGCAAACTTGTCTTCAAAATATTCAGCATCGCGAGATTCGATGATATGATTTGACTCAATATCAAGAAATCTCCGAGCATCACTCTTCTCTGCATACCCCAAGAAGATCGTCTTCGTAGTCCTTGTCCCCAGCTTCTGAATCTTCAGATCTGGAAGCTTCACATAAGCCAAACACCCCCACACACTACAAGAAAAAACACCTTTTACAACGTTGGAAAAACATTGTAAAAGGGCTTTGACAACGTTTAGTAGAAAGTCGTTATATCCAGGGTTGTAAAAGAGGGGGTATCTTCAACAACATTCGCTTGCACATTGTAAAGACATTGTAGAAGTTCTTTCCACAACATTTTACAAACATTGTTGAAATTTATAAAATTTGATAAAACTCTTTCTACAACATTTTCTAAGTATCATAAAAACACTTTTTAAAACGTATTATAAGTATTGTAAATATAATTTGTACAACGTTCTGCAACTGTGGTAAAAATATATATACCATGTTTATTAAACGTCGTGTATATATTTTGTACAATAGTGTACAAACATTGTAAAAAAAGTTTATACAACTTTTTAAAAATATTGCATATATTATTCAGTTAGTTTTTCAAACGTTGTAAATAATATTAATATGTTGTAATTGTAGTATCAACAATGATTTAAAAGTATTGTAAATGATTTTTACAATGTTTAAAAAAGTTGTTAAAATGTTATCTTACAACAGTTTCTAAACGTTGTTGATTGTATTTCCATTTTAAAAAATATATACAATTTATAAATAAAAATATATTGATTGCAATTATAATACAAATACAAATACATGATCAATCCCTTTCTATTCCAATGTGACACATACCCATTTAACCATGTCCTCACCAAACTCCGAAGCAATGGAGGTTGGGTGAGTTCTCGTTGTGTTATCATCAATCCCAACCCATTAGCATCTTCCTCACTCTGTCGACAATCTTGCTCCGGGAGGAAAATAGCTCATAGTCGTCGCCGATAAGGACTCTATAGACTTCCCACTCCTTATCGCCAATAACATGCCTACCGATCTTTGCCTGAAAAATTCAATACTCAATATTAGTTTTCGAAGCTTGCAGAAAAGGATAGTAGTAACTAGATTTCGTATGACAGTTGAATGTATTACACGGACACGAAAAAATGGTATCAATTATCTATATATTCTTACATTTGTGCTCACAGGAGACTGTATATATACTTATTTGAAAATTTTCGTATCACGTATGTGTATCATGTCTAGACAGTAGATAAACATACATTTGCAAAGGAATAAAAAGATAATGATATATCATCACCATTTGGTGTATAAAAATCTAGTTCCCAACAAACTTTAGAATCCTAAATATTAATATTAGGTTATTTGTATCAGGTCTGATATATAGTTTTAAACATATATTGATCTGAAAGTACTGTAAATTACCTGTCAAAGGTGAGTGTCCTAAACATAGAAATATATACAAGCAATTAAACCAGTAGTCAATAAATGTTACCTTAGTAATTAAACCAGAGTTATTCTAATGTTACTTTAGCTCATAGAACTTAAGTTTTTGGAAAGTTAAAGCTAATATGAATCCAAGATTAAACAGTAAAACAAAGCTGCCAATCATATCTAGTAGAAGTGGCCACTGAAGTTCAGCTCCCAGCTGGTCAAAACTTGTTGACCTATAGTTGTATTTAATGAAGAAAACTCACTACAACAAAAAAGTGTTTTAACGACACTCGAAAAGTGCCGTTAGTGACTTTCCATGGCACTTTTTAAATAGTTCAAACATTTCAGGGCAACTAGGATAATAATGTATTTGACATCTGCATTTTTCCTCCTAACTAAGTATATTTTGCAACCTTGCTAATGAGACAATTAGCTACTTCCAGATGATACTCATTCTCACGACCCGCACATGTACCAAAAGTTGTTGCTACCTACTGCAGATTACCTGATCTCAGATACCTACTCCTATAACCCCAGTTACATGTGCACATGCACGGTATCACTACACATACGCATCTCCATCCCACATAAAACACCTACACATTCCCACATATACTCTTCACCCTTATAACACTCTGCACACGAAAATATAGGAGCACTGATGCAAGATACGCTGCCTCGTGCTGCTATCATTTGCCTGTATAGGTAAAATCCCTATACTCTTAGGTTCCCTCTACTACAAATTGCTGCACACTTGGTTGCTGTTATCCGCAGCTAGCCCAATCTACTGCTGTTGTTCGAATGATGATTGTAGTTCAAAGTATTTTACTTGAACAATATGATACGCTAATTAGCCCAATTCAACAATGGGTGCATGCATCTTTAATATCTTGAATTGGTCGTGGAGAAGGAACTTAATCTGTAAATTCCTTAACTCAGTATTGAGATATAAACGTTATTGAGAACTTAATCTCATATTGGTGTGGCCAAGAATAACTCTTTCATGCAACATGAGATAGTAGCTAGTTTCACATCACTGCCATGATGATATAGGAAAAATTAAACTCACAAAATTGTTCCTTTAGTATATCGATCCCCTAAAAGTTGTAAAGCAAAGTCAATCAGCTACACTGGCAACTGCAGATGTAATTTGAGTCTAAACTGCACATATAATTTGAGTATAAACTGCTATGTGCAGTTTCTTGCATATTGGATCACATCTACATCAAGAAACTGGTACTTGGGGACTACACTACCTGACATAGGTTGATTCACCACTACCTATTGCTACACACTTACCGACACTGCTTACAATACAGAGACTGCTTCACAGCTAGTGGCAGAGCTAGCATTTAAAATTAGGGGGACAAATAGAGATCTTCATACCTGGAATTCTGACAATAACTGCCACCCAATGCACAATCTGGAGTTCCAATATGCTGCAACCAGGGAAACCCTGAAAAGAAAAAAGGAAAAAGAAAACATGATGCATGAGCACATGATATAAATATGATTAAAAGGTTGCTCAAGCCTGCATATAAATCCATACAATATGGCAGACTGTTCAAGTCGAATATAATCAAAGTTCCAACAAGTTTTCACTTCCATCACTACTAAGACGAGCCATTAAGTATTAGTTCAACTCTTCATAACCAAACAAAGCAACAAGATAATCTTTCTTAAACAAGCATAATAACATGTCACTGACAAATACAATTTATGTTGACCTTACCTTAAAGTTGAACCAACAAACTTAAGAATTCTTCTGGAATTTTCCTTGTACTAATTTGTTACTGAATGAAGAAGAGCATAGCACTCTTAGTGCAGTATAAGGCTTGTGAACTATGGTTTTGAGTCTTCATGAAATTGAAATTGCTTCATCATCTGCTTGTTGCTCTACAAGATGTAGTTTGTTCTATATTTAGCCTTCCAGTTTGATATAGAAGTACAAAGTATACAATTCCCTCCCCCCCCCACCAGCAAAAAAAAACAAGAAATAGAAAACACTTTATCTAAATTTGATACAGAAATACAGAGTATACAAAAATTATATAATAGAAGAGGTGGTCTTACTTAATACTGACCAGATACTTGATATAAAATTTATAAATAAAATTCAAGCATAATGCCAAAATGTGTCCATCCCTTATAGTTTCATACAACTTGGAATCAAATACAAGCAAATTTATTAAAGAATGACTTGACTTGCATGAATTTTTACTTCAGATATATGGAAGCAGTACCAGTTAAATGGAAGCACAGAGATCAGGAAGATTCAGAAGATTCTTTATCTAAATTTGTTAAGTTATGATTTGAGTGTTGCCAACAGTACCATAAACCAATTTCTATATCTCGCTATTGCACTTCAGGAAATTCTTCTACTTAGACATGAATCAAGTTGTTACATAAAAAATGTTGTTTGTTGGCGGAATTAACTACTGCAAAAGATCATGTTTATAATTATTCTATTTTCCCGAATTCTAGCACTTTGAACAACATAAGGAGAAGCAAACAATTTGTGAATTGGGATGTGTTATTTTCTCTTATGCTGCAGTTTACTTTGTAAGCTAGATAAAGTTAATTTGTTGCGTGTAAGAATGGCATCAACAGTAAAGATGGGTAACATATCTCTCTCTCTCTTTCTCTTCCTTCTGAGTTCCACATGTAGATGGCGAGTCCATTAATTGGTCTAATTAATAGAAAGATTATATGGGAGGTTATAGTATTTTATTGATGGAGGTTCTAAATCCCACCAACTCTTATGCTTGACAACTCTTACGTTGCAGTGTTACGAACTTCTCGTTACACTTTGGCTTAACTTACTTCATAGTCTTCATTGTTACCTTAATGTATCTGAAGTGAAAATTCATGCAAGTCAAGTAATTCTTAGATCATACTAGGCTAGTCCAATCCAGAAAAAAGAATTTATGATGACACTTGTTCAATGGAAGCACTTCAAATTCATAGCAGTACCAGTTAAATGGAAGCGCAGAGATCAGAAAGATTTGAGCAAATAAACCCACCGATTCCCAGCCCTTCAAGGTCCCGTAACAAGAAAACTAAATTACCAAAAAAAAAATACTAGAATAAAGAAACTTACATAGGAACCAAAGATTGACCAGAGCAAGCGACGCATCTCCATGGCTCCTCGGAGTAGGGATTGCGGTCGTCAGCATATCTCCATTTGGTGAGCTCCAACGGGAAGCCGAGGCATCCATACAACACCTGAAAGAAGATAATGAAGAAAAATGGAACCAAGTATAAGAAATTAACAAAAGATTCAACCAAACCCTAACTTTGGAAACCATAGCCATTACTTAAGAAAGATCAAGAATATGTCACAAGAAAACCTACAAAAGCCCTAAATTATGAACCAAAATTCCACTTACCATCAAGATTGATCATCATTGTTGCCAAGAAGAGATTGGCGATGAAGATAGAGAAAAAGCATGATCAGGATCTTGCCATTGAAGAAGAAGCTTGTCATCGAAGAAGTTGGAAATTAGGGTTATGGGATCGTTAGAAAAGAGATGAGAGACAGAGGGAAGACTAATCCAATTAAAATATCATATATAAAGAAAACAACAATTATGCAACGAATAAAAGTTGAATTTCTTGATGGAAAACCCTAAAATTGTAGAGAAAATATGAGGGTGGGAATTGATTTTTTTACCAACACTTTGCACCCACATGAGTCCTGTATTTTTTAATAATTAGCTTTGCCACAGTTTTTACTGTCACAAACATATAAAAATAATATATATATAAATAAGAATTTTAGTAACACTTTAACACTTTTTAATTATTGGAACGGTAGTAATAACCTTTACAATATCGTCACGATAATAATTATTATCAATTGTAAAAAAATATGTTAGAAAGTAAGTGTTTTGGTGTACTAAAATACAAAACCAAACATGCCAACTACAAAGAAATAAACTTAACCCTACTTCGCCAATGGCGGAGAAAGTTTCAGTCTCCGGATGGGCAAACTCGGTAAGTCTAACAACCCAGCTGAAATCTAGATCTGTAAATATATAGAATTGGGAATTTTAAGAAACTATAATAGCTTGAGAAATTAGACAAACACCTTGTGTGCACAGCCTATAGGGTCTGGGTTAAGAACCTAACCAATTTAAATCTACTCAAGCATTTCAACAAATATCTTGTGTGTATAAACTAAAGGGGACGATGGAGATGTGATAATTCACTATATATATGAAATCTTTACACATAGAACACAAATATTATGTAGAATTCAAATGTATGGAATAGTAAAGGTAAAGGATGCAAAAAAACATACGCACTAATAGATCCGACATCGACACCGATGACATCCTTCTTGGGGACCTCAGGTTCGATCCGTTCCTTAAGTGCGGTGCGTCAAAGGGATCGGGGGGCAGCGATCGTGGCGTCTCAAACACCTCCTCGACGTCGTCGTCTTCATTAGTGACGGAGGTAGTTGGGGGAGGAGTCGGAGGTACATGTGGGTCCTGATGAGGCGGTGGTGGAGGATTAGGGAGGTAATGAAGAGCATGAGAAACTGGCACTAGTTCTCGGTATGCTCTCGTCGGTGTTGAGCTTCCCAGTAAAGATCGTCGTCACCATATCGCGCAGCGAGATGCAAGAGAGGAAAGGAGATCGAGGAAGAGAGGAGAGGAATATAAAAAGGAGAAGGAGAGGCTAAAGCTCGGGGTAGTGTTCATGGATGAAAAGTGCGAGAAGGGAAAAGTTTCAGTAAAACTAAAAAATGAGCAGGGCTTATTCCCGCTTTGTTGAAAACTAAAACATCAACAATAACATTTTGGGATTTTTTTTTTTTTTTTTACTTTCGTCCCATTTATTACCATGAATTTGTATTTAGATTCATTTTTTTTACTAGACTTACATTCTTTTTTTTTTTCACGAGAAAATATTTTTCGTGACAAAATAAATATTTTTCATTACCAAAAATAGAATATAAATCTAATAAACACAAAAAGTGGCATGTAAGTAAAAATAATTTAAATAGTTAAATATATTTGAATTAAAATTCTTTTCCTTTTTTTGATATTATTAAAAATAATTTAAATATTTAAATATATTTGAATTAAAATTGTTACCTCTACATTTATACTTTTAATGATAAGATGAATTAATAATTTAAATATATTTTTTATTTTTTCAAATATTTATAAATATTTAAATATATTTGTAATATATATTTAAATATATTTGAATTAAGATTTATTAATATTTATTAATATTTAACTTAAATATTTATAAGTCAAAAAAAAAACTTAAATATTTATAAGTCATTTATGAGCCGAATTAATAATTTAAATATTTAAATATATTTGAAATAAAATTAAATATTTAAATATAATTTAAATACTTATAAGCCGGTTACGTTGAAGAAAAAAAGAAAATTGAAAATTGAAAATAACGCAATGGAACTTGTTTTAAAGTAATAATGCTATGACAGCATGATCTGTTTCTGTCTGATGATTAGAGATGAAAACATATTATGATCCTACATCAAACAAAAAAAAACTTTAGCAAATAGCAAGCAGATTGATACAGAATCAAGATTGATACAAAAAGGCTGTAGCAAATAGCAAGCAAACATCCATCCTCACACTAAACCTTGTTGTACTTGGCGAACGATCCAATAAGCATCTCCACTAAGACCATGCGGAGAGATCGACCTATACTTAGTAAGTATAAAGCATAGAGCATATGCTTCCTATTATGTAAATAATCATACCTATTGATAATCGTAATTGGTTCCTCTCCTTGGATATAGATGGAAAGGCCCTAATTAAAATTGTTAATAGTTGATTCGGTTTAGTTCAATTTTAAACGATTTTTGGACTGACCAAAACGTAGTAGAACCAAATTGATTAGTTATTTAGAAACTCCGACCGAACCAAGCCGACCGGACCATCAGTTCCGTTAAAAATCGATCGGTTCAGTTTTGTCCAGTTCGATTTGGTCGGTTTGGTCCAAATATGCACACCCCGAAGGACTTGTTTGGTAACCAAATTTGGATTTGGAAATCCTCCAAATCCAAATCATGGATTTCAAGATTCAAATCCAACTCCAAATCCAACTCCAACCAAACATAGGATTTAGATTTATGATTAATAATTAAATTATAGTCATGATCAATAATTAAGCTATTAATTAATTATGATTAATTATAGTTATTATTATTTATAAAATTAATAATTAACAATTAGTAATTAACGATTAGTAATTAATAATTGACGATTAGTTATTATTAATTATAAAATTAATAATTAATGATTAGTTAATTTTTAAATAAATAACGATTAATAATTAAAGATTAATAATTAATAATTAACGATTAATAATTAATAACTATAAATTATAATTAACGATTAATAATTAATAATTAACAATTGATAATTTTTTATTAACGATTAATAATTAATAATTATAATTATTGATTAATAATTAGTAATTAATAAATAAAAATTGATAATTTTTATTAACGATTAATAATTATAAATTATAATTATTGATTAATAATTAATATTTAACGATTAATTAACTATAAATTAAATAATTTAAAATAGTAATTATAAATTAATATTATTATGATTAGTAAATTATTAATTAAATTATTATAAAATATGATTCTAATTATGATTAAAATATTATTAATTAAGATTATAATAAAATAGTTAATAACAATTTATTAATTAGTATTATAAAAATACTAATAAATTATTAATATGATTATAACAAAATTAACTAATTAACTAATTTTTTTAATTAATAATACTAAACATAGGATATGATTATTAATTAATATTATAATAATACTAATAAATTATTAATGAATATTATAATAATACTAATAAACTATTAATTATGATTATAACGAAATTAACTAATTAACTAATTTTTTAATTAATAATACTATTTTTTATTAATTAATAATACTAATAAAATAGTTATTTTTTTATTAATTAACTAATTTTTAACGAAATTATTAAAGAATAAATATTTTTAACGAAATTATTAAAGATTAACTAATTTTTAACAAAATTATTAAATAATAAATATTTTAACGAATTATTAAAGAATAATTTTTTTCCCTCCAAAATCCATCAAAATCTAAGTTTTGGATTTTGTCATACTTTCCATATCTAAATCCATCTCCAACCAAACATAGGATTCCATGGATTTGTCTCCAAATCTATAAAAATCCAAATCCCACCTCCAAATACGGTTTACCAAACACACCCTAATGGTACATACAAAATGTAAAATTATACATGTACGTGTAGTCATATGTTGTTGCTTCAATACCAACTATCATTTCTATAGGCTTCAATTGTATCATAAGAGAAAGATGCTGGATTGTCAGCTATCATTTGTTGAAATTACAGGGGTAACTACTATGGGTGAGCATTATTCAGTTTTGGACCAAAAATTGAACTTAATCGAACTGAATAAAAGATTCGATTCGGTTTAAAAAAATCTGTTCAAGTTTGAAAATACTAAATTTCAATATTCGATTTTGGTCCATTCATGAATAAAAATTATACAATTATGTAAATTCTCTCAATTTAATGAATATTTTGTGATTAAAAATATTCATATTTTGAAAAGAAAAAAATTATGTATATGTTTCGACGTCCAACTTTGATAATTTAACAACTAGTCCAACTTTGAACACAACTTTTAAATATAACAGATGTGTATAAAATTATAAATTTTAATATAATTTAACCATGATCCCAACGTTGGACCTAATCCATTAAACAATAGAAATATTCCAACCAAACAAATCGAATAAACCGATTTGATTATTCTTTTTGGTCCAGTTCGGTTTTGATTTTGGCTACTTTCGGTTCGGTTTCGATTTTAGATTTTTAATTTATTCTGTTTTGACTATTTCAAGTCGGTTGAAACCGAATAAACCGAAAGCTCACCCCTAGTAACTACCATCTTGTGTAATGAACAATATAGTGTATTATGTTGTATTAGATAGGGATAGAACAACCAATTATTGCAAAACACAAAAGATATATCATGTCTACTAAAAGTCCAAAGTTGTTTTAGAACAAATTTTTGAGTTATCTTTTTAACAAATTCATGATATAATTCAGTTGATTTACTTTAAGATCTTAAAAGTAAATTCAAAAAGGGAATTAAACAAACAGATATGACTAAAATCTCCAATCCTTGTATACACTTTATAAGCACTAAGATATTTTCATAGTAACTTTTACGTATGCGCAAGGCCGGTCCTGAGCTCATAGGGACCCTGGACGAATTTTCAAAATAGGGCCCCAATAGGAAAAAAAAATAAAAATAAAAAATAAAAAAATAAAAATATAAGTTACTACAAAGATTTGAACAATGGACCTTAAGTATACAAGTCTAACAAACTAATCACTACACCACAATAACTTTGGGTAAAGAATGGCCCCACGGTACATAAAATTTCTAACTTGGATACAAAATTATTAACGTATTTATGATTAAACTATTTTTTGGGCCCTCATGATCCATGGGCCCTGGGCAGTCTCCCTGGCCGCCCTGGGCCAAGGCCGGCCCTGCGTCTCCCAATACCATAACATAAATTTTGAATCAACCTGAGGAGATCATGATCGAGATCCAGCAAGATTTATATAGAAACATCAAAAAAAAATGTAGCATGTAAATAAAGAAAATATATTTATCTCAATGATTATGCTTTAAAATACGAATAGTTTTTAGATATTTTTAATGATTAATTCATTAATTGAATATATGACATAGCATAAGTTAAAGCATCATTTTATAGAGTAAAATAGAGGTAGAGTAGTCATGATTTTTACAACAATGAATATTAGGATGAGCAAGAAGACGTGGAAGGAATTTGTGTAAGAAACTGATACATTAGGCTTGCCATTCGAAACCTTGGAAGGGATGAGATTCAGTATGTTACATATCCATTTAATCAAAAGCTGCTAACAAGTGAGATGTCGACCTAATAAGACCAATATTTCAAATATTAAGATAAATTTACGACATTGTCTAAACATTGTAAAATACACATCTTTTACAGCATTTATAAAAGTTGTTCAATACCTTTTTGCAATGTTTCATAAACATTGTAAAATGATATTACATACACAACGTTTATATAAAGTGGTAAAATAAAATTATTTTTACAACATCGAACAAATATGGTAAAACATAAAAATTACAACGGTTGGTAAACGTTGTTGGACATGACATTTTTACAATGTTTTAAATACGTTGTGAAAATTAATAACTTGGACAACATTAAATAAACGTTGTCAAAATTAATAAATGTTACAATGTTAATAAAATATTGTTGAAGATAGTAATACGCAACTTTTGTGAATGACCATTGTAGAAGTCTTAATGTAAGAATATAAAATATTGTTTGCACCTGTATTTTACAATATTTTTATAATAAAGGTTGTGGAAGACCCTACATATTTACAACATCTTCAACAAGTGTTGTAGATGGAACGTTGTAAAAGGGTTTTTTCTTGTAGTGACACTCGAATGACATTCAAGTTAGGTCTAACTTTGAACCAGAGTTCATGAGGAGTTACGTCCGAATTTGCATACGGTACTCTATTTAGAATAAAAGTGGCCGTCAATGCAGCTTCTCTCTAGTAGCATTTAGGAAGACCCGCAGTTAGCAGCAATGAGTTCATCATTTCTGTCAACGTTCTGTTCTTCCTCTCCGCTACTCCGTTAGATTGAGGAAAATATGGAGCAGTAGTCTCGTTTATGATTCCATTTTCTTTGCAGAATGATGTGAATTTATGAGACCGATACTCTCCGCCTCAATCACTCCTTAGCCTCTTGAGTTGTTGTCCAGTTTGTCGTTCAGCCTCGGCCCTGAACTCCTTGAACTTCTCGAACGCTTCGTCTTTAGACTTGAGCAAGTAGACAAACACGTACTTTGAGAAGTCATCGATGAAGGTTATGAAATACTTCATCCCGGCTTTTGTAGAGAATTGCTTGAAGTCACAGATATCGGAGTGCACCAACTCCAGAAGATCTGTGCTTCGATTGACCCGATAAAAGGGTTTCTTTGTGATCTTTGTCTGAGCACATACTTCACACTTCTCTATCTTACCCTGTCACGCCCCAGAACCAGAATACCGGAGAGCGGGGGAGTGACTCAGCCAGCTATATATTACGGGTAGATGAATACCGTATAATACGATCAATGCTGTCTAAAAGACAAGGGGGTACATACTACATGAAAGTCTCGCTAGGGTTACTCAACATCTATTGTCTCAATCATTCAAACAAAAAGCAATAATAGAGAACATGTAAGATAAAGCAGTAAGGCGTCCCAAACACTTAGTCAAAATATTCTTAAGATCTGGCTGTATAAAACATAGCCAGATGGTATAGCAAGGTATAAACAATCGTTATCAGCTGCAGTCTGACTTAGTTACAATTATGTAAAAGTAAGTACAAGACAATCCGACTAACATGTCGGTGCCAAGCGACAAAATATAAAGTAAGTAGCAAAACGAGCAGGAAAGCAAGGAACCCACTCGTGTCCTCCTGCGATCATCCCTCTAGTATTGACCATCTTGGAGGTAGAAGTAAGCTGAGTTCTCGGGAACTGGCTCTGAATCTGGTCATGCAAAACCAGATAGGTTAGGCCTCTAATAGCAAGTACCACAGGAAGCACGACATGAGAACTAAAACCAGTGGTAAGAGTTTAAGGGTAATAAATAAATCTCTGCTGCTACTGGGATTCACACAACATCACGACACTTCAAACCAACTTTCCAACCAAACAAGGACAGAAGTTGACCCGTCATGTCCTGACACTCTGATCATCTCAGTAGTTAACAGAGTAGGTACAGTATACAAACAAATCAATTTAATCGGCTATACAAGAGGATTCATCAGTTCTTACTATGTACAAGCAAGGCTAGTCTACCCAATAATCAATTGCGCCAATCATGAATTAGACGAGTCCCAGCGGGACGCCCGTCATCAGTATACAGTAAATAAATATAAGCAGATACCGCTTCCTGCCCGTGTGACAGATTTGCAGTATCTGTGGAAACCAGCCGACATGTCGGGGCACTAATTGTCCTAAGGATGGCTGCCATGTAAGAACTCAGAAATCCATTCTCTCCATGCAATCGTTATTTTATTTAACTTAGTAGTCCCTATGTTAATTGAAATCCTATGTCGTGGATCATGGTCATTCAGAATGAGTACTTTCGTACAGAGTACGATATGCATAACTCTACAACGATGCCCGTACGGTTAGGTTGTAGGTCTTACATAGCGTAATGCAACAATCAAACCTAGCCACGGAATAATCATTCATGGCTGTAGAGTACACATGCCGCTTTTGTAGAAAATCAGTTGAAGCCTGCACGTGTCCATATGCCAATGTTCGGGATCGGCTAGTCGATTGCAATGGTTCATAGTTAATATGAACGTGTCTCATTCAATTTCAATAAGACGACTAGCCAGCCTCTTAGTTCCAACTAAGAACGCATGATCAATCATTAGTCAAGGTAACAATTATTATCAATTGTGACAAGGCATGAAGTCAACTAGTATCAGTATGGTCGAGTCTATAACTCTCAGGGTTTAGTTCCAGTCATACTGGGTATCTATAAACCAATCGGGACACAGGACACATTCCATACAACAATATGTATTAAATATTAACCTATCATAATTATATCAAGTTCATGTCAAAAGACGTAAGGATATAATAGGAGAAATGCCATGCCGACATAAAGTAAATAAAGTATAGCAATAGGAACACCAAGGTTGGATTACGCCAAGGCTAATCTATACCATGACTAGTCTACGCCAAAGCTTTACGCTAAGGCCACCGGTTTACGCCAAGCTTTACGCTAAGGCAAATACGCGCGTAAAGAAAGTACGCGCAAAGAAGTAACGTTAACGCATAAACTCGTACGCGTAAACCAAAATTGTGTAAAAGAATTACGCCAAGCAAGGAGTACGTGTAAAACAGAGCTACGCGTAAAGAACAGGGTTACGCAAGACTTGTACGCGTAAAAGAATAGAGTTACGCATGAACAAACTTACGCGTAAAGACTAACGTTAGCATGTAAAAATTGTACGCGTAAAGAGTCGAGTTACACGTAAAAATTGTATGCGTAAAGGGTCAAGTTTACGCACGAATGAATACGCGTAAAGAGTAATACGCCAAGCCAAGTCGACTTGCGTAAAACTGATTCACGCTGACACGAATGATCGTAGGCATAAAGCTTGATACTATGCGAGCATGTAAAAACGTGGACGTAAAGTTGATGCTTACGCGAGCACGTATAACGTGAGCGTAAAACTCCTTCCGAACTCCAAATTCTATGGAACCTTCATTCCAAGCAAAAATAGAACTTCCATGGGTCAGAATGGCGTATAACACGAATCCCAATAGCCTAGAACGATCAAAACTTGAAAACAAAGAAGTTTAATAGATCAAACCCACAAAATTTGAAAATGGCAATTTCTAGATCTACTAAAAACGGAACTTCAAAATGAAAATGTCAAGTTCTAAATTATCTTAGGATCACGAGAGGAAGATAAATGAACCATAAAAATATTGGTTCTCATGTGGAGCAAGATGCACTTGCCTATGGGTTTGGTAGGTGGAGAGAGTTATGGGGAAGAAGAAGAGTAAATGAGAAAGAAGAAGTAATAAAGAGAGAGAAAGGGGTTAGGGCTTTAATTGAAGATGTGGTAGGTGGGAAGTTGGGTTCGATTCATGATGAACCATCAAAATATGGAAACAAACCGAACCAAGCCGAACCCAAGAGCCGAAAATAAAATACAGAAAAATAATTAGCGTAAAATTAAAGGAATTAAATACAGAACAAATTCATGATAAATATTAAATAAATACATTCAAGCAGTACACGTATTAAAATACGTATTCTGGGAACGGGGAGTGACATCTCTACCCTCCTTAGAAAAATTTTGTCCTCGAAATTTTTAATCCAAGCAGGATAGAAATATCAGGGCTAAACTAATCTAAATACAACAATTTTAGCGAGCAAGCAATCATCTTACAATACCAAATAGCAAGTAATATATCTATGTTTATCAATCTACGACATCAAGCAATTTCTACTCATAGGGTGATAAGCATGAGGAATCAAAACAATCAAGGTACACGGAAAAAATATACCTTGTGAGTCAAATAGATGCGGATATCGTGATCAGATATTATCCTCACGTTTCCACGTTGACTCTCCTAAGGAGTGATGACCCCAAGTAATACGGACAAGGCTAATTGTTCGATTCTTGAGTATCTTCTCCCTTCGGTCCAAAATGGACACAGGCTGTTCCTCGTAAAACAGGTTGGTACCAACAACCAGTTCAGAATGATCGAGGATATGGCTTGGGTCCGATACATACCTACGCAACTGAGATACATGAAATACATCATACACCTCTCGTAACGAAGGTGAAAGGGACAATCGATAAGCAACATCGCCTACCCTATCAAGGATAGCAAATGGGCCCACGTATCGCGGACTCAACTTCTCGCGAATGCCAAATCTAATGACCCCACGAGTAGGTGAGATCCGCAAGAACACGTGGTCTCCAACAAAAAATTCTAGCGGCCTACGATGCTGGTCTGCCCAATGACGATGTCGATCTTGTACAACTCGAAGTCGCTCTCTAATTCCCTTAACCACTTCAACCGTCTGAACAATCATCTCTGGGCCTAACATCTTCCTCTCTCCGATATCATCCCATGCAAGTGGCAACCTACACTTCTTACCGTATAGTGCTTCAAATGGCGCCATCTGGATACTGGCTTGATAACTGTTGTTGTACGAGAATTCGACTAAGTGCAGGTGACTCTTCCAAGACCCTCCAAAATCTAGGGTGCAAGCTCGTAACATATCTTCTAAAGTCTGAATTGTTCTTTCTGACTGCCCGTCCGTCTGTGGGTGGTAAGCCGTGCTAAATCTCAACTTGGTACCCAGACTATGATATAGACTCTTCCAGATATACGATGTAAAACGGGTATCTCTATCTGATACTATACTGACAGGGAGCCCATGCTGCCTGACTATCTGCTGCATATACAACTCTGCCAACTTTTCTGTAGATTGCCCTACTCTAAAAGGAAGAAAATATGCCACCTTTGTAAGCCGATCCACTATCACCCAAATAGCATCCTTACCACTTGGTGATCTCGGTAAACCGGTCACAAAGTCCATTGTGATATGCTCTCATTTCCATTCCGGGATAGGAAGCAGTTGTAATAATCCAGCTGGCCTTTGTTGTTCCGCCTTGACTTGTTGACATATTAAGCAACGGGAAACGATGTAAAACCACTAAATTTCTACTATATTTTAGTACTGATTTTTTTTTGTATTATACGTCGCATAGTCGTATTGTACGTCACGCACAAATTTGCTCTTTGATATTTTCTTGTCGAGTGTAAATTTCGCGCGAGGTACATATTTTTGAAAAAGATTTTATTTATGGAATTTATTATATAGAAGACATTTTATTTCATATAGCATAATTAATATTTTATTTTTGATAAAGGTATATTATATGAATATTATTGTGCATACCCATTTTCGTAAATATTTATTAGTTATTTTAAACAATAGTACAATTTTTGAAATTAATTATTTTATTATTTATGAAAATGGTATTCAAGATATTTTATTCATAATACTAGTATAAATTGTAACTTATAAATTAATATTCTATTTGCATGCTAATGCATGAATTTAATATTTAATTTTTGAAAATTATCTCAATTTAGTAAAAGATATATTTTCATATTTGATGTTTAAATAATTATGGTTATTTTCGAAATTAATATTATAGGTATTTTTGGAAAATATATTTTTGAATTATTATGGCGATTTAAATCTTGATTTAATTCTATGGATTTATTTAAATAGTTAAAATAATATCTATATTTTGAAATTTGATTTACCTTATCTAATTAAGCTAAATGTTAGAATTTAATTGGATTTAAATCGGATTTGAATTGGATTTGATTTGAATTTAGATTTGATTTCATCGATTTAATTTAATACATGAGTTATCAAATTGGGTTTTAAATATTCCTAGTCTTTATCCAATTGGGAATTCCCACATCCTATAAATAGGCAGGTACTCCTCCATAAATTCCTCACATCCACAAATTTCTCTCCATAATTATCCTGCATTGTGTCGGTGTCCACATCTTATTTCATAGTTTACATCTACATTCTCCTTTTCCGTGTCGGACACACCCCGACACTAATAGATTCTTAAATCTAATCCCTAGTCTAAACCGCATCCCCACTCGCGTTAGCCGCGTCCAGCCCCCTAGTCGATCTCCTGGCCACCCGTTCCTTCCCCCTGCCCATCAAACCGTCGTACACCCCGACTCCTCCAAACCACTATACCGCCATCACCCGGTTAACTGTTCTGGCCATCGCCCCCACCGTATAGCCACAAGCCTTCATAAGCGGCTGCCCCATTGGCTGTAACAACCCAGCAACCCTCACCGGCAGCGCCACCACTATCTACGATCACCACCCCCATCACTGCCCACAACTCCCTCGACTAAACACGAACTACCATCATCCCCTCGCCAGCATCACCATTGAACCACCGCTGGACGACCCCATCACCCAACATCACAGACCCGACCGCCACCCTGGTCGGCCTTCGAACATCCAGTAAAAATCACCAACCACCACCACCCATACCCACCGCCAACAAAACAACCAAATAAATCAACTACGACTCACCTCTGCCGCGCTCGACAACCGTCGGAGTTGACCCAGCCACAGTCTCCACCAGGTAGGCGACCTTCTCTACCCCGTCCGCCATCGACGAAGCTCCCTCTACGGAAGCAGCGCCCTGGCCGGCGGACTCATCGGTGGACCCCAGCCCCGCCGATACTCCGCCGTCCGCCACTGAACCGAAGAACTCCGGTAAGCGAGCCCCTTCCCGATCTTTCTCCGCCCTCCTCCGCCTGGGTCCTCCCTCCGCCGACACCATCCTCGACACCTGACCTCCACCGCCGAACCGCGTGCCACCTTCGCAGGAGAACCACCTCCATTCCTCACCTCGTCTACCCACACCGGCAACCACCGTGGCCGCACGAGCGCTCCTGAAGAGACTCCTCGCCGTGTGCCAAGCCCGACCCGCCGTCGCCCCCATCTCCGCCTCTCCCCTCAAAACCCGTCTCCAACGCCGACCCTCGCCGGAAAAACCCTCCCGATCGACCCCCCTCCGTGTCCCTTTCCTCCGCTCCGCCCTAGCCTCCATCTCAGGCCCTGACCGCCGCTGGAACCACCATCTCCGTCGAGGCCGGCCCTTCCCGTCTTCCTCTCCACCGCTCTCGATTTTCCTCATTCCTCTCCCTTTCTCTCTCTCCTCCTTTCCCTAAAGGGCTACAGCAACCGTTTGGTTGCTTTCGTTCTTTTGTTTTTTATTATTATTATTATTATTATTATTATTATTATTATTATTATATTTATTATTATTATTATTATTATTATTACTTTTATTTTTATATTATTATTATTTACTGATATATTTGCAGAATAAGTATAAATACTGTTATAGTATTATATTGTAATGATAATATTAGATTTTGTTCATAATTATTATGTAATAGATATAGTGCTGGGGTTAGCCCAACATGTAATTTCAAACGAACTTCGAAGTTTAGAAATATAGTATTGAATTATTTTATGATATTTTAAATATGACTCTTTATTTTGAAATGTTATTGCTAGCCAATCTCGAAATAAAGTACTGGGCTTAAAATAATAAATTATTATTAAATATTTTGGATATTTTAAAATAAGGTTATTAGCATTAAAAAATGGTAGTAATATTTTACCTATGTAAAAATATATTTTGTCTTAAACATGACTTTCTAGATTTTAATATATTTTTAATAATAACACCTAGCTTCTAGCTAAATATCATATTTCGTCAAACTTAAAGTTTTATTTTGGTGCCTAAAAGCAATTTTTATATCTTTATCTAAAAACTATTTCTACAAATAGAAATACATTTTTAAGTATTATGAAATATTTCTAAAATCGTATATAATTTTATCCAATTCGCCTATCCTTCCTTCCATGACTAAATCCTATTACTCCTATTCCCTCGCCAATTCTAGACTACCCTATGTCGACCTTCACTATTCTGACCGTCCGAACCTAATGGAGCAGTCAGTGCCATCATCCGAGGCCGTCATGCATAGTTGTAACATCGAAGTCATATCTTGTGCCACCTTTATTGTACCACACCAGGCAGCCCATCAGGCGTCACAACAGGCAAGTATACCTTGCTAATTAACTGTCAAATTATTTATTTTCTGCATTATTTATTTTGTTTCATATTGTTAATTTCCTTTGTTATAAACTGTGCGTCCAAGCCATACTTGGGTGCAAGCGACTTTATTAGTCGTTACTTTATTTTATGCATGTTGACTTAGTGTTAGCGGACTACCTTTTTGTTTGGGGATATCCTTATATCTTCCTTTGGCTGTGACACTCACACTACACGATTTGAGACATGTTGCTAGGGGCACGACTTATTGACTAGCTATCTCTAAAGACGTGTGACGGATAGATGATCGTAAATGCTATGACTAGGGTTTTACAGACTCAAGCAGTTACAAAACTGGGCGGGTCATGGACATGACTTGAACAGTATAGGAAATTTTGGAGGGAGGACAGTCGCTAGTGCGTATGGGAAGCCAAAGAGGTAAACCACAGTCTCCGGATGGAACTGTGGCGATATTTTGCAGATACCTTCTGACGTTTTGGACGTTAAGGCCGGATACAGATGAGTGGATGCCAGTTACGTACACATAGCCTAAAATCCCACCAATGCGCATGAAAGTTGTCCTCTAAATTGCACATTAGGTGGTTAGAATATCCTTTGCATATTTATGTCTAGTTTATATATTTTATTCTGACAGTTCATATTAGCTTGTTCTTTCTGTATCTTGCTACGTCCGTCTGAGGACCTGGTTTTTCCCCAGGTGTGTTGTTCATGTTTTTCGCAGGTATTCTAGCCAAGGCCGTGATTCTCTCCATTCCTTCGAAGAAAATTGCGCTTGGTTCGTCTTGCCATTTTTATCGTTCGGTTTCTTGTACATTTCTTTTATTGAGATAGTTGGTAGTGGACTTTGTCTCCGCCCAACGATTGTATCATAAATATTTAAGTTGATTTTTTATTATTATTGTGGATGAGATTTAGTTTGTCTTGGAATACTACATTTTACAGCTTATGTATACATACAAGGCCCAGTACTTCGTATGTATACAGCTGGCATGTTTACGTACTTAGTCCTTCGTATTTTGGGATTGGGGCGTTACAAACGAATCTAGCTATCTTTCTGTTCATTCTGTTCCACCAGAAGTGCTGCTTGATATCTTGGTACATCTTGGTCCCTCCAGGGTGTATAGAATACTGAGAACTGTGGGCTTCTGTCATAACCTCCTGCCTGATATCTCCACTAGGCATACATAGACGTGATCCAAATCTAAGTGTACCATCTTCATGAATTTTTATCTCCTTCCTGAGTCCCGACTCACATTCTGTCCTAAGCTTCTGAATCCTTGGGTCCTGTGCCTGAGCTACCTTGATCCTGTCTACCAAGTCGGATTGGACTCGTAGACTTGCCACAACTCAAGAGAATAATCAGAATAAGCGATTGTATTGATTACATTTGACTGGTTTACAAGCTAAATTTTGAACATCCCTTCAGTTTGAAAAGCTTTTTCGAAGTATGTTCCCTTCTTGGACATTACCATCTGGCCAGCATTGATGTCCATCCTTAAGCCTGCGTTGCTAAGCAAGCTTCCAGAGATCAGGTTCTTTGCAATCACCGAAACGTGCTTCACACCTTGAAGCTTCAGAATGTTCCCGGATGTGAGTTTCAGCTCCACAGTTTCGACCTCTAGAACTTCAGCTTGGGTTTGGTTCGCCATGATAACTTTCTCAGAAGTTGGCTGGTATGTGACAAACCATTTTTTGTCAGAGCAGACATGGCAGGTCGCACCAGTGTCTATCCACCAGTCAGAGTCAGCCCCCACAGTTGTGACCTGAGCAATCATAGCAACAATGTTAGAAACCATAGAAACCTTGCTAGGCTCACCTTGCTCAGCTTGTTTGGGCTTAGATTTGCATTCACTCTTATAGTGGCCCTTCTTGCCACAGTTGAAGCAAGTCACGTGGGACTTGGACTTCTGTTGCTCGAACAAAGGACCCTTCACTTTCAGATTAGTAGAGTCCTTCTTCTTGTGATGAGAAGCCACCTGCTTCCCTTCGAACTCTCTTGTCTGCACCAAGTTGGCCTTAGCCAGTTGTTTGGACAGAGAGTCCATCTTCTATTGAGATCGCATTTCATCCTCAACGTGGATCTCTTGTAGAAGATCTTCCAAGCTAATGTCCAGCTTCTTTCGATGCATTCTAGAATAGAAGTTGCTCCAACCAGCAGGAAGTTTCGAGACTATCCCTCCAACGATAAACTTGTCGACGAGGGGCATCTTCTCGTCATCTAACTTATGGCGCAACTTCAGGAATTCCTTTACTTGAGTAGCATCACCATCTCGTCTTCGAAGAGCCACTTGTGGTACTTCTCGACGATAAAGATTTCGGACCTGTTCTCATCATCTTCATATAGCTTACCCAAAGAATCCCAGATCTCTTTGGCCTTCACCTTCTTAGAATATGACTCTGCCAGAGAGTCTTCCATAGAATTAAGAATCAGCAATTTACAGATGCTATTTTCTCTCTTCTATTTACTCTGCTTGACGAGCACACAGCAGCATAGCATCGGCAGTTCCTCCTTCTGGAATCGTCGGTTCATCCTCAATCAACACATGGTCTACGTCCACGAGTTGAAGATTAAGGGTGACCTTTCCTCTTTCAGATTTGGAAATGTTCTCCGTCGAATTTCTCCAACTTGTTAAAGCTGGTATCGATGAGAGAAGCACGAGAGTTCTCCATCTACAAGGATCTTGCTTTGAGATTGTTAGTCCCGGGGCTTGATCAAAGATGGTAGACTCGATGTCGAGATCAGAGGTTCAACAAACGTTCACCTTCTGATTATTCTCGAGATCCAAGAGGAACACTATAATATGAATCTGATTACAAAAGTAACAATAATCAGAAAGTAAATCTCACGTTCTTTCTCGCAATCGTAGTTGCTGACGGACAGAACTGAGTTCAGAAAATAAATCTCACGTTCTTCCTTGCAATCGCAGTTGCAGACGGACAGAACTGAGCTATAACTCAGATGAAGGAGAAGAAAGAAGAAGAAGAAGAGGAAAGGTTCTTGCTGGAGTGATTAAGATCACCGTTGCTCAAAGCAAGATTTGCCCCAACACGATCTGCTTCTAGGAACCAGCAAGTTCACGAAGAACTTCTGGAACGCTCGTAAGTCAATATTTGAGACTTGAAGGGGCTTCCTGGACTTTACAGACTCCCTTAACTCTCTTCTTGGCGCATCTTTCAAAGGAGGCCAAGGGGCTCTATTTATAGAGTGGAGTGAGACTTCACCTCTTCTCCTATTCGATATGGGACAAAAATTCCAATACTCAAAAATAGAGTTTGATATTTTAGATCATCAATCAGCAGAAGTGTGACAGTCCACGCCTACCCCCCGAACACTCCCGTGCATGCACAGATATCCTGGAGTCCGTGTTCGAATCCGAGTCCGTACAACAAAAATCAACTTACTTCTTTGTTGGAATTAATCCTTTTTTCTTCTAGGAAAATACTCCCACATGGCACAAACTTGTGCCCTACTACACCTCATGTGCACACCTCAACACAAGCAATACATTATATTGAGATACTCACCATTTGGTGTAGCCGATGTGGGACTATCTTTTCTAGTCCAAAGGCAAAAACACCAACACGAAATACGGAAATAGTTTACCCAAATCAAGAAGCTGCAGGATGTCACGACCCGCCCCGCCGTGAGGGTACGAATACGTAACAGCGCCCAGCCTACGCCGCAGTGTCGGCGGTAGAACGCTGTTCTAGGTCATGAACTATAACTAGCTAACATGTAATACTCTCCAAAAGGAGTCCAACACAGAGGTACAACTCAATCACAAACTAAGGTAGAATGTAGCACGAATGGAAATAGATAAGAACTCCTCAACTGAGGCACAACAGAAGAATAACAATCTCAACATCTACCAGTCCAATATCTCTAAGAATATACAACTCTGGAAAAAACACAGCTATACATGAAAAGAGAACAGGCTAAGCTATCTACACTAAGCAAGGGTGCCATCCTCAGTAGCTGCCTGAACCTCCCCAGGGGTCCAGGTCGCGAGTGTCATCTAGGCAAGCTCCAAAGTAAGGGGTGCAGGGTTCCTCATCATCATCTGTAAAATTTTCAACAGGTCCAGTCAGGACGGGAGCGAGCACAGTACATCTCAACATATCATAGCAGGTTAGAAAACATATAACATGCAGTAAAGTAAGATACGAGTACTGAAGAAATGCGGTATATAAACAGGGAGAGAACTATAATGTAAATATCTACTATACATAGAGAACTAGCAGTGACTAGTGAATCAGAGTACGAGATAGCACATGTGAACAGGACAGATTTGCACAGGATGTCGAGGTGCACAGGAATCTACACTACAAGGAATTGTTCACACGACTACTAGCACTCCCCCGTATCCCCAATCAATACACAAGGATCTAAACAGGTTATTTATTGCACAGGATATCACATGGGGGCCCATATAGGGTGCACATGATAGTATACGTGGGGCTCCGTGAACATGAGAGTACAAGATTCACAGGAGTGCACATGTAATGAAAGCACAGGAGTACATGATGTAAGTGAAACGCACAAGCACAATGTACCCGATGCTCCCGAGGGGGATAACATCGCATGTAGAGATCCATATAGTACCAATCCGTGTGACCAACGTGACAGTACAAGTAAAGTAATCTACTGCAGGTAATAATTCTAAGCAGGATATGAAATGATCAGAGAATGTACTCGCCTGGTATCTGAATAGCCGTGAAAATATACTGTCCGAGATGAGGTACCTGGCTCCTAGTTAGAGCAACACAAGTCAAGATGTATACAGAGGGGGTTATATGAAATGTACAATGCATCTGCATGTTGTCTAGGTCAACTAGACTAATAGTCAACTCTCGGTCAACTCTGGTCAACTGCACTAGTCAAACTAGGTCAACTAGGCCACTCCTAGCCCAAACAAGTCTAACAAGTCTCACTAGACCTAACCAAGCCTAGGCTAGCACTCACATACCATCACAATGCTATACAAGCTATCAAACCTTCAATTCACATATTCATGCATGCTAATTATATAGGCAAAATGCATATATCTAATACATTATATTTATCACACAAGGTTAAAAATTAAATATTATATATGTATACATATATTTATAGAGATATAGAGAGGGGGTTGAAGGCATACATTGGGGTTTCCTTGAGTGTTGCCTATAGCATTCTACATATCCTTCATATATGCAACTTGCATACATCAAATAGGGTGTATGCATATCATAAAGGAAGATCAACTAACCCATGTAAGCCTATATACATGCATTCATTCATACCTATCATTCATGCATATTACATTACAAATATATATACATAACAAATTTGCATTCATGCCTACATACATATTCACATACATTCATATAGCCTAATGTAAAGCATGGCTAAACAACCAATTTCAGTTCACTGTGTGTTCCCAAAATGACAAAGTGCAAGGTAGGGAAGGGTTTTGGGATTCAATCTAAGGGCTCTCATCCCATCTAGCATATTCAATGGTCAAAATCAAGGTTTAATCAAGTTGCAACCTAGTCATTCTAACTAGTCATGACTAACCATGACCAACTCAATTTCTAACTTAGTCTAACCATGACTAACTAGGACTAACCTAGGTTAGGTCAATTCTAGGTTGGGGCTACTAACAATCACATGGCAATCAATTAAATAATATTAAATCACACCATTTAATATAGTATATATTAATTCCAAATAATTATAATAATTTCAAATAAATTCAAGATAACCAATATCCTCAAGCTAAATGTAATAAACAAAATCTCTACCCACATGGTTAGGCTCTAGGGCAGGCAGTCACTACGGCTTCACTAGCTGCACACCAAATCACAAGTCATGATTTAAATAGTTTTTTTAAAAAAAAATATTAAAATCACCAAAATTTATATTAAATTTTAAATACCATAATTAAATAAATAAATACAAAATTTCAAAATTATCCTCATCTGGAAAACTGGGTGTTACAATCCTACCCACCTTATAAAAATTTCGTCCTCGAAAAGATGGTAGCAGTCCTTCTAGGTCAAACAACCCACAATCAAAGTCTCAACATACCGTCAGATAATATGCGTCTGTCCAAAATCATGATACTCAGAATCTTCGTCATGCTAGCGAGCAAGGCTACGATAATCACAGAGTCCTCGACTAAGGCACATACCTCTAGAATCATGGTATTTAAAATTTTCGCATTGCCGCATGCTTGGCAGCGAAAACCTTAAATTCCCAACCCGAGAAATACGTCCTAAATCTGACTATATGTCCTCACTATGCCAGCTAACACGACTATCGAAGATTCTAGATTCCATAACTGGGTGACCTAGCCCATATGATTCATCTCAAAAGAAAATCAAACAAACACAAGGACAACAGGACAAAATTGATAAATCAAAAAGGAACAGAGGGAATCAAGATTTCAAGGCAGTTATAAGAGACAATTGCAGAATTTGATTCAAAAGAACGAAACCTGTAACTAGATCTCCAACGACCTGAGCATCCTCGACTGTCCTGGCGAAAGCTCGCCCTTGCTGGCCTCCTCCGGCTGCTGCTGATGCTGCATGTACCTCTGCTGCTGAGTCGGTAAGGGTAATCCCGTCTGCTGGCCTACCGGAGTCCTTGCTCCTGCTCCCTGAGTTGTCCGTTTAGGAAACTTGGGACACTCTCTTAACGGGTGATATGATGCTCCGCAAAGTTGGCACTTGCCTATCCTCATTCGGCATTCGCCCAAATCGTGCCCTGGTTCCCTACAGGAAGGGCAACTGGTAATCTGCTGCGTCTGTAACGGTGGTCCCCTCGGCTGCTCTGTCGGAGCCCTAGCTCCCGCTCCTGGTGCTGCTCCCTGAACTACTCTGCCTACGTACTGGGAACACTCCTCATCTGATGGTATACTGAACCACATACTAGGCACTTGCCCAATCACTTCCTGCACTCACCCCACCCATGCCCCGGCTTCTTGCAGTAGGGGCAACTGATTGCCTTCGGGTCCTGACCCCGATACTGATGCTGCACGTGCTGAACTCCCACTGGTGTCTGCGTCTGCTGAATCTGCACATGGGGCCTCTTGGCCTGGCCTCCGCAAGCATACATTATATTGAGATACTCACCATTTGGTGTAGCCGATGTGGGACTATCTTTTCTAGTCCAAAGGCAAAAACACCAACACGAAATACGGAAATAGTTTACCCAAATCAAGAAGCTGCAGGATGACTGAGCAAAAGCGCACAAAACTAAATCGCCATAATCATAAAAGAACCAAATACAAACACAAGCAATTTTTATGTGGAAAAAACTACGGGACCATCGGAGTCCAACCCTTAAAAGCATCCACTAATAGAATAAGAAATATACTGACTCCTTACAAGCTCACGAAGAATGAAGACGACGAGAAAGAATCACCGAAAATGATCTTCTCTTTGAAGTAGTCATCAATCCCTCTTTCCAGGGCCGACCCTAGCCCAGGGCGACTGCCCAGGGCCCCATGGAGTTTGAAGGCCCAAAAATTAATTTAAATATATTAGTAATCTTGTATAAAATAGAACTAATATATCACATGACCCTCTTTTATCACAAAACAATTGTGGTATAGTGGTTAGTATGTTAAACTTGCACACTAGAGGTCATAGGTATAATACTTGTTTGTAGCATTTTTTAAATTTTACTTTTATTTCAATTTTTTATTTATATATGGGCCACATTTTGAAAGTTTTCTATGGCTCTCATGAATCAGGGTTGGCCCTGTCTTTCTCTCTCCTAAAAGTTGTAATATCTTTCGATATTCATCAAGTTGCATCAACCTTTTATAAACCCTTGCATGGATTAGGGTTACCATGTATTGATATCTATATATGGAAGACCAATATATAGAAAGTCCAATATGTTCAATCATATATATGGTAGAAGTCAAAGATATAAAAATCCAATCATATATAGGCTTACCATATCTGGAAGTCTAATTATATGGAAAGTCCAATATATGAAAGATCAAATCATATATATATATATATATATATATATATATATATATATATATATATATATATATATATATATATATATATATATATATATATATATATATGATCAAAGTCAAGGATATGAAAATTTATTATATATGCTTACCATAATGCTCCAGTATATGGCAATCGACGCACTCTCTGAGCTTTCCCGACACACGGATGATGCTCGTCGCACTTCCTGATATTCTTCGTGTAGTGTTCCGCTCTACGAAGACACTATATAGACAGAGAAATCGGCTCGAGAGGAAGCCTTTGCGAAGAGCTCCCTTGTTGGAACAGAAGAAGATTAATCTAGGTAAGTGGCCAAAGACTTCACTTTCTGATTCTTTCACACCTAATAAAGAATCCATAAGATTGAATAAATGTTTGTTGTTAAGAATAAGTTCGTAATCATTGACAATGATAGTACAAAGACCATATCTGCTGCAATAAGAGA
The DNA here is from genome assembly GCA_029216955.1 of Iris pallida. Lineage (NCBI taxonomy): Eukaryota > Viridiplantae > Streptophyta > Magnoliopsida > Asparagales > Iridaceae > Iris > Iris pallida. The sequence goes on from JANAVB010042224.1 coordinate 49,007, forward strand.
ATTTACATGCTTGCATAATGCAAGAACCCAAGTCAAGATAAGAAGATTTGCATGCTAAGTAGACTGTCACTACAATTGAACAAACCATTGCCATGCTTAAGAAGTAATAAGAGAATACGTGTAAGTCCCTTGTTGTATGCTAAAGAGTAGAACTATATGCTTAGTTACATGAGATAGAAGAATTGTTGCCATGCTTGCGTAAGTAAGATTGATTACATGTTCACTTTATTGTATGTTGCAATGATAAAATTGAATGGAAGCACTTGTAAAAGTTTGTAGTCCTTTCTTGCTCATATGGCCAAGCCACTTGTGCCACAAATCCATAGATGCACCTTCCACTGTTCCATGTTCATTATTTTCCAAATGTAATTGAGTCTTGTAGAGAGTGCAAACACTTTTCTTTTGCCAGCACAAGTGCCCCTTTGGTAAGCTTCCAACATCATATACCAAAGTTGATTGTGTATCCTTCTTAATCAAGCATGTTGGTCAAGAGAAGATTAGGACAAAGATCGAGCATAAATCTAACATCTTTTAGAATAATCTTTGTTGCAAGGTAATTAGTAATAACAAATATTTCCAATGCCAAAAATTTGAGAAGAGTTTTTTTTACCATTTTTACCGTTCCAATATTACCTTCACGAAGCGAAGTGAAGTAGTCATTTCGGATAGTAGCATGGTTGTCACGCCCCAGAACCAGAATACTGGAGAGCGGGGGACAGACACAGCCAGCTACGTATATTGAAGTGTAACCCACCTCGATATACGGTCACGGTTGTCTAGATGCACGAGGGTTTAACTACAAGCCAACAGTCTCTTATGGTCAAGTACAAGCCTAGTGTCTCAATCTCAAGCAAGCAAGTAAATGTAACAAGATGGTAGATCATTAGACATACAAAGTAAGGCGTTCCAAATATTACATATTCAGATGATCATGAAGCTAGTCCTAAAATGCGAAGACTAGCAAGAGTTAAAGTCATACATGATCAACCCTAGGATTTGTCAATCATGTTACAGCCCTTAGGCAGACAGAAAAATAAATTCAACATGAGCTAACACTTGCTCGGCAGCTAAACGCCTCCAAAGAATAATTTATAATAGAGTGGAAGAGCAAAATAAAGCCCACTCATTGCTAGGGTTTCGTCTAGTGTTCACCATCTGGCTGAAAGGTAGGAAGATCCTCGGGAGCTACTCTGAAATCTGTTCATACAAAACCAGCTGGGTCAGAACCCAGCAAGAGCAAGTGCCACAAGGAGGCTTCACTTAAGAACTAAAACCAGCATATTAGCACATAAATGCATCAATGATAACGAAAGACATGAGTTAGAGAAACAAGGCGATAAACGATAAGATAACTAAAGGACTATTCCGGTAACCAGGTTACAACCCGTAAACCAAACAAGGACCAGGGTTGTAACCCTTCACTTGAACAGAACTTAGTCTCTAACCAATTATCGATACAGTAAAGCATAAACAAGCATGTCTTGAGATAGCCATGTACTGGATCTAGGCAAGACTAGACAAGATAGGACCCAACCAACATCCAGGGCCAAGCAAAGAGTATGGCTTGATACTTTAACTAACTAGGGTTATCACAAGCCTAATTACTAGCAAGATGCAACGAGATGTTCCAGCAGTCACAAGCCCTGCAGCTATCCAGGTTATCCAGGCGAGGTTCATGTAAGAGTTATCAAGAATTATTAGGTGACTTGAAGTGCAACACATGACAGTGTACTTAGTACTTGTTTCAAGAAGTGCCCCACATGACAGTGGGCTGGAAATGTGCCCTACTTGTCGGCAGGCTACAAGTCCATCGGGTGAGGTCGGGATAACGGGATCGCCTGTAACTGAAAACATCTCTCTATATGAACTACTTTGATCAATCTAGTTAACCTAGTCATTCAATATGAGTCCCTGATCGTGGTAACCAGGGATGCAAGTCCTAGACATGATGCGAGACTAGACTGGTAGCTTATACGAGCACATTCGAGAACGATCACCCATGGTGTCAAGACAAGAGTTACTTAGCAAGTCAAGATAGCCGTTGCAACAGCATATCAAGATTATCATGTTAGGTTATTCATCAAGATTACTTATCAAGAGTGAGCCTCAGCGGGCCACGATCAAGTCTATTCATGTTATGTTACTTTTCAAGAGTACAACGGGTCACTATCTAAAATGATCATATCATGTAAAGTCACATTGTCACGTCGTATTTATGCAAGTACACCACGGCAGGCCACTATCAAGGAGTTGTTAGAGAGTGTACGTGCCATACCAAGGTCGTGTTTAAAGCTCAGAATACATGTGCAACATGGAAAATAATATTATAGGACTAGTCAAGTAAAGAGTACAAACAAAGTCATAATTCACACTAAGGACCATGGGGACAAATACGGATATTTGCAAGAGATCGCACAAAGGGGGTCAATGGAGTATTATGAAGAGCATACACCCAAAATGCATATGCTGAGAGTGGCATGCGCCCAAGGCTATGCGCCTAAGGGCATGCGTCCATATGTATGCGCCCACATGAGTGAGACAGGGTGCATAGTCTATGCGCCCACATGAGTGAGGCAGGGTGCATAGTCTATGCGCCCACATGCATGTGCCCATATGAGTGAGGCAGGGTACATGGAAAGCTAAGTTATGAGCCATCTATACTGGCTAAGTGGGCGCATAATAAGGGCTTTGTGCCCACAGCAAAGGGACATCATGACCTAACACATATCTAAGTTATGTGCATAAGCAAATAAAGCTATGGGCGCATAATAAGCCATGCGTCCACACTGAGGAAGGCAGAGAGCTTGGACGCATATAAAGAGCTATGCGCCCAAGGCTGAAGTTACTGTGGGCGCGTAAAATGCCATATGCCCATATACTGTTTTCTTCTCCAACTCGAGAAGAAGAACCATGGAACCCATAAATTTTCAAAGTCCATAAATCATTCAAATAAATCGAAATCCAGGTTTTCAAAAGTCTAGCTTGAGGAAAATCAAATTTTCTACAACAGGAAACAATCAAAACATGAAAATAATAAAGTTTGATAGATCAAAATTAAAGAAAATCGAGAAAGCTACAAACTTAGATCTACAAGGATCTATTCATCTAAACCAAGAACTCCAAGTTCTAAGGAGGCTTAGAATCAAGGGGAAGACAATAGAACAATAAAATCTAAGATCCATCATGAAGCAAGATTACACTTGCCTTTGGTGGGTGGAGAGGTTTAATGGAGGAAGAGGAGTAAATGAAGAAGTAATGATGAGAGAGAGTGGAAAATTGATATTTATAGCAACCCTTTCCATCTCCAACCAAAACCAAAATAAACCAAGCTAAGCTAAACCAAGTTAAACCAAGACCAAACAAAGCCAAGCCGAAATACAGGTCAAGAATCCGTACATGTATACTAAAAATATGTATAACAGAAAATGTGAGTGACAAATCTACCCACCTTAAAAGAATTTTGTCCTCAAAATTTAAATCAAGAGGCTAGAGATGTCGGGACAAGCTATACTAATCATGAACATTCTATGACTAGCAGTCAATCAAGCAATCATTCACGCAAGCAATAAATTAAAAGCATAAGGCATACGGAAGACATTATACCTCATGAGTCAAATAGGTGTGGATATCGCGATCGAATATCATCCTCACGTTCCCACATTGACTCACCCAAAGAGTGATGACCCCAAGCAACATGGACTAAACTAATAGTCTTGTTCTTGAGTATCTTCTCTCTCCGGTCCAATATGGATACGGATCTTTTCTCATACGAAAGGTTGGTACCAACAACCAATTATGAATGATCAAAGAAATGACTCGGATCTGGGATATACTGTCGCAATTGGGATATATGGAAGACATCATGCACCTCACGTAACGACGGCGGAAGAGCAGAATGATAGGACACATTACCTACTCGCTCTAGAATGTCGAACGGCCCTATATATCTAGGACAAAGCTTTTTCTGTACGCCAAAATGAATGACGCTATGGGTAGGCGAGATCCTAAGGAATACGTGGTCGCCGACTGAAAACTTAAGGGGATGCCGATGAGAATCGGCCCAATGGCGCTGGTGATCTTGTACAACTCGAAGATGATCTCTAACTTGTCTGACCACCTCAATAGTCTGTATAATCATCTCTGGACCAAGCATCTGTCTCTCGCCGACATCATTCCAGGCTAAAGTTGATCTGCACTTTCTGCCATACAGGGCGTCAAAAGGTGTTATCTGGATACTGGTCTGGAAACTGTTATTATAGAAGAACTCCACAAGATGCAGGTGATCTTTCCACGAACCACCAAAATTAAGCGTACATGATCACAACATATCTTCAAGAGTCTGGATCGTGCGCTCCGACTGACCATCTGTCTACGGATGATAAGCTGAACTGAACTTGAGATGAGTCCCCAAACTCTTTTGAAGACTCCGCCAAAAGTGTGATGTAAATTTGGAATCTCTGTCGAATATGATACTAACTGGCACTCCATGAAATCTGACTATCTGCCTGAGGCACATCTCTACAAGCTGATCCATCGACTGACCAATTCTGAAAGGGAGAAAATGAGCTACCTTGGTGAGTCTGTCAACTATAACCCAGATAGCATCTCTCTCAGCTGGAGATTTAGGTAACCCAGTTACAAAGTCCATGGTTATATACTCCCACTTCTATTCTGGGATCGATAAAGGTTGAAGAAGTCCAGCTGGTCTCTGTTCAGCCTTAACTTGTTGGCAAACTAAACAACGAAAGATAAATCGGACTATCTCTCTCTTCATGTCATTCCACCAAAAATGCTCACGGATATCACGATATATCTTCATACCGTCGGAATGAATTGAATACTGAGAATTGTGAGCCTCTGCCATGATCTTCTGTCTGATATCACCACTGGATACACAAAGACGCCTTCCATGTCGAAGTATACCATCTTCGTGAATACATAACTCTGGTCTCCTCCTGCTACACATTCTGCCCTAAGCCGTTGAAGCTTAGAATCCATTTACTGAGCTAACTTAATTCTATCTACTATCCTAGACTGAACTTGCATGCTGGCCATCAATGCCACATTGGTAGGGAAGAACAACTTCAATATCCATCTTCTGGAGATCTGCTAACAACTCCGGCTGTGCTGTTAGAAAATAAACTTTGGCTCTTCTGTTCAATGCATCTGCAACAACGTTGACCTTCCCAAGATGATACTGCAAGTTGATGTCATAATCCACAAGTAGCTCTAGCCATCTCCTCTGACGCATGTTAAGATCCTTCTGGGTAAACACATACTTAAGACTCTTGTGGTCGGTGAAAATCTTTACCCGATCTCCATACAGGTAATGCCTCCATAGCTTAAGTGCGAAAACTACCGCTGCTAACTCCAAGTCATAGGTTGTGTAATTCCTTTCATGATCATGAAGTTGACATGATGCATAAGCTACTACCTTACCATACTGCATTAAGATGCATCCCAATCCTCTGTCGGAAGTGTCACAATAAACTAAAAATCCTCCAGTCCCATCTGGAAGCGTGAGAATGGGGGCCGTCATCAGTCCTAGCTTCAACTTCTCAAATGAACTCTGACACTTTGTTGTCCAAGCAAACTGTACATCCTTACGGGCCAACTGCGTCAAAGGCGTTAAAATCCGAGCAAAGTCTGATATGAATCGCCGGTAATAGGGCCAATCCTAGGAAACTTCGAACTTCTGCGACGGTTCTGGGTACTGGCCATGTCTCTATAGCCACTATCTTCTACGGCTCAACTTCCACTTCATCTCTGGTGATGATTGACCTAAGTACAATATGCGGTCAAGCCAAAACTCGTACTTGCTGAACTTTGCGTACAACTGGTGTTCTCTGAGAATCTGAAGGACTACACGAAGATGCTGCTCATGCTCTGTCTTATTCTTGCTATAGACTAAGATGTCATCTATAAATACTATCACAAACTGGTCCAAATAGGACATGAAGATACGATTCATGAGGTCCATGAATACGGCTGGCGCATTGGTTGCTCCAAAGGACATAACAAGGAACTTCCAATGTCCATATCTAGATCTGAATGCTGTCTTTGGGATGTCTTGCTCTCTGACTCTGATCTGATGGTATCCTGACCGTAAGTCAATCAATCGAGAATACCGTCGCTCCTCTGAGTTGATCAAATAAATCATCTATCCTTGGTAGGGGATATCTGTTCTTGATTATTACAGAGTTCAAGGTACGATAATCAACGCATAATCTTGACGTACCATCCTTCTTTTTCACAAGAAGTATCGGGACTCCCCAAGGTGATCCACTAGCACGAATGAATCCCTTGGTTCTGAGTTCTTCAATCATCTTGTAGAAGATCTCTAACTCTGAAGGTGCCATCCTGTAGACTCCTCCTGACACTGGTGCCGTCCCTGGAAGCAAATCAATGGTGAACTCTTTCTCTCTCTGGGGACATGCCTGGAAGTTCTTCGGGAAATACATCAGAAAACTCTTCTACTACTCTGGAAAACTGAACTGCTATCGCTACTGCCATCCGCAAGACTGGTGGAGAAGGTTCTACTTCGTCTCTGGAAAATAAAAACTCTGGTTTGCCGGAAATACCAAAAATAATTTTGCCAATATGGTAGTCTATTCTTGCGTATTGATCCTTCAACCAATCCATTTCTAGGACCACATCATAGTCGACCATCAAAAATTCTATCAACCTAGCGGGAAACTCTCTACCACTAACTACGATTCGATATGAGGAATAGACTCTATCTACTCCCACAAGACCGTTACCAGTAAGTATATTGAGTCTTACTGATAATGACTCGAGTTCCAATCCTATCTGTGTTACGAATCGTACAGACATAAATGAATGCGATGCACCTGAATCAAATAATACTGATGCTGGAAAAGAGTTGACGAGAATGGTACCTGCCACCACCTCACCTGAAGCTAACTCTTCCTCCATGGTCAGAACCATAGCCTGACCTTGCCCTCTGGGTGCTGGTCCCCCTGCTGGAAACCTCTCTGCCGGTTCTGTATCTGATCTTGGGTCGGGGCATACTGCTGGGGTCTATGTTGCTAGAATACCTGTGCCTGAGGCAACAATGGCCTCTGAGACTGGTACTGTTGCTGTACTGGGGCTGGTGCCCTAATCGATGGACTGGTTAGGTTTGATGACGATGAGCTGGCTCTATTGGGACAGGGCCCTATCATGTGGTCCGGTGTCCTACAAGCCAAGCACAATCCCTGTGCTCTACGACACTCAGAAACTATGTGCCCTGGCTTCCCATAATGAGTGTAGCCTATTGTGGAAGACTGCTTCTGCCGCTGAGGGTACGTCGGTGTCGAGTGCTGAACCGACGAAACTGAATGCGCCCTCCGGAAAACTCCAATCGACAAAGTCCTAGCTGCCGGGGCTGGTACTGAGGACAGACTCATCTTTCCATGGGACCTCTTCCTGCTTCCGGTTCTATCTACTATCCTCTGAGAGGTATACTCATGCCTCATGGCTGCTCTCAAGACAGCATCAAAAGTCTGATGCTCGAACTGCTCCACAGCTAGAATAATCTCTAGGTAGAGTCCCTGCTAAAAGCGTTGTGCTCGATTCAACTCGGTTGCCACCAAGGTGGGAGCAAACCGACTCAGTCTTGAAAACTCGGCCGTATATCCATCGACCGTCCTACTCATCTACTTTAAATTAGTGAATCTCGTCTGCAGATCATATCGAGCCACTGCATCAAAGTACTTGGTCTGGAACTTGTCGCTGAATATCGCCCATGGGACAGGCGTCGCCAATCCAACTGCTAACATCGCCCACCAGGTGCGAGCTAAGTCCAATAACTGTAGGCGCACTACGACCACCTTCTCTTCCTCTGGAGTCTTGGCTGCTTCCAAGATAATCTTAATGTCCTGGAGCCACGCATTAGCTGCAATCGCGTCCTCGCTACCGTCAAAGAAGGGAGGGTTCAAGCGCTTGAAGCTGTTGGCCGCGTTATTCCTTTGGTAACCCATTCTGCCCATGGCATCTTGTACTGTCTGGTGCAGGGCATTGTCCATGCAAGCAATTCCCTGATAAGTCCAATCAAGACCCTGTTGTCGGACTCTGCAGGCTGGACTGGCTAGACTGGGGGCTCTGGGTCATCAGGGTACATGGCTCGGGATGCTGCTCCCGATTACTGGGCTTGGTCTTCTTGTTGCTGCTGGTTCACTGGAGATGCTCTGTCTTGCTGATCGGTAGGACCAGGAGTAATGCCACTGAAGAAATGACATGGGAAATAATAAGGAAGGACCATGATAGATCAAGGACATAAGCATGTAATCAGGTCAAGATTTCAGAAAGATTAGAAGACACGAGTAGAGATCAAGGGTGAGTGCTGATTGAGACATCTATTCAGTGAAACCCTCCACATCTTGATTTACAAGACCTGCATGGGCCACCACTTAAATCGTGTTACGCCCCAGAACCAGAATACTGGAGAGCGGCGGACAGACACAACCAGCTACGTACATTAAAGTGTAACCAACCTCGATATACGATTATGGTTGGATGCATAGGGTTTAACTACAAGCCAACAGTCTCTTATGGTCAAGTACAAGTCTAGTGTCTCAATCTCAAGCAAGCAAGTAAATGTAACAAGATATAGATCATCAGACATACAAAGTAAGGCATCCCAATTATTATATTCAGATGATCATGAAGCTAGTCATACAAAATACGAAAACTAGCAAGAGTTAAAGTCATACATGATCAACCCTAGGATTTGTCAATTATGTTACAGCCCTTAGGTAGACAGGAAAGTAAATTCAACACGAGCTAACACTTGCTCGACGGCTAAATGCCTCAAAAGAATAATTTACAATAGAGTGGAAGAGAAAAATAAAACCCACTCGTTGCCAGGGTTTTGTCTAGTGTTTACCATCTGGCTAGAAGGCTGGGAGATCCTCGGGAGCTACTCCGAAATCTGGCAATACAAAACCAGCTGGGTCAGAACCCAGAAGAGCAAGTGCCATAAGGGAGGCTTCACTTAAGAACTAAAACCAGTATATTAGCACATAAATGCATCAATGATAACGAAAGACATGAGTTAGAGAAACAAGGCAATAAATGATAAGATAACTAAAGGACCATTCCGGTAGCCAGGTTACAACCCGTAAACTAAACAAGGATCGGGGTTGTAATCCTTTATTTGAACAGAACTTAGTCTCTAACCAATTATCAATACAGTAAAGCATAAACAAGCATGTCTTGAGATAGACATGTACTGGATCTAGGCAAGACTAGACAAAATAGGACCCAACCAACATCCAGGGCCAAGAAAAGAGTATGGCTTGATACTTTAACTAACTAGGGTTATCACAAGCCTAATTACTAGCAAGATGTAATAAGATGTTCCAGCAGTTACAAGCCCTGCAGCTATCCAGGTTATCCAGACGAGGTTCATGTAAGAGTTATCAAGAATTATTAGGTGACTTGGAGTGCAACACATGACAGTGTGCTTAGTACTTGTTTCAAGAAGTACCCCACATGATAGTGGGCTAGAAATGTGTCCTACTCGTCGGCAGGCTACAAGTCCATCAGGTGTGGCCGGGATAACGGGATCGCCTGTAACTGAAAACATCTCTCTATATGAACTACTTTGATCAATCTAGTTATTATCCTAGTCAGATTCAATATGAATCCCTGACCGTGATAACTAGTGATGCAAGTCCTAGACATGATGCGAGATGAGACTGGTAGCTTATACGAGCACATTCGAGAACGATCATCCACGGTGTCAAGACAAGAACTTAGCAAGTCAAGATAGCTGTTGCAACAACATATCAAGATTATCATGTTAGGTTACTCATCAAGATTACTTATCAAAAGTGCGCCTCAGCGGGCCACTATCAAGTCTATTCATGTCATGTTACTTGTCAAGAGTGCACCACAATGGGTCACTATCTAAGATGATCATATCATATAAAGTCATATTGTCACGTCGTGTTTATGTAAGTGTACCACGGCGGGCCACTATCAAGGAGTTGTTAGAGAGTTAACTTGAGTAAAATTAAATTCTCTACAATAGGGAACAATCAAAACATGAAATAATAAAGTTTGATAGATCAAAATCCAAAAAAATCGAAAAAGCGACAAACTTAGATCTACAAGGATCCCTTCATCTAAACCAAGAACTCCAAGTTCTAAGGAGGCTTAGAATCATGACGGGAAGACAATAGAACAACAAAATCTAAGATCCATCATGAAGCAAGATTACACTTGCCGTTGGTGGGTGGAGAGGTTTAATGTAGAAAGAGGAGTAAATGAAGAAGTAATGCGGAGAGAGAAAAAAATTGATATTTATAGCAACCCTTTCCATCTCCAACCAAAACCAAAATAAACCAAGCCAAGCTAAACCAAGTTAAACCAAGACCAACCAATTCAAGCACTACCAGAATCTGTCGAATTAGCGACGTTTCCAAACGTCGCTAAACACAGTAAAAACGTCGCTTATTTATTTTAGCGACGTTTCTAGCGACGTTATATAAACGACGGAAAAAAGTATGTCGCTAATCGAAAAAATATCGCAAAATGTCGCTATGGCGACGTTAATTAGCGACGTTGTTAACGTCGCTGGTTAGCGACGTTAATTGTGACGTTTGTGTGTGGTCGCTAATTAGCAACGCTATTTGCGACGTTAGTGTGTGGTCGCCGTTTAGCGATCTTTAGCGACGTTTTGGCGACGATATGGTGACATCAGATTCGGTGCCACGTCAGCAATTTGGCGACGTCATTAGCGACGTTTAGTTGACACGTCAGTAATTTAGTGACGTTTTTAGCGACGTTAATAAATGTCGCTAAAGAGTAGCGATGTTTATTAACGTCGCTAAAAACGTCGCTAAGTTAAAAAATACAGAATCCAGAATGTAAATGGAGCTGGAGCTTGAGCCAAAATACAGAATCCAATCCCTGGGTCCGTCGGCCCCCTCGGTAGAATACTCAACACCGGCATGCACAATACAATCCAGAATAGGCAAAATATAAAGAACAAATAATATCATAAACGAATAGTAAGGTACAAATACAAAGAACAAAGTCCAATATCCTCAAATACGTACAAAGTAAAAATATAAAGTCCTCAGTCCAAAATAAAAAACAAAATACTGATCGCCTTGAGCTAAAGCTGGAGGAAGAGCGCCACCAGATGATTGTCGTCGCAACGCCAAGATCATCTTATACTCTCCGGTGACAACAGGTTGACGAGTATGTCTCCCGTGTACCGTGGATGTAGACGATGCTCCTGGGTACCAACAGACGGTCGCTCCATAGCCGTCTCGTGGAACTATTGCATCTGCTCGACCAACCGCTGCGTAGTCTCCTGCATAGCGTGGGTCATCTGTCGCAGCGCCTCAGTCATCTCCTTAAGTCTCTCAAAATGTGAGATGAGTGCAGAATCATCCGTATACAGCTACGGATGCGACTGCGATGCCACCATCCTCTGCAGCATCTCATCACACAGAGCTGCGATCTGTGCATCGACACTCTACTGGTGGAGGAGCGACTCCTCGGTCTGTGCGGGGCCGGGCACACTAGTGGCGGTAGTAGAGTTCTGTGACGCAATGAAGGCACCATAGGAACCCGTACCATAGTACATAACCCTATGCATGCCACCAACGGCCCTCATCCACAGCTTATCATCTGACTGAGCTGCGGCGGCCCGGAGGCTGCTGGGAAGTGCTAGCACAAGCTCCCTCTGACCTTGTCGGTCCGGCCCCCCTAAGCCTTATTAAGCAAAACTTATAAAACTCGGCCTAGAAAAACATCTATATGAATTCTTTACGTAACTAAAAATTAATATTAATGAACTAGCATTAAGTAAAACTTCAAAAACTCAGCCTAGAAATAACATCTATATGAATTCTCTATGTAACTAAAAATTAATATTAATGAACTAGCATTAAGTAAAACTTACGTAGGTGTCCCGGGCCTTATCGTCAACGAGCCGCTCCCCCTTCGTGTGCGTGGCGAGGAACAAGGTCACCATATTCGGGTCCTCTCCCGATTCAACCTGT
>JANAVB010042225.1:0-89107 GCA_029216955.1 Iris pallida
CTCTAGGAGTACTGCAGCATCAGGTACTGTCATCGCTGCCGGCACCGCTGGGGGATGCAGGGGTTTCTAGAACCTGCGGTTCCACTGGCTCTGATATCACTTCCACTCAGATCTGGTCAGGAAAGGTATTCTTTCCTGCTGCTGTCCCGTCGAGCCATGCTCTACTGGACGTTCCTTCATGTTGGCCTCGCCAGCTACTTAGAAAGAAGAACCCCTATAGGGAAAGATACATGATATCAAATAACAGGACGAGGAAGATTCGAGGATGCAATTCAGGTTATCAATCAAGGTAAGAGAAATCGAGGCAAGAGATTCAAAGGGAACAAGATTTGATTGAGACTCCTAGAATAGTAACACCCTCAAGTCTGAAAATGACCTGCGTGGGCCACCAATAAAACCTTGTCACGCCCCAGTACCAAAATATGGAGACGGACTAGGCCAGCTACTCCATATGAGGTATGCAAACGTCATACGACGATTGCTGTCAAGAGACAAGGGGGTGCATGCTACAATCAAGTCTCCTTTGGTCTCACAGAGCATCTATGTCTCAATCATTCAAAACAAGAAAACATCAATTAATTAGCATATGAGATAAAGCAGTAAGACGTCCCTGACGCTTCATCAAAATGATCATGAGGATCTAGCCTTATAAGTTAGCTAGCGCAAAGAGTCATAGGTACATAATCGTATTCAGCTGCAGTCTGATTTAATTACAATTATACAAAAGATAAAATATCAAGATCAACTGGCTAAACAGGTGTCGGTGGCTAAACGCCAAAACATAAGGGATGAAAACTAGAGTGGTGGAGAAGAAACCCACTCAAGTCCCCCGCCAGCAATGCTCCTAGTATGCACCATTGACGTTAGGGAAGAAGTTTGGATCCTCAGACGCTGCTACGAGATCTGGCCAAACAAAACCAGCGGGGTCAGCCCCGAATAGCAAGCACCACAAGGGAGCACAAAAGAGTGAGATAAAACCCAAGCATAAAATAATAATACTAGTAATAATAAAAGCTTCCGGTCGTAACCTCGGTCCACAGCCTGTCTTAGCAGGATAGACCAACCCAACAACCAAACAAGGATATGGGTTAGACCACGCACCATGACAGTCCCTGTTCCTCGGCTACTAACGGAAGGCACAAGGCACAGTCAAGTCATTTTTCAAGCGTCCATTCATTCCTACGGCTTTCTAAATTTGGCGGGATTATCTCCGCAATACTGATTAAAAGGAATCCTCAGATCGTGTCAACTCAGCAGGGCTAGCCAAACCATTATACATTTAGCACATTGAGTATGCACCGATACCCCGGAGGGCTACCGTGCTAATACGTATAACACATAGTTCGTAGAAGTCGGATATAGTCATCTGCTAAAGGCGAATGAAACCATATCCGTGGCGGCCAATCCGACATGTCAGGACTGGACCTTGGGTGACTAGTATGGCACGATCTCGAGATTCTTCCCACCCAATGCTTCTACAAGTTAGTTTCCTAGTTAATCCCTAGGTTATCCTCAGAGTTCACATGTCGTGGTCACATGCTCACTCCCCTAGATGTTGTACAATATACGAGTACCCCAAGAAGGGATCCGCACTGGCTCATGGAGTCATATGTATGTACCCCTTCTTGGTGTAATACAACACACAACACACACCACGTTATTGCTACCGACCATTCGCTATGTAAATGCTGGACTCTTGGATGTACTGGCAGGTATCACGTAGGAACACTTAGCACATAGGATAACACCTCGGTGCTCACATAGATTGTACTATAGTACACACATAGGTTTATCTAGCACTCGCATAGGTAGTCAGATTAGGAATGAGGGCATAAAACAAGGATGTATGCGGCCGAGGGTCATGCGTCCAAGGATTTACTTATAAAGGATGATGAGAAGAACAATATAGACAAATAATATCAAGGAAAAATCAAGGATGAAAAATGCATAAATCTCCTCTTTTGAGCAAGTTGTACTTGCCTAATGATGGTGGTTGAGGGAAATAAATGAAAAAGTGAATGAGGAGAGAGAGTGAGGAAGAGAATATAAATAGGGGTTGGGTTGGCTTAAGAAAACCCTAATCTCTAAATGTGCTCTAACCATTCCACTAATGACATGCTTAAAGGCTACATGCAACTATTAATAAATAATAAATAGAACTATGCACATGCTAAATACATGATACCATGTACATGATACATGAAAGAATACGTATATCGGGATCGGGGAGTGACAATCAATTATACAAATCAAACCAAAATCTAACCGTCAGAGTGCCGCCTGCCCACCCCCGGCAATGGCCACCGCTCCATCTCTCTGCCCACAGCAGAACCCCATCGCCGTCACCATCTCTGCCGCGACAGCCTCGCTCAGCCAACCCGACCACCGCAGCCTCCTTCCTCTTCCTTATCCGCCCCGAACCCAGCGCCGCGTGCGCTTGCGCCTCTCGGCCGCGTTGAGCGCGGGCAGTTCGCTCTGTAACCAAGACAACGTCGAGCCTCTGTGCGTGCGCCACCGGAGAGCAGCCCTCGACACGATGCATGGGGGATACAAAAGTGAGGGGACGCAGATCCCTCCTCTCTTTATATATATATATATATATATATATATTTTATATATATATATATATATATATATATATATATATATATATATATATATATATATATATAGGAGCGGATCAAAAGCCCCCTTAGAAAATCTCCTAAAAATCCCCTCACTCTCAGCCATCCATTTAATGTTAATGTTAATATTAATGTTAATGTTAATATTAATTTTATTTTTATATTAATGTTAATGTTAATGTTAATATTAATGTTAATGTCAATATTAATTTTAATGTTAAGTTTAATGTTAATTTTAGTATTTAACATTAATATTAACATTAACATTAATATTAACATTAAATGGACGGCTGAGAGTGAGGGGTTTTTTAGGGGGTTTTCTACGGAGGGCTTTTGATCCGCTTCCTATATATATATATATATATATATATATATATATATATATATATATATATATATATATATATATATATATATATATATGGGAGCGGATCAAAAGCCCCCGTTAGAAAATTCCCTAAAAATCCCCCTCACTCTAATTCGTAATATTAATGTTAATATTAATGTTAATGTTAATATTCATGTTAATATTAATGTTAATATTAATATTAATTTTTTTAATATTTTTTATATTAATTTTAATGTTAATGTTAATTTTTTTAATATTTTTTTATATTAATGTTAATGTTAATATTAATTTTAATGTTAAGTTTAATGTTAATTTTAGTATTTAATGTTAATATTAACATTAACATTAACATTAACATTAACATTAACATTAACATTAATATTAACATTAATATTAACATTAAATTACGGATTAGAGTGAGGGGGGTTTTTTAGGGGGTTTTCTGAGGGGGGCTTTTGATCTGCTTCCTATATATATATATATATATATATATATATATATATATATATATATATATATATATATATATATATATATATATATATATATATTATATATTACCAATGATATATATATATATATATATATATATATATATATATATATATATAGGTTGAACTGGCTGGACTGGTGGCTCTCCGCCAGAAGGCACGACTCTGGAGGCTACTCCGGAATGCTGGGCTTGATCTCCAGGTTGCTGCTGGTCCGCGGGAGGTGCTCCGCCTTGCTGGTCGGTAGGACCACGAACAATGCCGCTGAAGAAGATGACATAGGGAACAATAAGGAAGGACCAGGACAGATCAACGATACAAGCATATGATCAGGACAAGAATCCAGGGATTCAGAAGATACGAGCAGAGATCAAGGACGAATACTGATTGAGACATCTATTCGGTAAACCC
This sequence comes from Iris pallida, assembly GCA_029216955.1. Classification (NCBI taxonomy): domain Eukaryota; kingdom Viridiplantae; phylum Streptophyta; class Magnoliopsida; order Asparagales; family Iridaceae; genus Iris; species Iris pallida. The sequence goes on from JANAVB010042225.1 coordinate 3,876, forward strand.
TCACATATCTTGATTTACAAGACCTGCATGGGCCACCACTTAAACCATGTCACGCCCCAGAACCAGAATACTGGAGAGCGGGGGCAGACATAGCCAGCTACGTATATGAAATGGAATCCATCTCGTTATACGGTCACGGCTGTCTAGATACATGAGGGTTTATCTACAAGCCAACAGTCTCTTAAGGTCATGAACAAGCCTAGTGTCTCAATCACAAGCAAAAAAGTCACAAGATATATGATCATTAAATATACAATAGTAAGGCGTCCCAAACATTACATATTCAGTTGATCATGAAGCTAGTCGTTACAAAATGTCAAGACTAGCAAGAGTTTAGTCATACATGATCAACCCTAGGATCTGTTAATCATGTTATAGCCCGTAGGCAGACAGTAAGTAAGTACAATCGAGCTAAACAGGTGCTCGTCGGCTAAACGCCTCAAAAGAATATTTTTACAATAGAGCGGGAGAGCCAAAAATAACCCACTCGTTGCCAGGGTTCCGTCTAGTGGCCACCATCTGGCTGGAAGGTCGGTAGATCCTCTGGAGCAGCTCCGAAATTTGGCCACACAAAACCAGCTGGGTCAGACCCCAGAAAGAGCAAGTGCCACAAAGGAGGCTTCACTTAAGAACTAAAACCAGCAAACAGCACAAGATATAAATAAAAGTAAGAACTGGAAATAAAGAAAATACACCAGGATGATATACGACGAGATAACCATGGAACTATTCAGATAACCAGGTTACAACCCGTAAACCAAACAAGGACCGGGGTTGTAACCCTTCGTCTGAACAGAACTTGAAATTCTTACCATTTATCGGTAAAATAAATGCAAGCATTCTGGTCATGCAGCAATCTGGAACAGGATCAGGGCAAGACTAGACTGGTTAGACTCCATCCAATCATTTCACGGCCAAGCGAGAATTACGGCTTGATACTTTTAACTAACTAGGGTTGTCACAAGCCTAATTACTAACAAGATGCAGCGAGATTATTCCACAGCCACAACTCCTGCAGACCATCCAGGTTACCCGGGTTGAAAGATTTAGAGTTGAATTCAGGTGGGTACATCGTCCAGGAAACGAATGTACCCTTAGGTAGCTTGAAGGGTGCAACACATGACAGTGTGCTGGAAATGTGCCCTACTCGACGGCAGGCTACAGATCCCAAGGCGTGCCCAGGTAACGGGATTGCCTGTAGCTGGAAAATCTCTTCATGACTAATGTATTAATCTAGTTATTAGCCTTAGTCCATTTTAGTAGGTACTCCTGACCGTGGTACTCAGGAGTCCCTGTCCTAGACATGATGCAAGACAGGACTGGTTTATTTATACAAACACAATCGCCCACGGTGTCCAGATTAATTATACAGGTCATGCCATGTCAGGTAGCCGTCGCAACAGCTATTCGAGATAATCATGTCAGGTTATCATGCCAAGTGTACTATTCAGGAGTGCGCCACGACGGCTACTATCAGGTCATGTCAGGTTATTATGTCAGGAGTACACCACTACGGGTCACTATCGTGTCATGCTCAATTATCAATTCCAAACGTATTACATAAATTCGTGATTATCAAGTTCATGACAAAAGGCGTAAGGATATAAAATGGGCGTAAAATATCTAATAAAATATCAATATACAGGGCTATAGAAGATCCAGGGTAATCAGGCTACGCTCAGGTCTGGCTACGCTCAAGTCAAGCTACGCTCAGGTCTGGCTACGCTCAAGTCAAGCTACGCTCAGGTCTGGCTACGCTCAAGTCTTACGCTCCCAAAAGGCAGCGTATGTACTCAATACGACTCCTCGTCAAGCAAGCGAGCGTATGCGAGTCATACGCTCCCAAAAGGCAGCGTATGGGGTCCATACGACTCCTTGTCAAGCAAGCGAGCGTATGCGAGTCATACGCTCCCAAAAGGCAGCGTATGGGGTCCATACGACTCCTTGTCAAGCAAGCGAGCGTATGCGAGCCATACGCTCCCAAAAGGCAGCGTATGGGGACTGCGCTACGCTAAAGAGCGTGCGCAACTCAGTGGCACAAGCTAAAAAGCTCGTGCACTGCTCACTGTCTTCTCCAAATCAGCAAGAACTCCATGGGTTGAACCCAAAGCTTCAAAAGTCCATAACTTGGTCAAAATAAGTCCAAATCCAACTTTGCAAAGTTCTATCTTGGGTGAAATTCAATTCTCTCCAACATAAGAACATCAAAACCCATAAAATTACAACTTAAATAGATCAAAACCATACAAAACCGAAAATAGAAGAAATTTAGATCTAGAACGATGGAGACTCCAAATCACAAAATGTCAAGTTCTAATGTTAATCACCCTGGCCTAATCTAGCTAATGGACAAATAAAAAGTAGTTCTCAAGTGGTGGCAAGGTGCACTTGCCTAAACCTCTCTCTTTGGTAGGTGAAGAGAGTAAATGAGGAAGAAGAAGATGAATAATGAAGAGAGAGAATGAAGAGGGCTAATAAATACAAATGGTGGTGGTAGGTAGGGGTTCACCTTGGGTTCATCATGAACCAAAATAATCCCAACCGAACCAAGCCAACCCGGGCCAAGAATAAACCAAGCCAAGCCATGAAGAAAACTAAACAAGGAATCATGCAATACAAGAATAAATACGTACACGTATTCCAGAAATACGTAATACGAACCACAGGCATTACAGTTCCAACATCTATTCTAGTGTTTCCATACTCTTATTGACTCAACACATGAATGGCTAATTGATAGCCTTCAAGCATAACATGAACAAATGTGTCCTTTAGGTGCCATGGACCGTGGCTAACTTTTCATTGAACCAAATGTGGCTCGTGCCTTAAACCAACTTGTGTTCTATGCGACACTACCACCCAAGTCATACTTTATATGACAAGCCTAGAGATCATAGGACTATGTGGCTTTGACAACCGCAGAAAACATGGGACAATACTTGCTATGACTTCGATAGCCTAGTAAAACTCTTGCGTAACTCAATCATGCAACAACTTAACCAGTGGAACGAGCAAATGCTATGCCAAGCATTGGACGATGAGACCGTGCATGCTTTATCAAGCATTTTTACGTGCGACGCCTATGACTTAGGCTACTTTCATAGCTTTGGGGCAACTTAGAACAACTTTCCTTCTTCCAAGCCATGGAATGAAGGACTGAGTGTCATTTTGAAAGTACGCCGTGCAACGATTCTAAGCCATCATGATACCTTTCCATATTCTAACTTAATCTGACGCAACTTGGGATTATTCCCTTAGCTATGTGGATTCATCTCTTTTATTATCAAGCCTACTTATGTAGTTAAAAACTTTTATTTTATTAGTGTGAAGGCCAAGCTGAGGCAAGTTCATCGAAGCCACCTACCTGAGCGAGAAGTTGCCTCGATCGAGCAGGACTTCGAGCAGGCCGTCGCATGGCTAAGTCCGAACACCGTTGGCATTTTGATTCCTTGATTGAACTGATCGGGACGGGGCATTACATCTGTAAAGTACATACAACAGGGCAGGATATACTTATTTTCGTAGCTCCATGTTGGAATCTCAATGGTAAATAAGGGAGTATACATATAGTCGTAGCTCCGTGTCGAAATCTCACCGGTAACTAAGAGAGGCTATAACTAAGGAAACAAGGCTCCTCTTCGAATATATATATATATATATATATATATATATATATATATATATATATATATATATATATATATATATATAAAGTGTAAGTACATAGCATGCCCACGCAAGTAGTAATCGTCCTCCCCTCCCAAATGTTACTGTCCGTCTCGCATTCATGACACGTCCAGTCAGTCTTCTAACAATGAATATGACTAACAAGAACATGTAAGGTTACCTAGCATGCAATACAACACTTCGTGTATCTCATCTCACGTGTCAACATGACCAACCAGGAACAAGTATAATCAGGAATATATCATCAGGACAACATGCAGGTGTCACGACCCGCTCCCAATTTTGGGATACGAGTACGTGGCCAAGTCTAGCCTACGCCGCAGCATCGGCGGTAGTACGCTGTCTATGATAACAATGGTCCACAACAAGCACAACACGCTTATATATCATCTACAACTAAGCCAGCAAAAATCACTAAAATATCCAATAGTCTCAATAATAAATATGAAAAATCCACTACAACTCAGAAAGTCTCGGGAACAAACCCGGATAGCAGAAAATAAAATAGACAACTAAACTCCATAACTATAACTACTAACTAATGCGAATCCATAAGGAAGAAAATATGCTAATTCGCATCAGTGCTGGAACCGGGTATGCCAGTGACATCAGTGTCTCCAACATACTCACCGTAGACCTCGGGACAAATCTCTTCGTCTAAAGCTGAAAAATAGTTATCCAGTCAGGATTGGAGCAAGATCACCATAACACTACATTACACAATATAGTATACAAGCATGAAGGAAAGATAAAAGGAATTTAACTGAAGATAAGTATAGGCATGACATTGTATGATAAGAAAGTACCTTTGAGACGTGATAACAATATGAAGGTAGACTTTGACATACCACTAAGACATGATGACAATAAGAAGGTAAACTTGACGAAAGAAGAACAATAGACGACATGGCAACAATAATTAAGTCACGTGTACTGTGTGTTTTAGAATACCAACTTTCAGCATGTAGACGGCTTGGGATATCCGTCAGTCATACGTGTGGTGCATGACTGATATTATGCAATCAATGTATAGGGGGTCTGTATTCAATTCGTTGACCACATGCTTACTTGTTGTATTCCTCCGCCCGACTCACTCACAATACATGTCCACTACGATAAACATTAGCAATACGATAAACTGTAAACAATAGGAAACAATGAGTAAAAGATGAACATGTATATATCCTAACGATTCTAACTCTCGTGCACAATATTAATCATGAGCAATGACAATCATGAACCAAAAGGAAGTAATAGTGAAACGACGACACAAAGATACATGCAGCATAAAATAAAGGAAACAAAGGTCATAGTGATACTTGCCTGCTCCGATAGATGATAAAGTCACAAGTCAAGACGTCGTAGTCCGATCTACCCCGTCACATAAAAACCACAAGTTAGATCAACGATTCCCACTCTAAAAATCCTAGAAAGTGGCTAATGGTTTAAACTAATTAATACTATTTTAATCCTGGAATAAATTATCTAAAATCCTATTTTAACCTATTTAATTCTGAAATAACAATCTACACACAAAAATTTGGCCAAGGAAATTCACGGTTCCAAATTCGGGACTCGTGGCACGCAAACCGAGACATACTGTTGACTTAATAGTCAAACATTATGAATTTAAAGTCTGAGTGTGCAACATGATAGATTTCAGCGCCATGAGTGCACTGGAATCGACCGTGCCGCAAAATCACGCTTTGGTCAAAAGTTATCGCCATTATGGCTAACTATGACCAAATCGATGAACCGTTGACCAAATCTGACTTCTATAAACAAAATAAAATACTAGATGAAACTCTGAATTTCTGGAAAAATTATATGTTTTAGGGCTCGGTGTCAGCTTTCCAAAACTTCAAACGGATCGCGAAATGGAGTTCGGGATTGCTTGGAATCTCGAAAACCGTGCGACGTGTAAATTTTTGGACAACCGACACTCAAATAATTTTTCAGAAATTCGAGATCAAAATATTAGAAAATAAATTATATAATCAGAAACCTAACCTCAATACGCTTCTAACAAAAAAAACGGCGCACGAAAAGGATGTCTAGATCGACGGCAAACCCTCCGCGAAGTCGAAGAATCCTTATTGAACTCTCCACAAAAAGCTGCTGAAAAATAACTAGGGTTTTCGGAAAAACCTAAATCATATATTAATATATATAGGGGTCGGCTAAGTCGGCTGAGCGGCTGGACGGGACACGTGGCCGCATCTCGTGCGCCCCGCCCAGATCAAACGGCTGGAAAGTAAGCCGGCTTGGCTGGCGGCTCCGAGTCAAACTCGGATTCCCAATCCGGCTCGGAGACCGAGCCCTACACCCCCCCCTTTCACTGGCGCGTGGGCCCGCCCACTCCGCTCCAGCGGCTGACGGGTGGGCCCCCGTGAGGCTGACTGGGTAAATAAATTAGAAAATAGGTTTTAAATTACAGAAAATTAAATAAAAATCAATAAAAAGTCCTAAAAATCCCAAATAAATCCCAGAAAATTTCTAAAAATTCCTAAAAAAATATAAAAAATATTTTAGGGGTTCTAGAGCCCAAATAAATTACTTGGCCTCAAAAATACCCTCGGGTGCTCTCACAGAAAATCCTAGAAGCATAAGAAAATAATGAAATAATATATAAAAATTATCTAAAAATCTCCAATAAATCCTGAAAATTCTAAAATGGTAAAATAATATTCTAGGGACTATCTAGAGGCCCCAGAGGCTATATACAACCTAATATCCTTATATCTAACTTATAGACTTCGGTCAAAAATCTTACGATCCCATATCAACGTCCTAGCTAATAATTGATTTTAACTAAAATAAAAATAAAAAAAAACTCCAAAATTGAAAATAAATTCTAGGAACCCAAATGCTACAGCAGGTAATGAACAGAAAAATATGCAACAGTATAACAGGTAAATAACTACTAAAAAGTAAAGCCTGTAAACACTGTAGATCAAATAGGCAAGGTATACCTGCCTAGAGTTTGTCCCATCCGTACTGAGACTAAGGTACCAAAGTATAACCAACTATCCATGAGCCATTAAACCATACTTCATACAAATATCTATCAACCTAATCACAAACAAATATTTATCACACACTAAAATACACGTATGACTAATAACTCCTACCTAGAGAGCTTGGGTCATTCTAGTCGCATATTGCCTATGTTATCTAAGATACTTGTTAATCATACAATCTAAAACTAGGTCCCACTAGTCTCTACAAGCATTATTATTTGTTAATAACATGAATTACAAGTTACAGGTTTAAAATATCAAGTTTGCACCTCGTTATTCGTATATTAAAACCTATGACATGAAAATTGAGACAAGATGATCAACCACAAACTTAACAATATTATCTGGATGATCGACATGGTAACTTTGTCAATTTCGGCCATGTAAGATTACTAAATTGACTGATCTCAGTTTCGATGCACGGATTCTGAAATATGAACATAATAAAAATTAATTACAACTAATAGTGATACGTAAAAGAAAATCTAACAGATGTTGTCAGATGTTGAAACAAACATCACCAATATCTCCAGAATGGTCAAATTAGCTGGGATAGCCTACCCATAACTCCAATTTTTGATATAGGGGCAAAACGGTAATTTTTGGTCAACATAATTTTCTTCGTTGGACCCGTTTTGCACCGAAAAGTGTGCCAGATCCTATGGTATATAAAATCTACAAATTATATACCAACAAGTCCAGTTTTTTGATATGAACTCAATGGTATGTCCACTTTTGGATTCCGATGAGTCGATCACAAAAATGCCCATTTAATCGGATCGTGGGGCCTACAAAATTGTCACGTCCCAGAACCAGAATACTGGAGAGCGGAGGCCTACATAGCCAGCTACGTATATTGAAATAGAATACATCTCAACTATACGGTCACGGCTGTCTAGATATGAGGGTTTACTACAAGCCAACAGTCTCTTAATGGTCAAGCCTACTGTCTCAATCTCAAGTAAATAATATAATCATAAGATGTATGACCACCAAATATACAATAAAAGGCGTCCCAAATATTACATATCAGCTGATCATGAAGCTAGTCGTACAAAATACAAGGACTAGCAAGAGATAAGTCATACATGATCAACCCTAGGATTCGTTAATCATGTTTACAGCCCGTAGGCAGACAGTAAGTAAAGGTGCATCGAGCTAACAGGTGCTCGTCGGCTAAACGCCTCAAAAGAATAAATTTACAATAAAGTGAGCGAAACAAAATAGAAAACCCAATCGTAGCCCGGGTTCCTTCTAGTCGCCACCATCGGACTGGAGGTTCGAAAGATCCTCGGGAGCTGCTCCGAAATCTGGCCACACAAAACCAGCTGGGTCAAACCCCAGAAAGAGCAAGTGCCACAAAGGAGGCCACGAAATAAGAACAAAAGCTAGCATATCAGAACATAAGAAAAGAAATAGAAGAAGGTACAAGTAAATAAAGAGTGCAACAGGACAATAAACGACTAGTGACGTGGGACCATTCCGGGAGCCAGGTTACAACCCTTAAACCAAACAAGGACCGGGGTTGTAACCCTTCACCTGAATAGCACTCTGTCTCCACCCATTTATTGTTAGAGACAAGTAAAACAAGCATATACAAGAGTTCCAGGTACAGGGGCTAGACATGACTTAGACAAGGCTGGACTCCATCCATTCACAAGCGGCCAAGCAATTACTACGGCTTACTACTTAACTAACTAGGGTTGTCACAAGCCTAATTACTAACAAGATGCAAGTGAGAATTTCCCAGTCCCAAGCCCTGCAGACCATCCAGTTATCCTTCCGCGGGTTGAGAGTATGGTTGGGTACATCGCCCCGGAGACGATATACCCTTAGGTGACTTAGAGGTACAACACATGACAGTGCGCTGGAAATGTGCTCTACTCGTCGGCAAGCTACAAGTCCAATTAAGAGCGCCCAGATAACAAGATTGCCTGTGACTGGAAATTCTCCATGAACTATAGTTAGATCTAGTCATTAGCCTAATCCATGTTCAGTGCGAATCCCTGACCGTGGGAACCAGGGAATCACGTCCTAGACATGATGCAAGACAAGACAAGTAGATTGCACAAGCAAGCAAGCAGGAACACCCACGGTGTCAAGTTGATTCTACAAGTCAAGTTACAAGTTACAAGTCAAGTCAAGTTAGGAGAGCGCCGCCACAGGCCACTATCAAGTTATCAAGATAAATCATGTCAGGGTACTTGTCAGGAGTGCGCCACGACGGGCTATTATTATGTCTGGTTGGTCATGTCAGGAGTGCACCACTACGGGTCACTGTCGTGTTATGCTAGTTCCTTGTCATACCATGCCATGTACAATAGTCATTCCAAACATACTAAGTAAAATCAAGTTCATGACAAAAGACGTAAGGATATAAAATGGGCGTAAAATATCTAATAAAATATCAATATACAGGGCTATAGGAGAGCCAAGATTAAGGAAAAATAAACCAAATCTCCATGATTGGACAGATTGCGCAAGGGTCCCTGGGGTCGGGTTGCGCAGGAGTCAAGTGCGCCAGGGGCCAACTGCGCAGGAGTCGGCTTGCGCTGAACTGGTTGGCGCAGGGGTCAGATTGTGCATGAGTGGAGTGCGCAGGGATCAGATTGCGCATGAGTGGAGTGCGCAGGGATCAGATTGCGCATGAGTGGAGTGCGCAGGGATAGATGGCGCATAGGCAGACTGCGCATGAGCGGACTGTGCATGAGCAGACTGTGCATGAGCAGTCTGCGCATGAATCCATGCGCACTCGGGTTAAGCACAGTTCGCCAAGGGGCAAGCTGCGCGGTCGGCGCTGCGCTAAGGAGCGCTGGCCGAGGGGGAATGCACAATCCAGTCCTGTGCTAAAGAGCGCAGGCTGCTGTCTTCTTCTCCAGGCCGAGAAGAAGGCTCCAAGAACTCTAAGGTTCAAAACTTCATATCTTGGTAAAATCAAAATCAAATCTAGATTTTCAAAGGTCTAACTTGAGTAAAATTGAATTCTCTTCCACATGGAAGCATCAAAACCCACAAAAATCCAACCAAAATAGATCAAAACCATGTAAATTCGGAAATAGTTAAAACCTAGATCTAGAACAATGGAGACTCCAAATCACAAAATGTCAAGTTCTAATATTGATCACCATGGCCTAATCTAGCTAATGAACAAATAAAAAGTGGTACTTATTCGATGGCAAGGTGCACTTGCCTATGGGTTGGGGAGTTGTGTGGAAGAAGGAAGAAGAAGAAGTTGAAAGAAATTAATGGAGTTATGGAGGAGAGAGAAGAAGTTGGTGGGTTTTAATGAGGGTGGTTGTGATGGAATGGAGGTGGAGAATAGGCTAAGGTGTTCCACTCATGATGAACCAAACCAAACCAAACCAACTCCACAAAATAAAACCAAGCCATGGTCCAAAACCCATTTACGAGAACCCGAATCCACAAGTCGAGAAAATAAAATATGTGCCAAAATCAAATCACGAGTACAAATACGAAATACAGGAAATGGGGGTGACAACTCTACCCACCTTCAAAGAATTCCGTCCTCAGAATTTAATCAAGGAGCTAGAGATTGCCACGACAAGCTATACTAAGCACAGGCAAGCTACACTAAGCAGTTCAATCATACAATCATACAATGTAAGCAAGGAAAGGGAAAGCGTAAGACATAAGAAAGACATTATACCTCACGAGTCAAACAGGTAGGGATATCACGATCGGATGTCGTCCTCACGCTCCCACGTCGACTCACCTAGAGAGTGATGACCCCAAGCAACACGGACTAAGTTAATAGTCTTGTTCTTGAGCGTCTTTTCTCTCCGGTCCAATATAGACACGGGCCTCTCCTCATACGAAAGGTTGGTACCAACAACCAATTCCGAATGATCTAGGATATGGCTCGGGTCCGAGATGTACCGTCTTAATTGGGATACATGGAATACATTATGTACCTCACTTAGCGACGGTGGAAGAGCGAGACGATAGGACACATCGCCTACTCGCTCCAGAATATCGAACGGCCCTATATACCTAGGACTAAGCTTTCCCCGTATGCCAAAACGAATGAAGCCGTGGGTAGACAAGATCCTAAGGAATACATGGTCACCGACGGTAAATTCTAAGGGACGTCGATGAGCATCGGCCTAATGGCGCTGGCGATCCTGAGCAACTCGGAGGTGATCTCTGACTTTTCTGACCACTTCAACCGTCTAAGAAATCAGTTCTGGACCGAGCATCTGCCTCTCTCCGACATCGTCCCATGCTAACGGGGATCTGCACTTCCTGCCATACAGAGCCTCGAAGGGTGCCATTTGGATACTGGCCTGGAAACTACTGTTGTACGAGAATTCCACCAGGTGCAGGTGATCCTCCCACGAACCACCGAAGTCAAGGGTATATGGCCGCAACATATCTTCGAGAGTTTCTATAGTACGCTCTTACTGCCCATCTGTCTGTGGATGATACGCTGAGCTGAACTTGAGATGAGTCCCCAAACTTTGATGAAGACTGCGCCAGAAGTGCGATGTGAATCTCGTATCCCTGTCTGATACTATGCTGACTGGCACTCCGTGAAGTCTGACGATCTGCCTGAGATACATCTCTGCTAGCTGTGCCGTCGACTGTCCAACTCTAAATGGAAGAAAGTGTGCCACCTTGGTAAGCCTGTCCACAATGACCCAAATAGCATCTCTGCCTGCCGGAGATCTGGGTAACCCAGTCACGAAATCCATGGTAAGGTGCTCCCATTTCCATTCTGGGATCGACAAGGGTTGAAGAAGTCCAGCTGGCCTCTGATGTTCAGCCTTGACCTGTTGGCAAACCAAACATCGAGAGGCATACCGGGCTATCTCTCTCTTCATACCATTCCACCAAAAGTGTTGACGAATATCTCTGTACATCTTCGTGCTGCCTGGGTGGATGGAATACTACGAACTGTGAGCCTCTGCCATGACTTCCTGTCTGATATCTCCACTGGGTACACAAAGACGCGTGCCGTGTCAAAGTGTACCATCCTCATGAATACATAACTCTGGCCTTCTTCCTGCCTCGCACTCTGCTCTGAGCCGCTGAATCTTGGAATCTGTTAACTGTGCTGTCCAGATCTTCTCAACTATGGTGGACTGAATCTGTAGGCTGGCCATCAAGGCCACATTGGAAGGGAGGACAACTTCTATACCCATCTTCTGAAGATCTGCCAATAGCTCTGGTTGTGCCGTCAGGAAATAAACTCCGGCTCTCCGGCTCAACGCATCTGCTACAACGTTAGCCTTCCCTGGATGATACTGCAAATCTACATCGTAGTCCACCAGTAGCTCGAGCCATCTTCTCTGCCGCATATTAAGATCCTTCTGGGTAAAAATATACTTCAGGCTCTTATGATCAGTAAATATCTCCACTCTGTCTCCGTACAAGTAGTGCCTCCACAACTTAAGTGCAAACACTACTGCTGCTAGCTCCAAGTCGTGGGTCGAGTAATTCTTCTCATGATCACGGAGTTGACGTGACGCATAAGCAATTACCTTCCCATGCTGCATCAAAACACATCCCAATCCTCTGCCTGAAGAGTCGCAATAAACTGTGAATCCTCCGGTCCCATCTGGAAGGGTGAGAATGGGAGCCGTTATCAAACCTCGCTTCAACTTCTCAAATGATTCCTGACATTCTGCTGTCCAAACGAACGGCACATCCTTGCGAGTCAACTGGGTCATCGGCGCTGAAATCCTTGCAAAATCAGAGATGAACCGTCGGTAGTAGCCGACCAATCCAAGAAAGCTGCAAACTTCTGCCACTGAGTTGGGTACTGGCCAAGACTCGATGGCCACAATCTTCTGGGGATCTACTTCCACTCCTCCTCGGGTAATGATGTGACCCAAGTACGAAATGCGATCGAGCCAGAACTCGCATTTACTGAACTTAGCGTACAACTGGTGCTCCCTAAGCGTCTGAAGGACGATCCTGAGATGCTCCTCATGCTCTGCTTCACTCTTCCTGTAGACCAGGATGTCATCAAGGAACACTATCACAAACTGATCAAAGTAAGGCATGAAAATATGATTCATGAGGTCCATAAATACTGCCGTCGCATTGGTCGCTCCAAAGGGCATAACTAGAAACTCTCAATGCCCGTACCTAGATCTGAACGCCGTCTTCGGGATGTCCTGCTCTCTGACTCTGATCTTGTGGTATCCTGACCGCAAGTCTATCTTCGAGAAAACTGAAGCCCCCTTGAGTTGATCAAACAAGTCATCTATCCTCGGGAGAGGGTATCTGTTCTTGATTGTCACTGAGTTCAAGGTACGATAATCTACACATAGCCTAGACGTACCATCCTTCTTTTTCACAAGAAGCATCGGGGCTCCCCAAGGCGATCCACTTGCACGAATGAATCCCTTGGTCCTGAGTTCTTCAATCATTTTGTACAAAATCTCCAACTCTGAAGGCGCCATTCTGTAGACTCGCTCTGATACTGGTGCTGTCCCGGGAATCAAGTCGATGGTGAACTCGATCTCCCGCTCTGGTGGCATCCCTGGAAGTTCCTCTGGGAAGACATCTGGAAACTCTTCAACTATCCGGGGCAACTGCACTGCTGCTACTGCCATCCGCAATACTGGGGAGAAGGCTCCACGGCACCTCTGGAAAATGAAAACTATGGCTCTCCGGGAATACTAAAGACAACTCTGCCAACATAGCAGTCTATCCTAGCATAATGGTTCCTGAACCAATCCATGCCTAGGACTACATCATAGTCTGCCATAGGGAACTCTATGAGCCTAGCGGGAAACTCTCTACCGCTAACTACGATCCGACACGAGGAAAACACTCGATCTACTCCCACAAGACCATTACCAGTAAGTATATTGAGCTTCACTGATAATGACTCGGGCTCCAATCCTATCCGTGTCGCGAATCGTGCAGACATGAATGAATGCGATGCACCAGAATCAAATAATACAGATGCTGGAAAAGTGTTGACGAGAATAGTACCTGCCACTACCTCACCTGGTGCAACTTCTTCTTCCATGGTCATCATCATAGCTTGACCTCTAGCTATGGGTCCCCTCTGCTGGAAACCCCTCTGTCGGTTCTGTGCTGGAGCCTGGGTGAACTGCTGCTGGTTCTGCTGCTGAAAGGCCTGGGCCTGAGGCAACAATGGCCTCGGGTACTGCTGCTGCTGCTGCTGCTGGACTGGAACTGGGGCTGGTCCTCTCACCGAAGAACTAGAAAGGTTGGATGATGATGGACCTCCCTATTCGGGCAGGTCCCTATCTGGTGGTCTGCTCCTCCACAAGCCAGGCACAAGCCCTGTGCCCTACGACACTCTGCCACTACATGGCCCGGCTTCCCGCAATGAGAACATCCCACCGCGGAAGACTGCTTCTGCTGCTGCGGGTACGTCGGGGTCGAATGCTGAACCGACGTCACTGAGGCCGCCCGCCTCGGAGTTCCAATGGTTATACCCCTAGCTGCCGGGACTGGAGCTGAAGATTGGTGCATCTGGTTGTGGGACCGCTTCCTGCCTCCGGTCCTGTCCACAATTCTCCGGGAGGTATACTCATGCCTCCTTGCTGCCTTCAACACTGCATCGAACGTCTGGTGCTCGAACTGCTCCACAGCCAATAATATCTCTAAGTGCAGCCCTTGCTGGAACCGCTGAGCCCTATCGAACTCGGTCGCCACCAAAGTGGGGACGAACCTACTCAGCCTGGAAAACTCGGTCGCATAGCCATCGACCGTCCTGCCTCCTTGCTTCAAGTTGGTGAATCTGGTCTGCAGGTCGTACCGTGCCACCGCATCGAAGTACTTTGTCTGGAACCTCTCTCTGAACGTCGCCCAAGTGACTGGTGCCGCTAACCCCATGGCCTGAGCTGCCCACCAATCGCGAGCCAAGTCTAACAACTATAGGCGTACCACCGCCACCTTCTCATTTTCAGGTGTCCTAGCTGCTTCTAGAACTACCTCGGTATCCTGAAGCCAAGCGTCCGCGGCAATCGCATCTTTACTGCCGTCAAAGAAGGGAGGGTTCAAGCGCTTGAAACTGTTGGCCGCCTGATTCCCTTGGGGACCTCCTCGGTTTAGTGCATCATGAACTTCCTGGTGCAAGGCGTCGCCCCGACGATCTTGGGATGCAAGCAGTTCTCTGATAAGCCCTACCAAAGGTCCCTCATCCTGTCTAGCTGGTTGAACGGGTGGAGCTGCCTGAACTGGAGGTTCTGAGCCTCCGGGAAGCATAACTCGGAAGGCTACTCCAGAGTGCTGAGCTTGATCTTCCTGGCGCTGGGGTGCTTGTTGAGCTTCCTCTGGCTGGTTGGCAGGTCCGGGAGCAATACCGCTGAAGAAGACGACATAGGGAACATTAAGGAAAGGACCAGGACAGATCAATGATACAAGCATGTGATCAGGTTAAGAATCTCAGGGATTTGAAGATACGAGCAGAGATCAAGGGCAAATATTGATTGAGACATCTATTCTGTAAACCCTCACATTTCTTGATTGACAAGACCTGCATGGGCCACCACTTAAACCATGTCACGCCCCAGAACCAGAATACTTGAGAGCGGGGGCGTACATAGCCAGCTACGTATATTGAAATAGAATACATCTCAACTATACGGTCACGGCTGTCTAGATATAAGGGTTTACTACAAGCCAACAGTCTCTTAATGGTCAAGCCTACTGTCTCAATCTCAAGCAAATAATATAATCACAAGATGTATGACCACCAAATATACAATAAAAGGCGTCCCAAATATTACATATCAGCTGATCATGAAGCTAGTCGTACGAAATACAAGGACTAGCAAGAGATAAGTCATACATGATCAACCCTAGGATTCGTTAATCATGTTTACAACCCGTAGGCAGACAGTAAGTAAAGGTGCATCGAGCTAACAGGTGCTCGTCGGCTAAACGCCTCAAAAGAATAAATTTACAATAAAGTGAGCGAAACAAAATAGAAAACCCACTCGTAGCCCGGGTTCCTTCTAGTCGCCACCATCGGGCTGGAGGTTCGAAAGATCCTCGGGAGCTGCTCCGAAATCTGGCCACACAAAACCAGCTGGGTCAAACCCCAGAAAGAGCAAGTGCCACAAAGGAGGCCACGAAATAAGAACAAAAGCCAGCATATCAGAACATAAGAAAAAAATAGAAGAAGGTACAAGTAAATAAAAAGTGCAACAGGACAATAAACGACTAGTGACGTGGGACCATTCCGGAAGCCAGGTTACAACCCTTAAACCAAACAAGGACCGGGGTTGTAACCCTTCGCCTGAATAGCACTCTGTATCCACCCATTTATTGTTAGAGACAAGTAAAACAAGCATGTACAAGAGTTCCAGGTACAGGGGCTAGACATGACTTAGACAAGGCTGGACTCCATCCATTCACAAGCGGCCAAGCAATTACTACGGCTTACTACTTAACTAACTAGGGTTGTCACAAGCCTAATTACTAACAAGATGCAAGTGAGAATTTTCCAGTCCCAAGCCCTGCAGACCATCCAGTTATCCTTCCACGGGTTGAGAGTATGGTTGGGTACATCGCCCCGGAGACGATATACCCTTAGGTGACTTAGAGGTGCAACACATGACAGTACGCTGGAAATGTGCTCTACTCGTCGGCAAGCTACAAGTCCAATTAAGAGCGCCCAGATAACAAGATTGCCTGTGACTGAAAATTCTCCATAAACTATAGTTAGATCTAGTCATTAGCCTAATCCATGTTCAGTACGAATCCCTGACCGTGGGAACCAGGGAATCACGTCCTAGACATGATGCAAGACAAGACAAGTGGATTGCACAAGCAAGCAAGCAGGAACACCCACGGTGTCAAGTTGATTCTACAAGTCAAGTTACAAGTTACAAGTCAAGTCAAGTCAGGAGAGCGCCGCCACGGGCCACTATCAAGTTATCAAGATAAATCATGTCAGGGTACTTGTCAGGAGTGCGCCACGATGGGCCATTATTATGTCTGGTTGGTCATGTCAGGAGTGCACCACTACGGGTCACTGTCGTGTTATGCTAGTTCCTTGTCATACCATGCCATGTACAATAGTCATTCCAAACATACTAAGTAAAATCAAGTTCATGACAAAAGGCGTAAGGATATAAAATGGGCGTAAAATATCTAATAAAATATCAATATACAGGGCTATAGGAGAGCCAAGATTAAGGGAAAATAAACCAAATCTCCATGATTGGACAGATTGTGCAAGGGTCCCTGGGGTCGGGTTGTGCAGGAGTCAAGTGCGCCAGGGGCCAACTGCGCAGGAGTGAGCTGCGCAGGAGTCGGCTTGCGCTGAACTGGTTGGCACAGGGGTCAGATTGCGCATAAGTGGAGTGCGCAGGGATCAGATTGCGCATGAGTAGAGTACGCAGGGATAGATGGCGCATGGGCAGACTGCGCATGAGCGGACTGCGCATGAGCAGACTGCGCATGAGCAGTCTGCGCTTGAATCTATGCGCACTCGGGTTAAGCGCAGTTCGCCAAGGGGCAAGCTGCGCGGTCGGCGCTGCGCTAAGGAGCGCTGGCCGAGGGGGAATGCGCAATCCAGCCCTGCGCTAAAGAGCGTAGGCTGCTGTCTTCTTCTCCAGGCCGAGAAGAAGGCTCCAAGAACTCTAAGGTTCAAAACTTCATATCTTGGTAAAATCAAAACCAAATCTAGATTTTCAAAGGTCTAACTTGAGTAAAATTGAATTCTCTTCCACATGGAAGCATCAAAACCCACAAAAATCCAACCAAAATAGATCAAAACCATATAAATCTAAAAATAGTCAAAATCTAGATCTAGAACAATGGAGACTCCAAATCACAAAATGTCAAGTTCTAATATTGATCACCATGGCCTAACTAGCTAATGAACAAATAAAAAGTGGTGCTTATTCGATGGCAAGGTGCACTTGCCTATGGGTTGGGGAGTTGTGTGGAAAAAAGAAGAAGAAAAAGTTGAAAGAAATTAATGGAGTTATGGAGGAGAGAGAAGAAGTTGGTGGGTTTTAATGAGGGTGGTTGTAATGGAATGGAGGTGGAGAATAGGCTAAGGTGTTCCACTCATGATGAACCAAACCAAACCAAACCAACTCCACAAAATAAAACCAAGCCATGGTCTAAAACCCATTTACGAGAACCCGAATCCACAAGTCGAGAAAATAAAATACGTGCCGAAATCAAATCACGAGTACAAATACGAAATACAGGAAATAGGGGTGACAAAAATGGTCGATATGGGTTAAATTTGTCGCGCACACTCAACCAATTCAAAATCCGTTAAAGTCCACACGTCCACGAAATCCATATACAACTTTCAATGCAAGTGGTTTGCGATCAAGTCACCCGGTTTGTCAGAACGGACTCCGTATCGGAGAATTTTTGATGTTAACAGTTGTTTGGGGTTTTTGGAACTAGTTTTATTGACAAAGTAATAAAGAGAAAATTATGAATAAATATTCATCGTGAAGCTGTTTATGTTTGCTACAACTTGGTTCTTTTAGATTTTTAAAATTCTCTATATCTGGTTCGAAAATTGGGTTCCAAAACAGCATTTCAGGACAATTTCTGTATCCAGAATTTCAATTTTTTCGCGATTTTGGAACTCCATTTTCGTCGCATACATCGCGAATTAAATTATTCTACTTAAAAAGAGTTGAAGAGGGTTAGACTATCTACCTACCTGAGAAATCGGCTCACAAAATGGAGAATCGAGGAGGAAGAAAGGTTGTCAAAAAGTTGGTTGTTTCACTTAACAAAAGGCCTGAAATTGGCTTTTGAAAATAAAACGAGAAAAAGTACAAATAGTACAAATTGTTCTGGGAAGTATTGCTATGGAAGTCTGAGCTGAAGTCAATCACTTTGTTCCTTGGACCATACGATGATGATGAAGATCACTGCTAGAAGATGAACAACCGGAAGAACTAAGTCACCAGAAAGGTATCGACGCACTTGGGCACTGATGGCGAGGCCGAATGCTTTCCTGCTTTGCTTCACTCTGTTCTAGAAGAAAAGTTGAAGAAGAATGCTCTGGAGAATCAAAATCTCTGGGTTCTGATCTCTATGTATTCTCTTCTTGTCTCTCTCTCTGCTGTGTCTGTGTATATGAGAAAAACTCAGTCTATTTATAGACTTGGCCTTCTGTGCGTAAAACTCAGCAAAAGTTCTGTCTTTACGCTAATAACTGCCACCCATGACTGAAGTCATCCTCTGCATACGTTGACACGTGTCCCATTATTTCAATAACAATAGGATGCACGTACACACGTTCTTCGAGATGTGTGGTATGAAAGACATGTAAGCAAACCACGTTCCAAAGTAGTCAGGAAGGATAGGGCGTGAACAACAACCCAAATATACTCTGAGCGTAAAGTAGTAGACTAGGCGTAAAATAGCCCTGACATGGACTTTCCGCGTAAAGTGGCTAAAAATAGCCTTGAGCGTAAAACGTAGCCCAAATAAACTTTATGCACACGTCAACTTTTGAGCGTAAAAACTCATATAGTCTCCATGCGTAAAAGAAGCCATATTGTGAGCGTAAAATAGCTCAATCCACATACTAAACGACAACATTGGTCTCTATGTAAAACAAATCCCTTCAAATTCTGTGTTGCACGTTGTCAGTAAATCTTCATGTCAGACTTTGCATTAAATGCATGACTTGACAGCTTTGTCCAGCGTAAAGTGGTTAGCTTATCTCTGGCGTAAAACCACTGGCTTGACCTTGGCGTAAAGTGATTAGTCTGTCCTTTGCGTAAAATAGATCATTTTGAGTGGAATGCTCTATCTCTTTGACTTAGTCTATGAAGCGCATATTTTTTACGCTCCTACAAGACCCCCTTCAAAGTTTTCGGAATTTGAAAAAGACTTCAAGAATTTCGAAATACTTTGAACATGAAAAATGGTGCCGGTCAATACTCAACCGTCATAATAAATTTTCTCTTGAAAATATTCGAACGCCTCTTCATCTTCCCGAGTTGCATTAATAATGATCAATTTCCCATAAGGAACATGAAAAGTTGATTTGATTATATATATAAGGAGAAGTTCTTCATTCTCACTTTTCATCCTCATACTGTCATGGCACCAAAGAAAGAGACGGACAAAGAAAAGGCTCCAAGCTCTAGGATTGACATAGAGACGGAGATCGAGCGAGCACATATCTTTATAGAGTGCTTTGGACTGACTCCAGCGATCTTCGCTCGTATAAATGGTGGTCCCTCAACTGCGTACGAAGGATCAGGTGATGCAGAAGCATTCCTCAATCTGATACGTCGTTCCGGGATCCACAACATGCACGAATTAGGTGCCTCCCTTCGTCATCCCAACGAAGGAGAGAAGAAATAGTAATGTTTTATGTAGAAGTGTCGTGACACTTCAACTTATATATAGGGGCTTACTCCCCTTTTTTTTATAAAAATAAAATCTTAGTATTGATTTCATCTTTATTCGTGTAGTGCATTGGTATGTAGAATTGTTCTACGCCTTTTTTTGACTGTCTCTATGGTTGTTCATTCCCAAGAAAAACAAATCAACACGTGGCAACTGTCCTGTGGTTACGAGCGCCTTTTATTAGGATCTTTCCCGAAATAGACTCACGCCAACCGTTTCTTCGACCCTTTATAAATAGCTGAGTTAAAGAATGTTTTATGCATTCTCATTCTCATTCTCATTCTTTTTCTCCGAAGATAGCTATTTGCAAGATTTCATTCTCCAACAAGAGATTGATAATGATGATACTTTCCGATGTCGTTCCTCTATACGCTCGGTCATCAGACGTTGATTCAACCACTCTTAAAGCCAAACCATCTGACCTTGATGGTAAGTTTGATTCATAAAACAATTGTCTTCCTTTGAGCTTTTTGTTGAAAACAGATGTCTATCTTTAATAGATAAGGCATGCCTACTGAAAATGAGCACAAATCTTTGATAGATATGGAGCACATAAAACACAGGTGCAAAGCCTTTTAGATAAGATGCACATGAAACACGGGCGTTAAAAAAAGCCTTGTTGAATAAGGTGCATATGAAACACTAGCGTAAAGCCTTGTAGATAAGATGCACATGAATCACAGGCGTAAAAATGCCTTGTTGAATCTTTAATTGACCAGTAAGTGGCTGATGATACTTCTATTGAAAAATTTTCTCTGTTGTTTTCTACAGAAGCTTGGCTGAAGAACTTTTCCAGAACCGGTATTGGCGACTTGGATGCTGTGAGGAGCATTCTTCTGACATCAACATCAGGGAGCTCATGCGCTTTTGACGCGCAAACCAGAAAACTCAGAACTTTTCGTGGAATAAAAGGGTCTTCCTCAGATGGTAGGAAGAGCCTTTATACACGGAAAGTTGGATGGTGGAGTCAACTCTATCCCGAAAAATTGGGTAGTAGAGTTCCTTTCACGGTAGGACTAGGAATCGTATCCCAATGCTGGATACATTCCCATCTCTTCTGAAGGGCCACCATTTCTCCACCAATTGTATTGGCAGCAACACATCTTCGGGCTGCCATACTCTGGGATTCTCCTCTCGTCTCAGAGAGAAGACCAGAGTTAATTCCTACTGTTCTGGTCGCCATTGAGGCTCATACAGTAAGGAATTGACACCAACAACGAATCCGATGAAGAAAATCCAAAGAAGAAATAGATCTCAATTATGCCATCGTTGTTGTATAGAATAAAAATCCAAGATGTAATAGATTTCCATTATGATTTGTAAGAAAGTCTAAGAAATGTAATAGACTTTTATAAAGTGAGAATGGAAATGACAAGTCTTCTAAACTCAATAATTTGTATCTTAACCAGAGGTAATATAGACATGAATGAAATCTTGTTTTCTTTTTCAGAGTATACAATACTATTTGAGGTAATATGGACATGACAGCATGTAAGAACTCAAAGAAAAGTAGATTAATATCTATGCAGAGGTCAAATGGACATGATAGATAACGAAATACAAGCAGATTTAATATTTATTCAGAGGTCATGAGAATATGATAAATAATAAATCCAACTTTTTATACCAACTGGTAAGATAGAAGATTAAAATTTCTCTCCAAGGAGACAAGTAATCAGCTTATCCAAACATTGGTAGCTGGAGAAATAAGAAGACAGGTGTCATAGAGAATACACGCCAATATTGATAAAAGAATGGATGAACCAACGTATCTTTCGGGAAACGAAAAGTCGATTCAATTCCACAAAATGGATGAATCTGATGTAACAAATGGATAGATCTTTTCGGGAATGAAAAGTTGTTTCAATTTCCAAGACCGGTTCGTTAATAGATCTCTCCTATAAATAGGTGAGAACTCTTTGTAACATTTCATTCTTTATTTTCATTCCTCTATCATAAATGTCTTCCAAGGACGTGCAGCAAAAGGATGAAGTCTCCATGAAAGTTGAGAACGTCATCGAGATGCGCCCCATTGAGCCAATTGTGTCAGACCCAACCAAAATAGGCGAAAGCTCTTCTACGCCCTAGCCACCGCAAGACATCCTAGCTTTCTTAGTAGAGCCAGGGAAAACTCCTGAGGAAGAAGTACTGAGGATGGCTGCCTGCAAATTTTTTATGAACTCAGGCACCGATGCCTTCGATGCATTGGCCGACTATGTATTTAATAAGGAAGGCAGTGGTCCTCGTCCTTAATCTTTTATTCAGAACAAAAATAATAAAGGAGATTTTATTTTCATTCTGTCTCTTTTTTTTATACATAGTACTTCTTGAGAAATTTGCCATTGATCGGCATCATGAGTAAATCTCTATTAGGCTTAGATAACCGATAGACGCCATTGGAAAACACAGTCTCAATGACATAAGGGCCTTCCCATTTTGCTTAGAATTTCCCTTTGCTTTTGTGAGTCATCACCATCGGTCTTCGAACAGCTAATACCAGCTCACCGATCTTGAATACCCTCTCTTTAACTTTACGATTGAAAGTTCGAGATATACGGACTTGATATAGCTCAATATGCTGTTGTGCTTGAAGACGCTTTTCGTCCAATCCTTCAAGTTCTTGGAGTCGTAAGCGATCATTATTCTCTATAGTTAGCTCATTAGCAATAGCTATTCGAAGAGATGGAATCTGAATTTCCAATGGAAGGACAGCCTCACATCCATAAACCAGTAAAAATGGTGTAAAACCAGTAGGAGATCGGACTGTTGTTCGATAAGCCCATAAACATTCTCCAAGTTTCTCATTCCAGTTACGTTTATTAGAAGAGACGAACTTTTTGAGAAGTTTGATGATCGTCTTGTTGAAAGCTTCGGCTAAACGATTAGCAGCTGGATTATAAGCCGTAGAAGCCAAATTTGAATTCGATTCTTGTCACAGAACCGATAAAATGCCTGACTGGCAAATTGTGGTCCATTGTCATGAATTATCCGTCGAGGAATCCTGAAAGATAAATGACATGGTGTTTGATGAAGCTAATCACATTAGATGTTTTCACTTCAGTAAGGGGGACTGCTTCTGCCCACTTGAAAAAGTAATTAGTTATAGCCAATATAAACCGATGTCCTTTAATAGAAGGAGGGTTAATCGGACCAATGCTATCCATATCCCAAGCTTCGAAGGGCCAAAAAACTGCTGTAGGATGTAAAAATTCAGAAGGTTGGTGAATAAAGTCAGCATGAATCTGACATGCTTTACACCTTCTGGCGTAATCCACAACATCTTCTATCATGGAAGGCCAATAATACCCCATTCTTCGAATGCGGTCCTGTAATTTTGGACCCAGTTGATGGGCACCACAGACACCATCATGAGCCTCATGGAGTGTCTGTTTAGCTTCACTTTCTGAGAGACAGCGCAGCAAGAGTCCATCGTATGAACGACGATATAACATATATAAAGATGAATCATAATAGAATCGAAATGATCGTCTCTTAATTGATGCAACTTCTTTCGAATCTTCAGGTAAAATCCCATGAACCGCATAATCAATAAATAGTGTTCTCCAATCCTTCTGCTGGGAGCTTGACTCTGTAGTATAACTCTGTTCAATATACAAATTATTCTTGACACAGAATAAGTCTCGGTCCAACAAAATGATTGTATTTTGTCTCCGAATTGGAACAGCCAAGTCTGCAGCTAAGCTAGCAAGAGCATCAGCTTCCATATTCTGAGAACGTGGTACAAATTCGATGAAGAATCCTTTGAATGAAAGGACCAACTCGATTACCACTTGATGGTAAGGGATGAGATCATGATTTCTGACTTCATAAGTCCCTCTAACTTGATTAACAATCAGTTGAGAATCTCCATAAGCTTCCACAAACTCAATGTCCAACTGTTTTGCTACTTGGAGACCAATCAGCAAAGCATTATATTCTGCTACATTATTAGAGCATGGCTCATTGAGAGAATAGACACGGTATATGACCATTTTATCAGAAGAAACCAAGACGATTCCTACTCCCGAGACAATATTACCCTTAGGTCCAACCCGTGATGCTCCATCAAAATATAATTGCCAGATATCATTCATCAAAGTCATATTGCAATCTACGACTTCATCTGGAATATCCTCATATAACTTTGATGTTTCAGGTATAGGATGAGCAGCTAAGAAATCAGCTAATGCTTGACCCTTCACTAATTTTTGAGGTATATAAACCATGTCATAAGGAGTGAGCAACATCGCCCAGGTAGCTAACCTAGAGTTAAGAATGCTCGGTTTTCTCATCAATACCCAAATGGGATTTATTCTGGAGATGACATGAATAGTCTGTCCTGTCACATAATGTCTTGTCTTTTGGATAGCAAAAACCAAGGCCAGACATTCCTTTTCTACAGGAGTATACCTGTGTTCTGCTTCGACCATCATTCGGCTAAGATATTAAATTGCTTGTTCATGCCCCATATTACTTTTTTGTGCAAGAAGAGCACCAAGTGAATGATCCAAGGCTCGAACATATAGCAAAAATGGTCTTCCTACCACTGGAGGTACCAGAACAGATGGATTTGTAAGGTATTGCTTGATGTCATTGAAGGCTTTCTGACACGCTTCATCCCAAACAAATGATACACCCTTCTTTAATGGACGGAAGAAAGGTTGACATCTCCCAGAGAGATTAGATATAAACCTCCTAATATAAGCAATACGACCCTGAAAGCCACGGAGTTCTTTCAAATTACGAGGAGGACGCATTTCAAGAATTGCTTTAACCTTATCAGGATCAACATGGATACCCTGAGAAGTAATGACAAATCCTAAAAACTTGCCACTGGAAACCCCTAAGAAAGACTTAGTAGGGTTCATTTTCAATTGATGTTGGCGCATCAGTTTAAATATTGTCTTCAAGTCTTGAATGTGATCATCTTTTGATCGACTCTTAACAGCAATGTCATCTACATAACATTCTACTATCTTCCATAAATGTTCTTGAAAGATGTTGCTCATAGCCCGTTGATATGTGACACCGGCGTTTTTAAGACCAAACGACATAACCGTATAACAGTAAATCCCAAGAGGTATACGAAAAGCAGTATGCTTCTCATCTTCTAGATGTATCTTAATTTGATTGTATCTTGAGAATCCATCCATGAAAGACATGCGTTCAAAACCGCATGTATTGTCTATCATGACATCGGTAATCGGAAGTAGAAATTCATCCTTTGGACAAGCTGCATTAAGATCTCGAAAATCTATGCAAACTCGGACTTTTCCATTCTTCTTCATAACAGGAACAATGTTAGCAATCCAGTCCGGGTGTTGTTCTTCACGAACGAAGCCACATGTTATCAGCTTTTTGACTTCCGCCTCAATTGCATCCATCATATCTGGTCGAAAACACCGTTGCTGTTGTTTTACAGGCTTGGCATTAGGAAGAATATTGAGTTTATGAGTAGCAACTTTGGGATCTAGACCTAGCATATCCTCATAACTCCATGCAAAAATATCAATATATTCTTTGATCAGTTTTATCAACTCTTCCTTTTCATCTTCAGAAAGGTTTTTACTGATGAATATTGGTTTAGGCGTAGTTCCATCTCCAATATCAATCTGGACAATCTCGTCCTCTGTAGTGGTTATCGTTGTTCAAAACGAAGTTCCCATTGAGTGTCCATCTGTTGAGCCCAAGGATCATTCTCAAATAGTTCAGATTCACCATCAGTTTGAACCATGTTTACTGAGAATATTTGTTCAGATTCATCATAATAACCTCTTTTAACACACGAGGAGTGAGATGTATCGGATTCGATGAATTGGATTTCTTTCGAATCTGATGATTGTGAAGAGCTAGAAGAGAATTCTTCTTGAATATCGTCATTAAACATATGGGACGGATCATATCCTAACCCATGACGAGTTTTCTGATAAAACGGATCATCACTTAATGGTAATCGTCTACCCTTGCCTTGATTGAGACCTTGCATAGTCTTCAAATCATATCCCATATTCTGGATAATCTTGAGAGATTGTTGACTATATCTGTCAATTCGGATTCTTCCTTTATTTTTATCTCTCAAATCATCTGTCTGAGCAACAGGGATATTTCTAGCCGTGCCAAACACAATTTGACGCTTGTTTTTCTTACCAGACGAAATCACGAAATAAGATTCCTCGTGACGTCTATAAGTTACACAAGCTTGCGATGAAGCGGCTACAGGAAGAAGATAGGGAGAAGATGTTAGGAACCTCTGAGCATAAGGTCCAACATCTACATGAGGAGGAAAAGAATTTTCCTTATTGTCAATGTATAAGGTTTCCTCTGTGTCTATGTCGTTTTTATACTGATGATTTTGATCATCAGAAGATAAAGTCATTCTTTCAACATATTTAACAGCCATATACTCAAAAAGAAAATCTTTATTGATATTGGAAAGTACAGAATGATCAATATTTACATCATTTATAATTTGGCTGCTACGCTTCGGATTAATCACTAATGGACCATCATTCGTCTTTTGCGTAGATTTGCCAAGATTGACAATCAATGGCGGTTCTGGATCATTCGTACGAGAAGTATGCCCTTTGACCTTGATCCTAAGAGGTTGAACTTGGCTTTTAGTAGGAACATTCATTGATTCCTCAGATGAAGCTTGAGTTCTCCCTTTAACCTTGATCATCAAAGGTTGATTGTTGACAGGTTGGGGTTGGGTTCGTCCTTTGACTTTGATCTTTAAAGGTTGCTCTTCTAGCGGATCTTCATTAATAGACTGATCTTCGGCAGATGATCGATCTTCAGCCATGTCTGATATCTCCTTTACATGTTCTTGTTTGTAGAGCCTTGAATCAGAAAAATAGGCTTCGACACCTTTGAAAGGATTGATATCAGCAAACTCAGTTTTCACAATTCCTTGGGAATCCACATACTTGAAGCATTGGTAGAGAGTTGAAGGTACGATGTTATGTTCATATAACCACGGTCTTCCAAGAAGGATATTGTAGGATACGTCTAAATTAATAACATAGAATGTTGCCATAGTTCGAAGATCACCTATTTGAATCTTCAGACGAATCTTCCCCAGTGGTTTACTTTTTTCAGAGTTAAAACCAACTATTGTGGTACTAGTGTAAGTCAAGTCACTAGTAGGAATCCTCAATGGTCTTAGCATACTTTGAAGAATTATGCTAATGGAAGACCCAGGATCAATATAAATTCTGTCAACTTCAATGGATTCAATATACCCAGTGTAGCACAAAGGCCTGTCATGCTCGTTATGCTTCAACAGCATATCTTCTTGTGTAAAGGTGATGTTGGGAATTGCTTCCATCACACTATGACATTGTGGGCATGACACTGGTATATTATCAGGAGTCTTGAGTTGAGCTAAGCAGGAATCAGCTTGCAGCAAAGCTTTACTCAAAGTTTTGCGACTTTCTTTAGAAAGGCAAAGTAACTCGAAGATAGATAATCTAGCCGGAGTATTAGCTAACTGGGCTAGAATATCAAATTTATAGGGTTTCATCACCACCCCCTGACTGGAAGCAGACTTCAATGGGACGTCAAAGCGTACTGCTTTCTGTTTCTCCTTTTCAACCACAGCAGGAACAGGAGACGGTTGAGTTGGTGGTATTTCAACATTCTCTGCTTCTTTGGAGGATCCCTCATAATCTTTGTGGTACTCTTTTCCAGATCTTGTACCAACAAAGGTTTTTTCTTCAGACTCAGAAGAAGGAAGTACCATATTGCAAGATTTAGTCTTCCTTTCCTTAGCCTTCTTCTTACAAGGATCGTTATGAAGAACCTCAGAACCCAATCCAACAGTAGATTTTTGATTTTGAATTTGTAAAGGAAGTCATATTCTTTTATCATAATTCAAACCTTCTGCCTTTTGAAAATCATAACCCATCTTCTTCATGAGAAGGACAGATTGCTGACTGTACAAGTGAGTAGGCAACAGACTTTTAACAGGTGGTTCAACAGAGGAAGAAGAAGAGATCTCTGTAACTACAGGAGAATGAGGAATAGAATTCTCTGTAGCTACAGGAGGAGAAGGATTCGGGATACGAGGAAAAATTCCTATAGGGGCTTTTTCATAAGTAGCGAAGACTTATTGTGCCCTGTATAAGGGAATACTATTCATGGCTAGCCACTGCTGATGAGTAAGCTTGAGCTTGGTAGGAGGAGCCAGACTTGGAGGACATATGTTTAATCCTCTCAGTCTATCTTCCAAAGGAATACCATCCCATACATGATCCAAATCATCAGGATCTGGAATAACATGAGAAATCATGTTGCAAGTTTTAACTTTCTTATCCTTTTTGGATTTTGAAGTTTTATCTTTATCTTCTATTTCAGGTGCTAAGTCAAGATGTACCCACATAATTTTACCATTCTTTAATGTAAGTGGCAACAATCCTTCATTTTCCTCCCTAGCAGGCGGGATATTCACAATCTTCATCGTCGCCTTCGAAATTGGGACAATTCCATCTGGTACTTGTTGAGAAGGAAAATCTCCAAATTGAAGAGAAACCATATTGGTTGTGACCGTATGCTCATCATTAGTTAGAGAGATGGCATTGGCATTAATCAATTCTTGATTTTCTTCTTTAGGACATAACAAGCCTTAGTGGGATGATTTATGTATCTGTGATAGATACAATATTTGGGATTGTCAGTCAGATTCACCTCATTAGGCCTCTTTGGCTCCGGGATCTGGAGTTTGCCACTCTTCACCAAACATTGAAATATCCTTGGGATATCACTCTCGTCAAAAGAATATTCTTCTTTTGGCTTAGAAGACTCCTGATTATTCGGCGTCATTTTGCTTTTAGAAAGATTAACCATAAGAGTATCTTTTCCTTTTGCATTACGATTGCCAAAATTATTACCAGGATTACCTTTCTTTCCTTTATCCTCTGAGGCAAAAATCATCCCATGTTCACGAGCCAACCTACCATTGGTTTCGGCAGAAACTGCTGCTATGATAAACGAAGCCCAATCTGTGAATTGGGAACTCGTGAAGACCGCAATGGATGGTCGCAGATTCATCTTGCATGTATTAATTAACGCTGAATCTGGCATACCAGGAGGCATCTTTAGAGTCGTCTGTCGAAAACGTTCAATGAACGTCCGAGTATCTTCTTTCTCCTTTTGCTTGATTTTTATTAAGGAGGACATGTTCATGTCTATACCTCCTTCATAGAAGCGAGAGAGAAACATTGCCTTAAATTCGTCAAAAGACGAAATGCAATTATCGGGTAAACTACGATACCAATCGTAAGCTGAACCCGTCAAGCACCCAATGAATACTCGAGTGAGAAGAGCATCATTTTTTTGCAAATGTACAGTCATAATATCAAAGTAGGATAGGCCTTTCCATCAAACAATACCATTGACTGTGGCTTGAATTTTGGTGGAAAGGGTACATCATTCCAATGAGGAGGATAAGGTTGCTTAATCCCTAACCTCTGGAGTTGATCCTTTTGCTTCAAAACTTTAAACTGTGCTTTGAGCTCACGCACTGCTTGAATGGCTTCACTTATTTGTGGAAGCACATTTGATTGGATAGTTGTTGGTTGTACCGTAACCTCCACCGGAGATGGTACATCTTCTGGAATGATAGGATCTGGAGATGCAGAATCTTGGTTAACAGCAGGCTCTTGAATATTCAAAGGTATATCAGCCCTTTGACTATCTTGAGTTTGTGCTGCTACCTGCACCGGTGTTACTATTGCCGGTTGAGTAGTTTGCTGAGCTGTTATTATCTGGTACATGCTTTGCATCATGTTAAGCATGTCTTTCAATGATTGCTCAACGGCAGTGAGACGTTATTCTGTATTAGCAGATAACGTCTCTGGTTCATCTCAAATAGCGTAGGATTCAGCCTCTCATGAAGATACAGAGGGATTAGTATAAAAATATGAATCGACACTATCAGTTTCAGACTCAAGAGATTGAGTACCCCCAGCTTCTGAATCAGAAGTCTGCAATTGTCTTTGTCTTCTTGATCGAGTATTCTGATATACTCCTTCAAAGGAATCAAGAAGTCTGTTGAATTGTTGTTGACCTGGGGTTTGGGACGTATTCCGTCTAGGACGTCGTCCTCTGTTGGTGTGAGATGCCATATTGACTGATGCATATGACAACTCATCAGCTTGTTGTTGGGACGCATTAAAACTTAATCGATCAAAAATTGACCGTTTGGAGGCTGAACAACAACATTTAATTACAATCTGGTGACACTCACAGTGATAATTTTCTTGGGGGAGTGTCACGGGAGATTGTCTATTTTTACGTTTTTGCATTAGCAATTCACGTAAATCAGAAGGAGTAGAAGGAGTAGTCTTCTTTATTACATTTTGGGGTAGCAAAAAGTTTAGTCCCTTGTGTATAAAGAAGATTACTGGCTGCATTCGCAGAACCAAAATGTATATTTTTACGTACTTGGAGTTGCGTGCATAAATCGTGAGATTTTTTAGCACGAAGGACTCCATCTTCATTGCGTGTAATTTGTAAGTTTGGTACCTTGCGTACAGAAGGTTGTTGGTTGAAAACAGAAGTTTTACCAACTATGTTTTTATGCTTCATACATGCAGGTACATTCACTTTAGATACAGAAGCATCTCTGTGAATTTTATCTACACTGTCACAGACAGGAGATTTACCTTTGTGCATAGAACGCAAAACATAAGTATCTGTCATATCACAGACGGGAGATTTTCCTTTACGCAAAGAGCATAATTTTTGTGTGTCTACCACGTCACAGACGGGAGACTTATTATTACACTCCGAAGCGCAAACATTAGAGTCTGCCTCATTACAAATGGGAGACTCGTTCTTATGCACTGAGCGTAAAATTTGGTTTTTATCCACTGGGCGTAAAACATCATTTTTATGCACTGGGCGTAAAACTTGGTTCTTACGCAGTGGGCGTGAAACCTGATTATCTTTACCATCACAGACGGGAGATGAATTGTCACACTTAGAGTGCGACGCTGAAGTAAGGACTGCCTCGTTACGAACGGGAGCCCCTATGACAGGAGTGGGAAGAATTCCCTTACCATCAGAAACAACAGAGAGATCAGAAGCTACTTTGGATTTAGGAACCCAAACTTTTTGTGCTTTACGAGACTTTTGAACATTGGAGCAGTGAGAACCACCCCCAGTTCGGAGCATTTCTTCATAAGCAGTCTGGTCGAATTGAACAACCAGAGTCTTCTTCGTCGATCCAATCGACACATCATCGTATTGAGCAATTGCCTCCTCGTCAGAGGAGAAGGTCGTCCCCAGCAGAGTCGCCATTTTGTTTCACTTAACAAAAGGCCTAAAATTGGCTTTTGAAAATAAAACGAGAAAAAGTACAAATAGTATAAATTATTCTGGGAAGTATTGCTATGGAAGTCTGATCTGAAGTCGATCACTTTGTTCCTTGGACCATACGATGATGATGAAGATCACTGCTAGAAGATGAACAACCGGAAGAACTAAGTCACCAAAAAGGTATCGACACACTTGGGTACTGATGGCGAGGCCGAATGCTTTTCTGCTTTGCTTCACTCTGTTCTAGAAGAAAAGTTGAAGAAGAATGCTCCGGAGAATCAAAATCTCTGGGTTCTGATCTCTAAGTATTCTCTTCTTGTCTCTCTCTCTGTCTGTGTCTGTGTATATGAGAAAAACTCAATCTATTTATAGACTTGGCCTTCTGTGCGTAAAACTCAGCAAAAGTTCTGTCTTTACGCTAATAACTGCCACCCATGACAGCATACATTGACACGTGTCCCATTATTTCAATAAGAATAAGATGCACGTACACACGTTCTTCGAGATATGTGGTATGAAAGCCAAGTAAGCAAACCACGTTCTAAAGTAGTCAGGAAGGATAGGGCGTAAACAACAACCCAAATATACTCTGAGCGTAAAGTAGTAGATTAGGCGTAAAATAGCCCTGACATGGACTTCCCGCGTAAAGTGGCTAAAAATAGCCTTGAGCGTAAAACGTAGCCCAAATAAACTTTATGCACACGTCAACTTTTGAGCGTAAAAACTCATATAGTCTCCATGCGTAAAAGAAGCCATATTGTGAGCGTAAAATAGCTCAATCCACATACTAAACGACAACATTGGTCTCTGTGTAAAACAAATCCCTTCAAATTCTGTGGTACATGCTGTCAATAAATCTTCATGTCAGACTTTGCATTAAATACATGACTTGACAGCTTTGTCCAGCGTAAAGTGGTTAGCTTATCTCTGGCATAAAACCATTGGCTTGACCTTGGCGTAAAGTGATTAGTCTGTCCTTGGCGTAAAATAGATCATTTTGAGTGGAATGCTCTATCTCTTTGACTTAGTCTATGAAGCGCACATTTTTTACGCTCCTACATTGGTTTTGTTGCAGCATTTACTGTCGTTGACGCTGCGCTGCTCTACAGCACTGTGCGCGCTCGGCCATAGGTGTTGCCTGGACGGCCGGCCGACGGGTGCGCCGCGTGCTCCTGCTATGATTTTGTTTTTGTTTTTTGTTTTTTTATAACACATATCATATATATATATATATATATATATATATATATATATATATATATATATATATTTGTAACACATTTCATATATATATATATATATATATAAAATGTGTTACAAATATATATATATATATATATATATATATATATATATATATATATATATATATATATATATATATATATATATATATATATATATATATATAGCTCAGCTTGAGATGGAGTTGAGCGCTTGGGGCGATCACGGATGGGGACCCCGTTGGTGGCTGGCCCCCTGGTGGCCGCCGCCGCCGTGGTGGGCAGCCCCCGGGCAGCGCGCTCCAACCTCGGCCTTCGGCCTGCTCCCCCTTCCAGGCGGCTTAGCCCCCCCTCCCCGGCAGCCTCCTTGCTGCCCTCATTGACGCCGCCCTCTCCCTCCGCGGCGACGGTCCCGTCGTCCCAAGCGTCCCCGCCGACGGCGGCGTCGTGTTCCGGCCTCGGCTGCTGCTGGAGCCGCCGGGCAGCCTCCGCACGGTGGCGTTCCACCGTCGGGGTCGCATGCACCCTCGGTCGGCATGCCTCCCCCCATCCGCCGTGCCCCCCCTCTGTTCCCTCGGCTGCCGCCGCTCCTGCGCCTCCTGCGGAGCCTTCCCCCTCCTTGGCTGCGCCCGCCGTAGCCCCTTCCTCCGTCGCCGTTTCTCCTTTCCTCTCGCCGTCCCCCTCCGCCTTGGCTCCTCCGGGGCTCTCCCCGGCGTCGACGGGTCCCTCTCCTCCGAGCCGCGAGGCCCTCTCCTGGGCCGGCGTGGCCGCTCGGCGGCCGCCAGTGGACGGCTGTCCGAGCCTGTCAGTGTCGGAGTCTTCGTCGCCCCTGTCTCCCGTCGATGGCCTCTCCGTCTCCGTCGCCGCCCCTCCTTCAGAGAGCTCCGAGCTCCCCTCATGGACGGCTCCTCCGCCCCCCTTCGATCTCCGGCGCTTCCGGCGTGCGCTGGAGGCCACTCCTCCCCCCGCCGCTTTTGACAGGCCACGTCCCGCGTCGGCCTCCTCCTTCGCTGGCTCTGGCGGCCCGCCGCTCCTCCGCCGGAGCGCCCGGCGGGCCTGTGCCCACGCCGTCCCTCCGTCTGCGTCCCTCTCCGGCGCGTCGACCCCTCCGCTGGACCACCTTCCCCTCCGCCTGGCCCGGCTTCCCCCTCCGCTGGACCTCCTTCCCCTCCCCCCCTCCCTTCCCCGCCCGGGATGGCCTCATTGGCCCTCTCGCCGGAGCCCTACATGCAGCTCCTCCGTAGGCGGCTCGTGCCCCTTCCTCGGCTCCCCTCCTTGGCCGTGGTTTCCCCGGTGTTTCCCTGCCGCCGTGGCTCCTCCACCGGTCTCCCCCGCCTCTCCCCTCCGGGCGGGCTCCACCGCCGGAGCCCCGCCCCCCTCGGCCTCCCCCCGTCTGCCTGTACGCGGGGGGCCAGAAACCCTCGAGCCGCGCGCCTTCATCGGGCCGCACACAATGCTTCGGGCAGTGTGCCCCTAGGGCTGCGTGCCCACCACGCCCCCCCTTATCGGGCAGTGCACCCGGTTGGACCCTTTTTGAATTTCAAACTTTGGGATTTTTTTTTGCTGTCTGGTTTTTTATTAAAAACAGAAAAAGAAGAAGAAGAAGAAGAAGAAGAAGAATCTAGTTATCAATAGGATCTTTTATTAGGTCCTCACATCTTTTTGTAAGAACTTGGGCTATCTCCCGGTTCCAACCTCCCTATTTTCTTTTAAATGAAGGCTTTAGCCATTGTTAATATATATATATATATATATATATATATATATATATAGCTCAGCTATAAAATATACATATATAACTATCTTTAAGATATATGTTAGCTATCTCTGCAACACACTTATATATGAATAATAAGTATAGTTGAATCAAGAAAGAGGATTGAGTCAATAGGCAATTTGGAATGGTCCGAATGAGTTCTACGAAAATCAAGAGAAATTTCTATAGAAAATATATGGTAATAGAAATAATTTCTGAAAATGGGATCAACCGCTAAGATTTCAAATAAGGTCAAAATTTAAACAAATGGCGATAAGAGGCCAAATATAGATATAGTCTCAATAGTATCCGAAAACCATACATATCCGAAGTCACTTTGCCTAGAGTTCATGCCCTGCCAATTTGATCTACATCTAGTTGCAATGAACCTTTACTTCCATGACTCAAATAATGACACATTTCTGAGTATTCTATCTATTTTATCCAATATTGATGGTACAACTCAAGAGATCACATATTTAAGACATAGTCTCAATAACATCCAAAAACCTATAAATATCTGAAATCACTTCAACTTAGAGTCCATGCCTTGCTAGTGCATAGCTGGCTGCAATAAATCTATAATTTTCATGATTCAGATAAATGGTTGCAGTGTGCATCTGCCATGCCATAGTAGGTCACCGACTACTCTATCAACTTTATCCATAGGAATTCCAAAAGAGATTTTAAAAAATTCAAACGAGTTCTAAAGTCCTAATCATGATAGGAAGTGATGTAAGTATCTGTTCTTTAGAAAATAAGGAGATCTATCAGTGCAAGTATCCATTCTGTAGATGTTAGGTCTTGAGAATCAAGGGATCGATTACTAGTAGAAGAAAAAATAACTGAAGTTAATAGGAGTATCTAATCTCTGACCTTTCCCTAGTCAAGGATTTGAGGAGATAAACATGATTTGATCAAAACAAACTCAAAAATGATAATTAAGTTGGGCTTTAAGGTGGAATGGAGATAATAAGGGTGACCAAATAACTTAACAAACAAAATCAATATTATTAGCTTTGGAAAGTTACTTAGAAAAAATATGTATACATTACATCGACTTCTAGTGGAAAAATAACTTCAATGGAAAATAAGTAAATATTAACTATTATACGGGTTTTTAAGAATACTAAAATTGGTCCAAGGAAAATCAAATCGAAAGTTGACAAACCAACAAAGGAATTTGAAATGGTTTGCCCAAGAAGATAATAATATGAGATAGGTTTGCTAAGGGAGGAGTCAACACTCTAAAATTGTTATTGCCCTTTTCCTTAAAATAATGGGGATATGGAAAAGATAATTATGCAAAAATTATAGAATTGAAATCATGATTTCACACCTCTTTAGGCATTCATGAGAAGATAAATCAATAACACTGATAGTAAATACCTATAATCATATAATCGGCCTACGCTATGATTGAGCATTCCTATACCGCAGGCTCCCAATGGTACTCAAGTCCAAAGCACCAAGAGACGGACCTGTATGGGCCACCAATAAAAGCATGTCACGATCCGCTCCCAGTTTTCTAGATACGAATCGGACACGCCCAGCCTATGCTATCGTAAACCACAGTAGTCAGCTGTCTATACCTTATACTGTCGTCAAGATACATATATCAATCTTGCTCATTACAGCAACTAATTGCGTGCCCAATATCAATCACTACATCATCACACATTTTGCTATGTCTTTTTAGTACACCTTTTATATTAAATATTCGAAGACAAATCCGGTGAATGATAAAGCAACGTCTACTGCTCAATATACAGTCATCTATAAGTACACTCATTTAACTCTCATATAATAGAAATCTATACAAAGGTTCTATGCCTATCAACTGTCTTTGTGTAGCACCCATGCTATCAACGACTATCACGCTGTCCCATGTGCTACAGAGTAGAAGTTAAGTCACCTGCAACGTATCCAGTCAGGAAGGAGCAAAGTACAACCCTACGAATGAAGGTATACAATGTAAAACTATAATGCAATAATAATATAAACTAACCTGTAACTGGACAATAATACAGTAATTGAAACAATGAACAATCAATTAATGCAATAGTGATTTGAAATATTAATCTACATGTGATCGGTT
This sequence comes from Iris pallida, assembly GCA_029216955.1. Lineage (NCBI taxonomy): Eukaryota > Viridiplantae > Streptophyta > Magnoliopsida > Asparagales > Iridaceae > Iris > Iris pallida. The sequence continues at coordinate 40,335 of JANAVB010042225.1, forward strand.
GGGAAGTACAATAGAGCAATAGTATAATAGTATACGGTACGGCTTAAGCATATGTGCATGATACGTGATTAAGCTATCAACAATATGGCACTACGGGGATTGATCACATACAAATTAAATATTTTTCCAAACCCTGAAACAAAAACAATCAATCAATGAACAATAAGTACAATATAGAAATAATGGGTACAATTAATATCAATAGCTCCGTGTCAACCAAGTGTCCAATATGGAATACAACACAGTAATACATGTATAGTCAAAACGTAATGTACTTGCCTTTAGGTCCAATGGTGAGAATTGCACAAGTCCACCCATATAATATTGTATAGATGTTAGGTTCTAAGTCAAAAATAGGTCAAAGCTAAACTTCATTAACCAACCCTGTTCCCATTGGGCTTGGGCCCATATTCCAATTCACACTTTTATTTCTAAAACTTATTTCTGGAATTGTATTAGAGCTTTTATCCTGTCTCTAAATCTATTAATCTATTCTTAAAATTCTATTTCTAATTATCGCTCTAACTCTATTAGTAAACATTTATTTAAATAAAATTTTTGTTTTGGACTTATACCATTGGGTTCGATCCAGCCACTAGACAATGGGTGCCCTAGACAGTCTATTGGCTCACTGGGTTGGACCCAGCCTATAACACTTGTTCTGTTATTCAAAATTAAACCAAGTCCTCACCCATACATCAAAACCTGGCCTGATTCAACGGCCCATCCAACCGATCCCCAACATTTTTTTGAATCCAGATTTTCCTCGCTCATAGCTAAAGTATCAAACCTAGACACTCGTGTTCGACTCTTTCACAACTGATACGTGTACACATAGCACTGAGTTTGTACTATAGTTTGTATTGCCTATTATAGATATGACACACCATGTGTCGATCCCTAGATACTGTCCCCGTGTCCCGTAATAGATAGGATTTCAAAATTTAGTCAAGAATTTACCTGGATTCAGTCATAGCTGCTGAGACACAACACCACGAGTCCGATACTGCTTCTAAGTATCTAGAACCTGGACAATATTTTGGTTCATGGATATTGTCGAGCATCTAGTGTTCAACATCAGAGGGTTAATATTAGAGCCCCGATCGAAGAATGGATTGATCGAATTTGAGAACAGACGATCATAATTGATCATAGAATTCACTCAAAATGATCAAGAACCTATCAGAAATGAAGAATTTTAGAATTTTGAATCAAAGTTCACTAAGTAACCTATCCTATTCAAGAAACAGAAAGAGTGACTCACCTAGTCGTTCTGCTGTCGGGGCGATGATCGGTGACTCGTCGTCTCTACTATTGCTTGTTGTCGAATGAGTGGCGCCTCTGGGTCAGAACCTTCGAGTCGTCGGGCCGCTGCCGACATAACACTGCCTGCCTCTACAAACCCCGATAGTGCCCGGTGGAGTCACACGTCGGAGAAGAGTATCGGACCGCGCGCATTCCCTCCATCGAGAATCGATGCGCCCCTGAACGAGGGCTATCGACGGACCACTCCCGATGGTGGAGTGCCACCGAGCAGCTTCAGCGAACGCCACCGATAACAAAACCCGTGTAAACCTCCTAAATTTTCACTATGATTTTTTAAAATTAAGTTATTTTGGTATTGGTTTTTATTTTGGTATTTGTATGCCAAGTACGAATACATATATGCGAAGGATATTTTTTTTATATATACAAATATTTTATTATTATTTATAAAAGGATAGTTTAAAATTTGTTTGATTTATTGTTTAATTAATTATGGTGATTTAAATTTGGAATTGATTTTATTTTAAATAGTTTTAAAGATGAGATTATCTAGATTTAAATTAGATTTGGATTTGATTGAATTGGTTTTAAATTAATTTAAATTAAATGGTGAATTATCTATGTGGGATTTATTTTCCTATTCCTTATCTAAATATGAGACTCTACCTCCTACATAAGGAGAGGCTCCTTTGCTCTTTTTTCCATAAACATTTATAACCTTAATTGCTCTACCACAAATGTGCGTGTACCGTGTCAGTGTCTACTTTTCTCGTGTCAGCCTTGACGTCCTCGGGTTCGACTTCGGGTGTCTTTCCATTACTTTATTATTTTTATAATTATATTTTCGTCGTGTTCGACAATCTCGGACACGATTTCTCCACAACAAATCCATCCCCTGTCGTGTCGGACACTCCCGACACGACGCAACCCAACTCAAAAATCCAAGAGCCAAAACCCTAAACCTACTTCTGGCCACACCGTAGACTACGACCAAAGTCCGGCCACACCGTAGCCGGACACCACCATAACAACCACCCCCAATTCCTTGACCTGCCATCTCCCCGACCTCGATGCTACTGTCCACCAATCTGGTAGACCAACTTCCCGACCCACCACTGGTGTAACTACCACCATATCGTCAATATCACAACCCAACCCAAAAGTTAAGAACCCTATCCTCACCATCGCCGGCGACCGTCGTGCTCCTCCTTCTTCTCCTCCTTCATATTCGCCTCCACCAGCCCGTGACCTCCAGATCTTCCCTTCCATCGCTGCATCGCCATCGCCGGTGAGATCCGCGCCCCCACCATGTTGCAGCACCTATTACCCGAGTCAAATCCTGCCTTCCCGTGTCGGAGCTTCTCCAGCCGGGACCCTGCTTTCGATCAGGAACCGCCGAGCACAGGTCAGCCGGGTTCCTCACCGCTCTCCGCTCCCCTCCATAGGTGCATCCCCTACTCCTCTTCCCTTTCTCCCGTCTCTCCTTCCCCCCTTCTCAAGATCACCCCACTATTCTCTCTCTCGCTTCCACTCAGCTCCCTCACCCCTCTCCTTACTGACCCCCTTTATCTCCTTATTCTTTTATTTGATTATTGCTTATACTGCCGGGCTTCCTCGAAAGAGAAGAGAAGAAATATCTGTTGTATTATAAATATTATTATTAATAGTACTATTATTATTATTTTATTTTGGAAACATGATACTTAAATATCTATGTATATTTTTAATGTTAAAATTAATAAAAATCATTACCATTGATATTTATTTTTACATTGTATTATTTTAAGTATATATATTAGTATTTGCAAAATATATGTAGATATTATTATCATCATCTTTATTATTATTATTGTTATTATTCTTTTTTTATTAAATAAATAGATAGTTAACATTTTTCAAAATTATGTTTTGATAAAACTCAATAGCCCTAAATATTATCCTGGATTTTATTAAAATATTTTGACTAATGAAATGTTAGTTTTCTACAAAATTTATATTTTTTTACGAACTTAGAATGTAGCCTAAAAATGATTTTTAATTCTTCATGTATTTATCTAGACATATATTTGGCTAATAAAAATGTACTTTCCAAATTATATATATATATATATATATATATTATTTTTAAAGTATTTACGTAAAATTATTATAAAATATTTTCTAAAATAAGTATTTGTATTATTTACCCCAATCTCTTTGATTATCAAATCTTGTCCGTGGCTAGTCATATTTCCTATTTTCTTGCGATTTGGACTTACTCTGTATCGTTCCTAGATAAATTGACTATTTTGGACTCGATGAAACAGTCTGTGCCATCACCGGAGGTCATATTGCATAGTAGTAACACCAAAGTCAAATCTGTTACATCATGATCATTGCACCACACCAGGTGTCACTACCAGGCAAGATACCTTACCATATTTAATGCTTATATTTAGTATGCATCTTTATTGTTTAGTTATTGCATATTTACTACCTGTTTATTTCCAGTTCATCTAGTTGCATCTTTATTACTATTCATGATTTACTTACTGTGCTTTCAATTATACATGATGCAAATGCTAGTCATTTTTTTCTTCTTGTTTTTAATTTCCATATGGACATAGAGTTAATGGACTACCATTTGTTAGTGTATTATCATAAACTTTGTCACGATTGTGCCATGAGATATGTGTGAGTTATGAGTAGCATATAAACGTACTTACGTGTTGGCTGATCACCTATACGCATGCGTTAGGTCTAACTTCTAATAGAGGCATGTTAGGTGACTTGGCAGTTAGTAGAGGTACATGGTCGTGGATACGACTTTGCTAGGTGCATAGGGTGGGAATAACATTTTCTTAACGTATGGGCCACTACTGTACTTTTTCTTTTAGTAACCTGAAAGCTCCGCTGGAGATACGGTGTTAGATTACCCTCTCAGGTTGGCCACTAAAGTTATTGGAACGTTATGTGCTTGGCTCCTGGTGCACAAGTGGGGACTATACCGGATCCCAAATTATAGCCAGAAGTGCCCATGCGTTGAAGGTTTGTTCTTAACTGCATGTACACAGTAGAATGGTTAGGTAACGTTAGTTGATGTCATGTCTCACTCCGTTCGAGTAATGGCATGGGGCAGTGTCACGTCATGGAATAGTGTGCTATCCCTTGTCCTTGTTTGGTTGTAGGGGTAGACCACTGTTTCGATGATGGTATATTGGACTTTGTTATGATTTAGACTATTTTACTTTTCTTGTGACCTTCTGACCTTCTGACATATTTTATATTCAGTTTATATGGCATGTTTATATGTATCGTGTTACGTTTCTCTGAGGACCTAGTGATTCCTACAGGTGTATGTTTTTGTGACTTTCCGCAGGTATTCTAGCCAAGGCCGTGATCTTATCTATTCCTTCGACGATGACTTCCTCTTTGATTATCCCTAACTACCTTTACAATTTTTTTTCTTCCATTTTTAATTATTTTTTCTCATTTAAAATAGTTGATAGTAGATTTGTCTTCGCCCAACATCTTGTACAATGATAATTCATAGTTGATTTATTATATTATTATTCTTTTATTTTGTGGATGAGATTAATTATCATGGTTATACTGCATTTACAGCTTATGTATATTTATTATATAGCTGGCTTGTTTACGTACGTACTCCTACGTATTTTGGGACTGGGGCATTATAACCCGGCCAGTCGCCGCTAAGGAGGTCATCAAGGCTTGGCTCGAGCTTGCAGCAATAAAGACTGGGTTTGAACTCTGTGAAGGAAAATAGGGAACATAACTGAGTAATGGCCGAATCCTCTAATGGCTTTGGGCTGAGCTTGAACTTTGGCTTTTGTGGATTATGGGTTTTCTACTGTGGGCTGAGAATAATGTATAATGGTTTTAGGAAGGTATTTATAGGCTTCCAATGGAATACTTTAGATGAGGAATATTCCAGGAAAATTCCTTGGTTGGTTAGAGTAGGGGTGAGCATTATTCGGTTTTGGACCGAAAATCGAACCGAATCGAACCGAATAAGAGATTCGGTTCTCTTAAAAAAAAAATCGGTTTGGTTTTGAAAATATTAGATTTTCTTATTCGGTTTCGGTTTTGTGTTTCAGTTTCGGTCCATAACCGAAAACCGAATAAGAAAATTATATATATTATATATATATATATATATATATATATATATATATAAAATATATATATATATAATATATATATATATATATATATTACATATATATATATATATATATATAATATATATAAAATAAATAAATATATATATATATATATAAATATTAAATATATATATATATATATATATATATATATATATATATATATATATATATATATATATATTTGATAAAAAATGATTTTATTGAAAACTAAGGTGAGCTCTTGAAGAGCAGTACAGGTGCAGGGCTGGAAAACACAAAATAAGCCCTGATTAGCAAGAAAATTAAAATTACAAGTGGAATAAACTAAACATTCGAATTTTAGAGGGATCCAAAATTCTGAAAGAATTTCGAAATTTTGAAATCCCAGATTCAAAATTCAAAAGCAGCGAAAAAATCGCTGCATGCGGACGTTTGACCGGTCGCGTATCACGAGGATGGGCGCGGGGCCCTAGGCAGATACGAAGTCCGAGGATTGGGGCAATCTGCCCAAGGGGAGGGGGCGCACGGCTCGAGGAGCCTCGGGCCCCCCTTGCGCGTAACCCGGATCGGTTTTTTCGGCGGCCGAGAGAGCGGGCATGCCGACAGAAGCTGCGGGCGAAGCGGGGCGCCGAGGGGGTGAGAGACGGGTGCACTGCCCGGGGCGACCCGAGCGTCCGACGGCGGAGGCTAGGAGAGGGAGGGGGAGAGACGGGGGGGAGGGGGGAAAGGGGTGGTGGAGGGCGGCGGAGCGTCGACGGGGGGCCTCCGCGGAGCGCGGCGACATTCCAGAGACCAAGCGGGCGCGGAACCTGAGGGGTCAGGCGCGCGACCCAATGGCGTGAAACCCGAAGGTGCAGGCGCACGGCCCAAAGGCGCGTAGTCTATGCGCACTGCCCGAGGGGGCGCACCGGCCGAGGATGCCTCGGCCCCCCTCCCGGCGCAACGCCCGAAGCCTGGTTGGCTCCGACGGGGGAGGCCGGCGATCGGAGGGGGAGGAGAGGGGGAGGCTAGGAGAGGCCGGCGATCGGGGGAGGAGGTGAGGGGGAGGGGATGAACGGGGAGGGCCCGTCGGCGGGGGCTCCGACGGAGGAGGCCGGGGAAGGAAGCCCGAGGAGGAGAGGGAGGGAGGGAACCGACTGGGCCGACGGCGGGAGAGAGCTAGGGCTCGACCTCCTGGCGGCCACAGGCCTACCGCTTGCTGGTGGAAGGGACCGCCAGCATGCGGCGGAGGGATCGCCGGAGCTCGGAGGGAGCTGCCGCGTGCGAGGAACCGCCAAACGACACCGATGATGCCAGGGCGGGGGCGGAAGAATATATATATATATTTTTTATTTTATATATATATATATATTTTTGAAGCAATGGGTACTTGTGGTGAACTCGCCTCCACTGAGGCTCGAACTCCCGACCACTTGGGCCGCATGCATCTCTCTTAACCACTAGGCTAGAGGCCATTTGCATATATATATATATATATATATATATATATATATATATAAATCATGGTCTTCCAGGAGCTCTCGTGGGCGATTTGGGGGCGACCAGCTCCCCCTTGATCCCTGCGCTTCCCCGCCAGCGCCCGGCGGCACCCCCGCCAGCCCCTTGCTGCTCCAGCTCCCCTTCGCCCCTTCCCCGGCTCCCCCTTCTACCCCTCCGCTATGCCTTTCCCTTGGCCGGATGAGGTATTGGCCTTGTTCCGCCAAGCGTCCCTCCCTCCTTCTTCCCTCCATCTCTATGGTGCTCTTCTTCCCCCTCCTTCCCTCCTTTCCCCCACCCTCTCGCCTCAGGTCGGCCACTCCGGCGTCTCCGGCATTTCTCATCCGCCTCCCCTCCAAGCCCCATCCAGTTCCCTCCCGCTACGGTGCGACCCCCGGTAGCCCTTCCAGCTCCGCTCCTACCCTCCCGCCGGCGACGCCTCCGGTGGGAGACTGGCCGGACCCCCTTGGGCCGATCATCCCCAGGCGTCCGGCTTCTGTTGGCCGCCCAACCAACCGTTTTAAATTTCCTTTGAAAATGATGTTTCCTCGAGTAGAGCGCCCCCCTGCGGTGTAGGCGGTGGCCCCCCCCCCCTCTTGGCCTCTCAGTCGGGACAACTCATGGTCCCATCAAGAGAGTAGCCCTACCCCCTTTTTATGCACATTCAGCGAGCGTTGCTCCCATGTTTTACGCGCCTAGCGGTGGGACCCACACCGACTTTTCCTATGCTCTCTATGCGGGTCAAGACAGTGGGCAGCACCCTTCTTTTTACGCACCAGATGGTTCCTTCGCGGGCCAGCTGGCAGCTTCAGCCGCGTATTGGTCTCCTACATTCTCCGCGTATTCCCTCCCCCCTTGCGCGTACTTTTCTTCCAGCATATTTTTCCCTCCTCCCTCCCTGCTCCTTTCGATCGCCCAGCTCCCTCCTTCCACGTTTTGCCCCCGGCTCCCACCGCCCTCCTCCGTTGATCCCCCGGCCCCCTCCCCCCCATTGGGTTCTTTGTTGCCCCAACCGATGGCTCACCCGGCCATCCCTACTCCCCCTCCCTCCCTTCCCACCCCCTCCGCTCTCGCGTCTTCGGGCCCGACCCCCCCGGTTCCCTCTCCTCATGCTGTCGGTTCTCCTCCTCCCCCGGTGGCCTTGCCTTCTCTCGACGCTGCCTCTGCGGGAGTCTTTGGCTCCTCGGTTTCGGGTGCCAGCCTCCCGACCTCTTGCGGGCCACCAGCGGCCTCCCAAGCTTGCAGGGAGGCCATCGCCCCGGACTCCTCTCCGCTCTCCGCCGGCCAGCCTTCCTCCATCTCCCCTGTGAAACCCGTAACTTTCAGATAATTATTTGAAAATTTAATCATCTAATATAATTAATTATTAGTTTAGGAAAATACATTTTTAGAAAAATTATTAATTCTGAAAATTTTAGTCAAAATCCGTAAATTCAATTTTGTTGTTTTTCTAAATTATTAAAATTGCGTGTTTGTTAAATTAATATTTTATCCGATTATTATTAATAGAAAATTATTAATTTTAAAATAAATAAAACATGGATTTTTCTTTTGTCTTGACCCAGACCCGAACTCGTTTCCACTCCCGAAACCCGGTTCGGAATTAATTTTGAAACTGAATTTGGTTTCGTATAAATCATAAGTTAAATTATTTATAAATATTTAGAACTTTTTCCTTATTAAAAATCCATTCATTTTTTTAACTCACTCATAGGAATGGATTACTTCCATTCACTATTCATTCACTTCATTTCTAAACAACACACTTTTATTCCATTCATTCTCTCTTTCCCTTTTACTTAAAGGAAAAGAAAAAAGAAAATTTTTCTTTACTGACCTGATGGCCGAACGGCCTTTTTCCATCCCAGCGTGGACGGCCGCTGCTGACCTTTGCTTTCCGAAACCGTCGGGCACCCCCTCCTCTTCCCTTTTCGGTAACTCCTGTTCACTACTTTCTATTTAAACCCCTCCTTCCATCCCTCATCACCACTCTCAAACCACTTTCCCTAACCCACAAACCCTAGCCCGACCCGACGTCGAGATCCCCGCCGGCCTCAGTCTACCTAGGCGAACCCGCAGCAGTTCACGGCTGCCTTCCCCGAGCACCCCTCCGGCCAGCGACACTCTCGCCGGCCCTTCCGCCGCGTGCCGCTTCCCGGCCGCGTCCAGCCGCTCCCCGGTACCGATTTCTGATCCGTGCGGCCAGCCTTTATTAGGCGCTGTCCCGTGCGTTCAACTCCCGGCGTGCTCCTCGATTCCGTGGTTGTGTTTCGGTTGCTGTCCCGAACCACAGCACTTTCCGTGCCCCGATCCGATCGCTGTGCCCCTTCGACCTGCTGTTTCTGTAATACGTGGAACCCCGCTGTTGTCTTTTCCAAGCTCGGGTGCTGTACACGCAGCCGAACTCCGGCGAGGCGTGTTTCGAGTCCGAGGCAACCCTTCGGATTCCGTCAACTTGGGTAATCTCTGGTAATCACAGTAGTTCGTTCCCTGTCATAGTCTATGATGATAATTTGGTCCGCAAATTTCTTCGAAAATTCGGTTTTTGATTACGTGTTTGGTTCCGAAATTTTTTGGAACCATCGTTGGATTTTATTTTGTTGATTTTGCACAGTTCTGTTTGTTTTGGAAACTTTCAGAAAAATTTCTTAACGGTTGAAATTATTCTGAAATTTTCGGAAATGTTTTGGAGTGGTTTTCGGGAGTTCTAAATTGGTTCGGGTTATCCGAATAAATATCGAAGATGATTTATGGATGTGTTTATATATATATTTGGGTTCCCTGGTTTGGGATTATTTGCAAGAAATCATGGCGCATTTTTCAGTTTTTGGGTTGACAAAAAATAGAGAAAATACTGCCGAATTTTCCACAAAATTTAGTTATATTTTAAAATAATTTTAAATGGTTTTCGGAAAAGATATTAATATTTTGGATTTCGGGCGACGACCATACCGGTCCATGGGCCCTAGCAAAATGCAAACGAAACCAGGGTTTCCGGACGTTGAGGCATTAGCTAATTTTGTGACGATTGGACCAATATCTGAGACTCACTATTATAATTATTTTAATTTAAATTATTAGTTTATTTATAATTAATTTGTAGGAAGATTACAGGACTAACAAGTTTTCTTCTTATTTTAATTCATTGGTCTGTAAGGGCATAAGCCCAGTTACTTTTCTACAAAATTGTAATAATTAGTAATTATAGTTTTGGATTTTTTTTGGTTATTGTTCAGACGCGTAATTTAGGGTAAATAACTATAGAAATTTTAGAAATTCACGTTATTCTCATTTAATATGAAAAATGTATTTTTATATATAAATATAAATACCAAGTTTTTCGAATAAATTGATAAATGCAAGTTTTCCCAGAATTAAATATAAATTGATGTTTCTTAATTTCAACGCACTAATAATCGCGTTTTGGTTGTGTTAGCTAAATAAAGACTAAAATTGACTAGGACACAACTAGAGATTGCAACTAATATAGCATCATTGGCGATTTTGGTTTTCTGAGACAAATTTTCCGAACGTAGAATTTCAAGGAAGAACCTGATTTCCCATCCCGACATATCGACCCATCCAGTCCAATCAATTTGAGGCAAGTACATTTTTGTGGTAGATTACAATTAGTTAATAATTGTTTTAATGCAAGTTTAAACCACGATACAACACGGAACTCTCTTTGAGAACATTGACTGTAACTACTATAACTATTGGGGACTGGGGGAGTAGTGTAGTGGATATGACCACATCCAATTAGTATAACTGAATGTATTAGCTTACCCCTCATACACACGGGGATAAGCCATACCATATCACTAGGATATTACTGTAACAAACCCAATCCGGTCATATTCATTGCCTATTCATATCACACTGTTTTAACTGCTAGAAAATTATTTACTTCAAATTGTTTAAAAGTGCATAATTCCATTATTAATTTCAATTGTTAAAATATCATGAATTTGTACTTTGCTCCCTCCTGACTGGAGACTATATTTTTAGGTCCTATTGAGGATGCAGAGCTACTGATTAGTAGCTACTATGACCCTGAGCTATACCCTGCTGTGCTTCCTGAGGATGGCGTACTTGATGATAATGTTGCTTCTTTTTAGATGCTATTTTTCAGTTTGATAGTTTTTGTCTAAAAACAATGTTATTTCAGTTGGTGGTTTTAAGATTGTACTTTGTACTGAACAAGTTTTAATTTATCGAATAATAAAGAATTATGGCAAATTAGATTGAGTTGTTGATTACCTGCATATGGAAGATACAACTTACTGCCGCCGTCTCAACAACGGTGCAGGCTGGACATGATCCGATTCGTTCCAAGTAATTGGGACCGGGTCGTGACATCCCCGAACCTTGGGTTGGGCATCCCAGCGGCCCCTGCCCCCTCTTCTCCTTGCCCTGCTTCTCACCCCCCTAGTGTGCCCCTTCCCTTTCTAGATCATCCCCGACGTCCTACGCCGCCGCGCTGCGCCCGGACCTAGCTTCCGATCAGAATCGTATTTTCCCTGATGTCCGCCTGTCGGACATCGAGTACTCCCGAGACTCTCAAGTGCCTTCAGTTCCTTTCTTCGAATCAGAATTAACCTCTCTGTCATCATCCTTCCCCCACTCTTTCATCGTCAAATTTTCCTCTGGTTGCCCCAAGCTCTCTACGGTGCAGGAGGAGATTGCTAGCTGGAAGCTGACGGCCCAATATCGAGTGGCTCCTATCGATCCGAGGCATATTCTTCTCCAGTTATCCTCAGACCTTGACCACAGGACCGTGTGGTCCAAAGGCACCTGTAGGATCGACTACCACCAGATGAAGATCATTAAGTGGTCGACTAGCTTCAGTACCAGAGAAGACTCCCCGAAAGTCGTCGCTTGGGTAACCCTGTCCAATCTTCCCCTCATTTGCTTTGTTCTAGCAGCTCTTAGGCGTATCGCTAACTCCTTTGGCACGTACGTGGCAACGACGCCAGAGACGAGCAACCTCACCAAGGCTCACTACGCCAAAATTGTGTTGAACTCGACCTTTCGTCAGAACCACCAAACTTTATTTCGATAGAGCTGGGCAACCAGACCCACACCCAATAAATCCTCTATGACAACCACATTTTGTTTTGCACCCACTACCATCTAAGAGGCCACACCCTAAAATATTGCCACCATCTCCATCCAGAACTCAAGAAGAAACCAGCTCGGAACGACAAAGCGCAAACAGAGGGGAGGACTCCCCAAGGGCCCATTCTACCCTTTTCCAACTCTCACATCTGTTTCAACTCTAGCGAAGGCATGTCGGACAAGAGCGATCTCCCTAGCAACGCGTTGATCCCTCTCAACACTCAAGCCATCACGCTATCCAACCAATTCGATGCTCTTGAGTCGGAGGAGGTGGCTTTCCCTTCATCATCAGAGCGCCCCCATGTCGAGAGCACCAGCGCCATGATCCCCTGCTCAGAGGACGAAGAGGCGACCATTGTCACTATCGACGAGGACCACCAACACATCATCGAAGACCCCATCGAAGCAGCCCTTACTATTCTAGGCCTGGACCTAGTTCAGAGGGGCCAACAGGTTTAAGCGGCAGGATTTCCTCTCCGGCAATCCATGCTTCTGATAGAGAGCACCAGCGACTCCTTAGTTATCCCCCAGAGGACCCAACTATGGACTCCACCGGGGAATCGATCGGCCCCCCCGGACCAACACGTGGTATCAACTTGTGACCATCCTACCACTGCTAAGAATGTTAACGGGGTCTTAATAAGGAAAGGACTAGCAGATTCCGTAACCATCCTAACCAGATCCGCCGCCAAGCAGATTAAACAAACCCCCCACAACTCCCTTAATGATTAATATCCTATCATGGAATGTTTGCGGACTGGGGAACAAACCAACTCTTAGGAGAATTATCAGCCTTAAGAAAATCCATAAGATAGACATCCTCATTATTCTTGAACCCAAAATTCCACCAAAAGATTAAAATCCATCCAGCTGCAGCTTGGCCTACCCACGACCATTGTTGGCAGACATGACATTTGGATCCTTGGAATGAAAGATGTCACTATCGGGTGTATCCAGGACACCCGGCAAGCCCTCTCCTGCTGGCTTGACCACCCCATGCTCCACGAGCGCGCCATCATCTCGACGGTCTACGGCAGCTGTGATTTCTTAGAGCGAAAACACCTCTGGAACGATCTCATCGACATCCACCAAAACCACAGCAATTCTCCTTGGCTTTGTATTGGAGACTTCAACGCGCTCACCTATAGAGAAGAGAAAATCGGGGGCCGCCCCCCATCCCGGCCATGCTAGACTTCAACAACTTCATTTTCAATGCCAATCTAGCCCCGATCCAGTTCACCAACAACGCTTTCACCTGGTGCAACATACAAGAAGGCAACCGCCGTCAGTATTCCCGTCTCGACAGAGCCCTCACAAACGTCCTCTGGCACGGAATGGGGATCACCACCAATCTGTCCCACCTCAACTCCACCGAATTTGACCATGCCCTGCTGCTTGTGGAAGTTAAAAACAGTACCAAACCATCCAAAAAGAACTTCCAATTCCTCGACCTCTGGATCGAGCACCCCTAATTCTTGGACATTATCGCAGAAGCATGGAATAGCGAGGATTCTCCCAACCCCCTTTCTCGATTGAGCAACAAGCTCAAGGCGACCAGAAAAGCCCTGTCAAATTGGAGCAAACTAGCTTTTGGGGACATCTTTCAAGCCGTTCGGGTCACTGAGGACGACGTCGCCCGTGCCGAAGCTAGGTTCGCATCGGATCACTCACCGGCGGCCAGGACCGCCCTCAACCTCACAAAAGCCATGCTCAAATTTAGGATAAAAGTGGAGAGCGACTTCTGGAAGCAAAAAGCTAGATTGAAATGGGATAGCGACGGGGACAAAAACTCGAAATACTTCCACGACTGCGTCAACGGCCGAAGACAAAAGCTAGCGATCCATCACACCACCGACGATAGCGGAAATATCATTACTGACCAGAAAGGCATCCAAGCAGCTGCTATGGACTTCTATTCCAAATTATTCTCCAAAGAAACGGTCCACAAAGACAACGCCTTCCTGGACCGAATTCCCCCTCTCATTAATAAAGCTGACAATGCCCAGCTCGAGCGCACCCCCACCGTCTAGGAAGTGAAAGAGGCGATTTGGGCCCTCAATGAGCATAGTGCTCCCAGCCCGGACGGCTTCTCGGGTGTCTTCTTTCGCAAGTGCTGGGATATTATCAAGCAAGATATCACCGAAGCGACTACTGCATTTTTCGAAGGAGCCACTTAAGCCATCTCCAGTGCCAAGCTTATCCTCATCCCGAAAAAAGAAAACCCGGAGACCTTTCGTGACTTTCGACCCATCAGTCTGTGTACTTTCACCAACAAAATCATTTCCAAAATTATTGCTACCAGAATGGCAGGGCTCCTCCCCAAGATCATCTCTGAAGAGCAGAGCGGCTTTGTTCGCGGGAGAAACATCCAGACAATATTATGCTAGCCTAAGAGTTAATCACCTGCATGAAGTTGCCAGCTAGAGGGGGTAACATTGCAGTCAAAATCGACATGGAAAAAGCTTACGACAGACTGGATTGGCAATTTATGATCAGGGTCTTCAGGGCATTCGGCTTCTCCGAGAATTGGACCAACTTAGTGTCGAGATCTATCAGCAACTCGTGGTTCTCCACAGTCATCAATGGCCAATCCGAGGGATTTTTCAAATCCAGTAGGGGGGGTTAGACAAGGAGACCCTCTATCATCAACAGTCTTCATCATAGCGGCCGACGCTCTGAGCAGAAACGTCAACAACATGGCCAACACTACGAACTTCTAGTACTATCACATATCCAGCAGATGCCCAATAATCACTCACCTGGCCTTTGCTGATGATTTACTCATTTTCTCGTCCGGGGATGAAGAAGCGGTGGCGGTGGTCCGACAAACCCTGCAGAGGTACTCCACCTGCTCAGTACAGAAGATTAACCCAGCAAAGAGCGTCATCTATGCCCACCACAATATCAAAAGAGAGCATGCAATGAGACTCGCCCAATTAACGGGTTTCTCCATCGATCATCCCCCGTTCAACTACCTGGGATGCCCCCTCCTATACGGCAAATCAAATGCCGAAATATTTGAGACTCTGATCACTCGTATCAGGAACAAACTTGTCGGGCGGCATAATGCTACTTTATCCCCAGCTGGCAAGATTATCCTTATCAATCACGTGCTCACCTCTATTCCCATCTACACCTTAGCAGCGTGCTCTCCTCCTTTGAAGGTTCTTTCTTCGATCGAGCAGATCTTTTATAATTTCTTCTAGGGGCATTGCAATGGCATTAAAAAACATCACTGGGCTAGCTGGGATTCCATGGCTTATCCCACTAAGGAGGGGGATTGGGATTTACTAAACTCATTCACATCGTGAAAGCCTTCTCGATGAAACTAAGGTGGAAACTTCGCACGCACGAGAATTTATGGACCAGATTTATGAAGAACAGGTACTTCAAGCATATCCATCCATCTGAGGCCAAATCCAACTGTAGATCATCAGCGGCTTGGCGGCACATCCTTAGCGGTCGTGACCTAGCCGAGCCAGAGATGAGACTTCAATTGGGGGATGGTGAGTCGGATCCTTTTCGAGAGCGATGGATTGGTGATAGCTTGATCACGCGGCGCACGAAGATCCCCACGGACAACATAATCAGAGACTTATGGAATAACTTTAGCGAAGACTGGAACTGGGACAAGATCCGCGAATGGGCTGGCCACGACATGGTGGAGATCATTCAAGCGAGCGGCTTGAAGATCGGCCGCGAGGCCGACACACTAAGATGGACTCGCGAGGCTTCCGAGGCATTCTTGGTGAGGTCGGCGAGACTCGCTGTTCGCGGTCCGGGCTAGCCGCAGCAGCCTATCAATCAATACTGGCACTCCTCATCCGGGAGGTCTTCCGACAATGTCGCAAAAGGAGCACTCTGTGCTCCCACAGCCCGTCATCATTCTGGTTTCTTCAACCCTAATCCTCGACGTTCCTGTGTCTCTCCCTTTTTTTCATTTTGGGTGGTATACTTGTACAGTTCTGACTTGTATACGCGTCAGACTTCGGTATTTTGAGCCTTTATTAATAAAGAGGGGTTATATATATATATATATATATATATATATTTTTATATATATATATATATATATATATATATATATATATATATATATATATATATATATGTATGTATATATATATATATAGGTGTATACTAAATAATAGGTATATACTAAATATATATAGGTATATTTAGGTACTATATATATTAACAAAAAAGGTGCAAATAAACCAAAAAATCAAACAAACCGAATAAACTGAAAACCGAACCGATTTAATTCGGTTAGGTTTTATTCGGTTATGGACAAATTCGGTTCGGTTTTGGTTTCCCTTATTCGGTTTTCGGTCGAATTCGGTTCAGTTATTCGGTTCAGTTGGAAACGAATTAACCGAATGCTCACCCCTAGGTTAGAGGATGGTTACAAGTTAGTTAGGGGTTAGTTAGGAATTGGTTAGAAGTTGGTTAAAGGTTGGTAATTTAGTTAGAGATTAGCTTAGAAATTAATTAGACTATTAATTAACCATGTACTCTTTTCTCATATTCATAATCAATATAATTAGTATAGAATATTCCCACTCTAACCTCAACTCTAACTATGCTACTAATTTATAACTACTAATATGTTATGCCTTCCTTAATGCCAAAGAAAATATTTAAAATATTCAATGTAGCAAATATCAAAACTATTATTTGATTAAAAATTATCAAACTAAAAATGATCAAAAAGTTAAAACTAAGTTTTTTTCCAGGAACGGTGGTTAAAGGATTGATGACTTGTTCGACCAGCTGATGGAAGCGAAGGTATTTTCGAAGATTGATTTGAGATCGGAATATCACCAGGTGAAGATATGTAGAGAAGACATCCGAAGACAACATTCAGGACTCGTTATGGTCATTACGAGTTCCTAGTGATGCCTTTCCGATTGACGAATGCAACCAACAGTATTTATGAATTTGATGAATAGGGTGTTCCACCAATATTCGGTTCAGTTCGTGGTCATCTTTATTGATGACATATTGGTATATTCGATGAGCCACGAGGAGCATGAGAAGCATTTGAGGATTGTTCTGGAGACGTTGAGGAGCGAGGGAGGCTCTATGCTAAATTAAAAAAATACGAGTTCTTCTTAGACCGTGTCTCTTTCTTGGACACATTATCTCGGGAGACGGCATTTCTGTTCATCCGACCCAGATATCGGTAGTAGAGACGTGGCCTGTTCCGACCAACGCCTCTGAGGTGAAAAGTTTTCTTGGACTTGCCGGGTATTACTAGAGGTTTGTAGAGAACTACGAGAGGATTACGGAACCAATGACTCGATTGACCCACAAGGAGAAGGAGTTCGTATGGACCGAGGAGTGTCAGGCGGCATTTAAAGAGTTAAAGAAGCGCCTGACTATGACACTATTTTCACTATACCATCTGGACCGGAGGGTTCGTGATCTATAGTAATGCCTCCGGAAAGGGATATGATGTGTAGTGATCAGCATGGAAAGGTTGTAGCTTATATTTATAGGCAATTGAGGAATCGTGAGAAGAATTATCCTACTCACGACTTAGAGCTTGCCGCAATGATCTTTGTCACTACCACATTTCTAGGTAAGGAGTGTTTGGTCATTTTACATTATTCATATATTGTGCACGTTTGTCTATTTATGTATGTTATTAGTTATTAGTGGTTAATGGACTAGACTATTTATTAGACTTAATGTTAGTGGACCCAATTAGGCTTGACATGACACTTGGACTCAACATATTAGACTAGTCACATTTAGGCTCATTAGGTCATTTCCTTTATTTATTAGAGATTAGTTTAATCTCTTCATTAGGAATAGAAGCTTCCTACTAATTAAACATCCTTCATGACAACTTAATAGTGGCATCCTTGACATTTTACAATATATGGAGAAGGGAAGTGGTGGTCGGCCCTAATTAGTAGGGAGGAGACTCTTTCTCTCTTCTCCATTTATGGACATTTTTTTCTAATTTAGGCGTTCTTCCCCAAATCAATCCATTCCTCCACCAATTTCTAGCCAAATCACTCTTAATCCTTCTCATTCTCATCTAATAGAAGACCTAGAAGTTTGGAGGAAGCAAGAAGCATCAAGGAGGAGGAGTTTACATTAGCTTGTGTCCATTTGTGTCCTCATTGGAGGAGTACATTGGGAATCCATCTTCCAATAGGTATAACCTTCAAACCCCACTCTAATTATATTTTAATTGTTCAATTTGACCATTAGGAACCCACCCATGGACTATGATTACCTATAGGAAGAATAATTAGCTTCTAACAACCCCTCTTATGATTGTTACATTGAGTTTTGTGTCCAATTAGGAGGAAATCTGAGATTGGTGCTCTAAGTGTTTAACATTTGGTAAATTAGGTCTAAATAGATTTGTATTGGTTGTGTGTGTCTAGATACGTATTCACAATTGGATACGAGTAGGCCATATCATGATACGCCATAATACAGAGTGATTTTGGAGGGTTTTCCTTCGACACTTGTGATACACATGTCATATTTTTCACAACACATTATACTAGCTATGATTTACATTAATTAGTCTATTAGTCATGTTCATATATTTTAGATAGTGTTGGTGAGATTTGGTAGATATATCTTGGGCGTAACACAAGAGTATCATAGATTAGGGTGATACTACTGTGGTGCACCATAGGTATTTGTCAAACTGCCATGACAGGTGACATATATATAGTGTTTGTGTGTGTGTGTGTGTGTGTGTGTGTGTGTGTGCGCGCGCCTATGGTTGCTAGTGTAGTGAGAGGAGAATTCATGGAGAGAGTGAGTGTATGCATATACCAATGTGCAAGTGTGTGTGTGTGTGTGTGTGTGTGCATATATATATCTATGTGTGTGTATAGGTATCTAGATGTGCGTGTGTGTGTGTATGTTTGTACATATATACCTATGTGTGTGATTGTGAGATGGAGGGAGTTTAGTGCATTATCTAAGAAGTGTATATCAGTTTGCATTAGGCCTAGGAAGTTCTGTCTAGCAACATAGCTGCTAGAAGTGAGTAGCCAACATAGCAACAACTATGCTAGAAGAAAACAGTAGGTGCAGTAGCTCTAGCAGCAGCAGCAATATGCTGTACAGCATGCAGTAGCAGCTACAACAGCTATAACAACACCAATAACAACTCTAGTAGCAGCAGCAGCTAGCAGTGCTAGCATGTAGCAACAACAGTTGTAGAAGCCCAAGTAGCCACAATAGCTAGTATATCAACAGCAACAGTATGCATTAGCTATCAGTAGGTGCAGCAGCAATTAGCAATAGTAGCAGAAGCAGTAGGTGCACTAACATCATGCAGTACAGAGGCAGCAGCTAGGTAGCAGTGCTAGCTATTATAGCAGCAGTGCAGGGACATTCTAAAATTGAAGTAAATATTTAGATATGGATAAAGAACATATTGGTATATGTTATGGATAGATAAAATAATGGTATATGGTACATGGGTATGGCATGGATAGGTATACATATAAAGGTACAAGGGTATCAAGGTAAATAGGTAAGGGAATTGGTTAAGATATGTTGATATCTAGTATTAAGTAATAGTATAGGTAATAGGCATTAGGTACAATTATGGGTATGTAAAGGGTAAATGGCTAAGGTAATTCAAGATAGTAGTTAACTATATATATATAAAAAAAAAAAAAAAAAAAAAAAAAAATATATGTATATATATATATATATATATATATATATGGATACTTAGTAATATTAGATAGTATGGCTAATACCTTCAAGGTATGGACCTAGAAACCAAGGTATAGAATAGAAATGACTAGTTTGACACTAAAAATAAGGTATTGACCTAGTTTGACCCTAGAAACAAAGTATTGACCTAGTTTGACTTCCAAGACCTACTTTTGACCTAGAAACAATATCTTAACTTAGTTAATGATAATTATCATTCTAAAACACCAACTGACATTGATTTTTCATATTTAGGTATTTGTGACTCTATTTTGGACCCTGATCCTCGTACATTGCTCAGGACTACAGGCGAGTACATTTATCTGTTAGTTTTTATTTACTTGATAGTGGCTATATCACATGTTTTAGAAATATTATACTTGATCTTCGACATGATGGTACACAGATTGGTACTATATAGATCTTGGTCAAGAAATATTACTTTCTAGTTTATTAGACCGTGTGATCATTGTACTCGTTATTAGTTCTTGTACTGTGACATTGTGTCATGACTGTAGAAGCACAAAAATTGCCCAGGCTCAATCAAGACCAAACCACCTCTGGTGAAGTGCACAACAAGTTGTCCTAAACACTCGTGCGTGCTGGATCACCTATGATCAAACCGTACGGATGGACAGTCATAATCACCAACAATCACACCCGAGGATCCTTAAGTCCTTACCCGTAGCTCCTGCAGCAACGGTCGCCCAATCAGCGCCTCAACCATGCCGAGCGGTTAAATAGCTAGCCTAAATAGCTGTAACAACCCGGATGGCATCTTCCACGTAGAAGATCCTTCCTCACCATTACCTTATTCATAGCTTGCCCGCTAAAAGGCAAATAGAGAGGAGGTACAATCAACCAAAAAAGAAAGGAGAAGATCAGATAATCAACTGATCAGATCCACTAAATCAACCTCATCGCTGAGGCCATCAGATACACAGGAGTGAGTCATAGTGAGCACTTCGAGAAGATACTAAGTATCAGATCGTCAACGGAGTAGATGGGTCATTACAATACACGATGTCCGTCGGCACACTTTTCCAGAATCTATTTTTGAACTAGCAAATCCTTACTGTTAAGGCTTTGTTGTATTGTTCAAAATTGCAATATGTAAAGAAAACGAATGGATCTTGTCTCAACCAGTCTTTTCTTTCCCTATCCCTTTGAAAGATACATATCATCCCAAATATATATTTTTTAAACGCGATGGCGAACAAGCTGGCGACTCTACTGGGGACAGCTTTCTCCTCCAATGAGAAAGTGGTGATACAATTTGATAC
The DNA here is from genome assembly GCA_029216955.1 of Iris pallida. NCBI lineage: Eukaryota > Viridiplantae > Streptophyta > Magnoliopsida > Asparagales > Iridaceae > Iris > Iris pallida. The sequence goes on from JANAVB010042225.1 coordinate 61,327, forward strand.
TTCCAAGTTGGGCTCATCCCAACAGACGTTGGTCATTCGGTTCGACCATAAAGCTTACAAAAACATTCTCACTGAAGGGTCAAACCTGTCACGACCCGTACCCGCTTTTCGAGATATAAATGCGTGTTCTGGCCAGCCTACGCCGCAGTGTCGGCGGTAGAACGCTGTCCAGGCCACAATAAAAAAATGTTTAAAATAATCTTTATTGCTCATTCACATTGCTAAACATTTACATGATTTATACTTAAAAAAAGTAAAAAGTTCTTACAAATATTGAAAATGACTACAACTCATCTATCTCGCTAATCTTTAGATTTTGACCTGCAAGTGCAGCCATGTCTCCCCAATGCTAAGCTTAGTCACGGCTAACCTGAAAAATGTTGGTTTTCAGTCAGGAATGGAACGAGTACAATCCAAGCATGCAGTTCCAATATATGATAACGACCATAAAATCATGAGTAGAAAATGACATACATGTTAAAAGAAATAAACTATAAACATGGCACATAAAATATAGTGAAACAGTTATTCTTGAACTATAAAGACAAGTGAATCATGGAATAAGGAAACTTAACCAACTACGTGATTTGAAGCACACCTTTCGATATGTGATCAGGCTGGTTCACTACACCATATGGTCTACATAGGATTTGAAGAACAGTTTGGCAACTCTAGAGGGGGGTGAATAGAGTTTATATAGAAAATAACCAATTAAAAATTAACTCTTTCACGATCTATGAATAATCAGAGTAAAATGCGGAAAGTAAATGAAGAGCAAGAAAGCATACACAAACACAGCAATTTTAACCTGGTTTCCCTCATGGAGGACTAGTCCAGGCCTGAGAACTCTAGCTCAGGATTAAATCCACTATTTGTGAAATAGTAGTTTACAACCCGTGCCTTTACTTCAGAAGAGCACGTCAACTTCTTACAGAGGATCGCAGTGGCGATTTGCTTGGAATTGTCCAAGCGACTTCTTCAACTCTTGCACAAGAATCCTAACTGAGAGATGTTGAGCACTCGAGACTTAGGAGGCTTGTGGCTAGTAGATGGGAAGGGTATGGCTTATTTGAGCTATAAGAGAGAAGAGAAGAGAAGATTGGATGATTTGAAATAAGAGAATTCATGCCCTATTTATAGTGTTTTTATAGGCAGAATTCGGCCAGAATTCGGGTAGGAAAATTCAAATATTTGGCCGTTGGACAACTAGCAACCAGCTAACCCTAAAATTAGGGTTCCTGATTTCTAGGGAACAGAGTTCGGCCCGAACTCTGTGTGGAGGCAGAGTTCGGCCCGAACTCTGTCTCCAGAGCACAGAGTGGTTCTAAGGGAACCATTGGGCAATATCTGGTTTGGTGGAGCTTGGAATTATTGGGTAGGCTATAGTCTAAGTTTCAAGAGCTCAGCATGACTCAGATTACATTAGTCTAGACTCAAAGAAAGTGTAAAATATAGACTCGAATATAACTGAAAAGCGGAGGCTGAGCTGTTGTCTGTCTTGAGCTTAATGCAGACGCCATGTGTCGTATTGAATTATTACAGATATTATTTAGTCAATGTTGTCAATATTTGGTTGACTGTGACTTTGTATCAATAATCTCCCCCATATTGATAATTGGCAAAATAATATATGTATATTCAACATTCATACCTGGACACAGTTAAACATAGCTCCCCCATAATCGATGCCGAGCTAGAAATAATAGCTCCCCCGTAATCAGTGAACGGTGCTGAGCTAGAAGCAATAGCTCCCCCGTAAATAATGCATTGAACCTGTTGGCCTGATAAATAATATCTCCAAAAAGCACAAACAAGCACAGATATACGAAAGAGACAAATATATCCAGAATATACATAGTTCTCCCCCTTTTGGCATTTAGCAATATAGACTGCAGATGAATGAATAGCATAGAAACTGCAGTAGACAGTTAATAGTGATGCAACCACACCAAGCAGAGAAGAAACAGTATATGAATAAGCAAAATGAGTCACTAGCATAAAATATAAAACTAAGCATAAAAAGTCATCACACAGAACCAGAGTCATCAAACTACCAGAGTTTTAGAACATCCAAGTACATAAATCCAAAACAAACTAAATAACTAGAAATAAAAAAAACATCAACTAAGATCATCATCAGCAGCAGCAGATAGTAGCCAATCTCTATCACGGAGCACGAGAGGGCCCAGCAGAGTCTGAATGATCAGTGAATGAACGGCTGGGGTCCACGATAGCAGCATTCGGATCCAGGTAATGCATGACCCAGGGGTCGTCAATGCGATATCCAGCGCGACCAGGATCCCGCTCCATGGGAATGGGTATAGAGGGGTGACGAGACATAGAATACCGGATATCATGCAGCGAGTTGCTGAGGGCACTCATCTGCAGGGTAGTCCGATAGTCCATCTGAGTCCAGCGATCGTCCTCAAGAGCAAAACGATCCCGGAGCATAGTCTGAATAGACTCAAGAGTGGCAGGTGGAGGTGGTGCATCCTGACCGAGTGGAGGGGCGTCAGGCTCCTCATCATCAGACTGCTCAAAAGTCTCAGGAGAGGCGACGACTGCCTGAAGACGTCGTGCCTTGGACAGAAAAGCAGGAGCAGGCAAGAATTGACAGTCATGAATAGGAATGATGAATGCACGAAAAACCATAGGAAGGTATAAAGGATAAACCAAGGCTCTTGGTTTCTTCCTACAGTTTATCATCCAGTCCATCATTGTCCTTGGAAGATTGAAGGGGATACGATAATGAAGGTGATACAAAGCAGAGATCTCAAAGTATGTAACTTCATCGATGGAGCCAGCTTTTGGCAAGATAGTGTTGAAGATAATTCGATGAAGCTCATAGAAATACGGGTTGAGGTGCTTGGCCATAAGCTTGCGAGGACTTATGTTAGGAGCACATAATTCCTTCTTGAAACTTTCAAGAGAAGTTTCACCAACAAATTGGAATTGGCGAGCTTCCACAAGCTTATCCCAAATATCGAGATCTTGAAGTGCAAGATACTCGCCCAACTCAGAAGCATCAAAAGCAATATCAATACCGGCAACCCGGGAATAGATGTGAGTGGCATCGTGAGTCAAGTTGCAATAGAACATTTGAATGGCGCTACGATAAATAACAAAGTTTGAAGCCACTAACTCATTTAAGCAAAGATCTTGAAACAATGATTTATATTGAGAAAAGAATATAAAATTTATAGGATGTCCCCCGAACACCGGACGAGTCCGAAAGTCGCTAAACCACTCGTTAGATGCGTCTAGCGACACAAACAATCGGTCGTCATATGTATTAGGATCGTGGGGACTAGGCAGGTTGAACAACTGATGAATGGGTTGTTGTTCAGCTACTTGCTCAATGGGAGGAGGAGGATTCGAAGAGGAAGCTCCCTCAGTTCGGATCCTCTTCCCACGATTGGGCAAGCGAGGAGCCATTTGCAAGAAAATAGAGAACTTGAAATGGAGAGGAAGAAGGAGATATACCTGAAATCAACAACAAACAGTGGAAGAGAATGATGAGAAACCCCTTTCCCTTGATTTTGAGGAGTAATGGAGCACTCTTGATAGAAAACTAGGGTTAGGGTTTGTAGGAAAAAGTTTGGAGAGGTGGAGAAGAAGGAAAGAGAGATGAAAACCCGAAAATAAAGAGAGTTTTCTTTGGTCGGAGGGAATCTGGAACGTACGATCTAAAATGATCAAACGGCGGAAGCTGTCCCCGACGCTGGAACAATGGGACCGAACTCGGCCCGAACTCTGTTAGGGGCAGAGTTCGGCCCGAGTTCTGGATCAGTATTCCAGAACAGAAAGATGGGCTAGAAGATAGAAAAAATGGTTAAGTGTTGAAAAAAGAGTTAGAATGAGGATAAAAGCTTGATGGAATCAAACAAGTAGATAGAGAGGTATACTAATATCAGAATGAACTTAGAAAATATCAAGTAGGCAATAATAAATCAAAACGAACCATATAATAAACAAGGAAATATATTATAATTCAATAGTTTGAATTTGCCAAGGGTTAGCTGCAGGGGCCGGATCCCAGCTAGCGGTAGTCCTGAGGACTAGTGCACCGTGTCGCTTAGGCTTTTACGCCTTGTTGTCAGAAGGACCCTTTCGGCTTGTACCCATAGCAAGTTCATCGTAAGAGAATCATAATATAATCGATATTTATGCAGGTGAGTTTCAATTTATGACAGCTTCATCTAAAATTCCAAGTTCACGATAAAGGAAATTGAAGCGCTCTTCGGATAATGGCTTAGTAAAGAAATCTGCTAGCTGATGATCAGTGTCAATAAACTCTAAGTTAATCGTGCCATTTTGCTGATGATCACGCAAAAAGTGGTGTCTGATTTCAATGTGTTTTGTGCGTGAGTGACAGATAGGGTTCTTAGTCAAGTTAATAGCACTAGTATTGTCACAGAATATAGGAATGTGCATGAAAGATAGATTATAGTCTTCAAGGGTTTGCTTCATCCACAGAATTTGTGCACAACAATGCCCAGCTGCGATGTATTCAGCTTCTGTTGTGGATAGTGCGACAGAATTCTGTTTCTTACTAAACCAAGAGACTAAAGCATTTCCTAATAAATGACACGTGCCGCTTGTACTTTTACGGTCGACCTTGCATCCGGCGAAGTCAACATCAGAGTAACCAATGAGGTCAAATGATATTGTCTTGGGATACCACAGGCCCACTGTAACCGTACCCTTAAGGTATCGAAAGATATGATTAACTGCGGTCAAGTGTGATTCCTTAGGATTTGCTTGATATCTAGCACATAGGCAAACACTAAACATGATATCGGGGCGACTAGCAGTTAAATAAAGTAAGCTGCCTATCATACCTCGATACTTACGTTGATCAACGGGTTTGCCGCTATCATCTGGTTCAAGTTTGGTTGATGTAGCCATTGGAGTGCTGATTGGTTTGACGTTGTCAAGATCAAACTTCTTCAGCATGTCCTTTGTATACTTCGACTGACAGATGAAAGTTCCATTTGCCATTTGTTTTACTTGCAGACCAAGAAAGTAGTTGAGCTCTCCCATCATGCTCATCTCAAATTCCGTCTGCATACACTTGGCAAATTCTTGACAGAGGGTTTCATCAGTAGAACCAAAAATGATATCATCAACATAAATTTAAATTAACAGAATAGTGTCTTTAAAAGATTTTATAAATAGTGTAGTGTCAATTTTCTCTTTTGAAAAACCTTTCTCAAGCAAGAAACTGCTTAGCCTTTCATACCAGGCTCTGGGAGCTTGTTTAAGTCCATATAGCGCTTTCTTTAGCTTGAACACGTGGTCGGGAAATTTATGATTTTCAAAGCCAGGAGGTTGTTTTACATAAACTTCCTCCTTAATAAAACCATTCAAGAAAGTACTTTTCCCATCCATTTGAAATAATTTGAAATTTTGATAGTTTGTAAATGCACAAAGCATCCGAATGGATTTTAGTCTAGCAACAGGAGCATACGTCTCATCGTAGTCGATACCTTCCTCTTGGTTGTATCCTTGAGCTACTAGACGAGCTTTGTTGCGTGTGACTGAACCATCTTCATTCACTTTGTTTCTAAACACCCATTTAGTGCCAATTATCGAGTGATTAGCCGGTCTAGGAACTAGTTCCCACACTTGGCTCCTCTCGAATTGGTTGAGTTCATCTTGCATAGCAGAAATCCAAAATTCATCATTAAAAGCTTCAGAAATGTTTTTCGGCTCAACTTATGAAATAAAGGCAGTGCTAGCAATAGAGTCTCTTAGTGATGATCTGGTAGTTACTCCACGTGAAACTTCGCCTATCACTAAATTTTCTGGATGAGAAGGTTTGAAAGAAAATTTCTTAGGCAAACCCTCCAGAGAATTAGTTTCGGTTGAAGTATTCATTGGAGTAGAAGTTGATGGCTCAACGTCATCATCAAGAGTACTTACTGTACTGTTATCTTCATCAAAAGTCATATTTGTTGACTCTTCCACAATTGGTGAGCCTTTATTAAAAACTCTATATCCCTTACTCTTGGTGGCATAACCAAGAAAGATACCATCGTCAGCTTTGGCATCAAACTTGCCTAAGTTGTCTTTGGTGTTAAGGATAAAACATCTACAACCAAAAACTTTGAAATAAGAAACATTGGGGGTTCTCCCAAACCAAAGCTCATAGGGTGTTTTCTTCGTAATGGGACGAATAAGCACCCTATTCAAAATGTGGCATGCTGTACTGACAGCTTCTGCCCAAAAATATTTCGGAAGTGAAAATTTATTCAACATGACTCTAGCCATATCGCCGAGAGTCCTATTCTTCCGCTCCACAACACCATTTTGTTGAGGAGTTCTTGGACAAGAAAATTCATGATCAAAACCATTTGCATTACAAAAATTTTCAAAATCATAATTTACAAATTCGCCTCCATGATCACTTCGGATTCGAGTAATCATGTAGCCTTTTTCGTTTTGAACTTTCTTTACAAAAACTTTGAAAACAGAAATAGCATCGCTCTTATTTGCGAGAAAGAAAACCCAAGTAAATCTCGAAAAATTATCAACAATAACAAATGTATAAAGTTTACCACCAAGACTAGCTACTCTACTAGGACCAAATAAATCCATATGGAGTAGTTGCAGGGGTCTAGAAGTACTTACAGAGTTGATGGAATGAAATGAGGATTTGGTTGCCTTGTTTAGTTCACATTCGGCACATATCGTGTCCTTTTTGAATGTGATGTCGGGCAATCCTCTCACTAGCTTCTTGGTCGATAGCCTGGATATAGCATCCATGTTGGCATGACCAAGGCGCTGGTGCCAAAGTAGTCGTTCGTCTTTGTGGGCATATAAACATCTACCTGTATTGTTAGTATCTATAGAAAGATAGAAAATATAAATGTTATCCTCTCTTTTCCCTTCAAAAATAATGTCTCCCGTTGACCTATCATAGATGAGACAATTGTTTTGTCCAAACTTAATATCATATCCATGATCAGCAAGATGACTAATGCTGAGCAGGTTATGCTTTAACTCGGTCACTAGGCAGACATCCTTTATTACAGGAGAGGGAGGATGACCAATAATACCATTACCTATTATGTGCCCTTTGAGATTGTTACCGAAGGATATGTATCCTTCTCTCTTCATCGATAGTGATACAAAAAGATTTGCGTCTCCTGTCATATGTCGTGAGCATCCACTATTGAGAATCCACTTACTCTCAGTTGAGGAGGGAAGGTCCACCTACATCAAGAGTAGATGTGACCTTCGGTACCCATGTTCTTGAGGGTCCTGAAAAGTTAGTTTTCGGAAACCATGCATATATCTTTTTGTCTACCAGTCTTCTAACTCTACACTATGGTGAAATGTGTCCATGTGATCCACAGTAGGTACAGATAGCATTTTTATTTATACTAGGAGCATGAGAATAATATCTATAAGCAACAGGATGATGTGCAGAGTTAGCATGGTGATGATGATTATGCATAGAATGAGTGGCCTGGTGATGGTGTCTATGTGGCATAGCATGATGATATTGTCTATGATGTGTGACATGCTGATATTGTCTATATGGCATGGCATGTGGGTGTGGCATGGTATGATGATTTTGTCTATGTGGCATAACATGATGATTTTGTCTATATAGCATGGCATGGTGATGATTTCTATATGTAGAGTGATGTTGGTTGTGTCTTTGTGCAGTATGATGAGGTGTATTCTTACGTGCACGTGGTTTATGGAAGTTTGTGTATAAAAAAGCATGGTTATGTGCTGTATGAGGATGACGTGGTTGACTAGCATGAGTGGTGTTGTGCCCATGTGATTGGGTTTGAGGTTGAACAACCTGTTTGCCCAATTTGGTTTCTAATCTCTTAGAAACAGCTTGCAGTTCATCAACTTTAATATTTAAGCCATATATCTTAGTCATGGAAATCTTGTGTCTACTCTTTTCTTCAGCAAGTAACGTGTTGAGTGTAGTGATTTCTTGAGTTTGTTGCTCAATACGTGCTTCAGCATCATGTAAGCTTATTTTAAGCTTGGATACTTCATTTGTGACATCAGTGGGTGACGTGTTTCTAACATTTTCAAGAAGTAAAGAAATTCTTTGTATCTCGTCTTCAAGACTTTTGATTTTGTCCTTGGCATGTTTGTATTTACCGATGACCTTTTTGTGATCATCGAGCAAATCAGTGAAGGCATCGCCAAGTTCATCAAAAGAGAAGTCGTCTAAAGTTTCGTTAGATACCTTATTGGAAGTTGCCATTAGGCACACATTTGCTTTATCTTGAGGAGAGTCCTTTTCTTCCTCGGAGTCACTCGCTTCACTTTCATGCCAAATGCTTGTGTTGTCATATTTCTTTGATGAGTTCTTTTTGTATGGCTTCTCATAGCGGTTGCTCTTCTTCAAGAATGGACAGTCTTTTCGGACGTGTCCAGTCTTCTTGCAGCCATAGCAGGTTGGCTCTTCTTCATCGTCTTCTTGTGGTTCCTTCTTTCTTCTATTGAAGCGAAGGAACTTCTTGAAGTTGTGGACCATGAGAGCTTGGTCTTCATCATCCGAGTTGTCATCTTCGGTCTCATCGTGCTCAGCCCTTTGTCGATGAGCTTTGAGAGCGATCTCCTTAGTCTTTGGAGCAGGCTCTTCGAAGTCCTTGAGGTCAAGCTCTGGGTCATGAGCTTACCCATCAAGGTCTCCATTGACATGGTAGTGAGATCGTTCCCTTCTATGATGGCTGTCACCTTAGGGTTCCAAATTTTTGGTAGCCCCCTAAGCAACTTGCGAATCTTCTCATGATTTGAATATTGTTTTCCAAGTGAAGACAGGGGGTTGATGATGTCGAAGAATCTTGTGAACATCTGTATGATCGTCTCATTTGGCTTCATCTTGAACGCCTCGTATTCTTGCGTAAGACGACTGATTTTTGATTCCTTGACTTGGGTGGTCCCTTCATGCGTCACTTCTAGAAGCTTCCATACTTCGTGAGATGTGGTGCATGTGGATACCCTGTTAAACTCATTCCTGTCTATAGCATAGAATAAAGCATTAATAGCTCTCGCGTTTAGACTTGCCTGTTTCTTCTCTTCGTCAGAATATTTGTCATGGGATTTCTCAATGAGATCACCGTTGATAACTATCCTGGCGGGCTTTTTGTAACCGTCAGTGACGACTGTCCACAGGTCGAAGTCTAGAGACTTGAGATAAAAACTCATCCTTGTTTTCCAATACGTATAGTTAGTTCCATCAAATAGGGGAGGCCTATGAGTGGACTGTCCTTCACCGTGATTGGAAATTAAGGATTGTGTGGTTGCCATGGATCAGCTCTAGGATGTAAGTCCTTGTAAAGAGAACAGAGCTCTGATACCAATTGAAGAACAGTTTGGCAACTCTAGAGGGGGGTGAATAGAGTTTATATAGAAAATAACCAATTAAAAATTAACTCTTTCACGATCTATGAATAATCAGAGTAAAATGCGGAAAGTAAATGAAGAGCAAGAAAGCATACACAAACACAGCGATTTTAACCTGGTTTCCCTCGTGGAGGATTAGTCCATGCCTGAGAACTCTAGCTCAGGATTAAATCTACTATTTGTGAAATAGTAGTTTATAACCCGTGCCTTTACTTCAGAAGAGCACGTCAACTTCTTACAGAGGATCGCAGTGGCGATTTGCTTGAAATTGTCCAAGCGACTTCTTCAACTCTTGTACAAGAATCCTAATTGAGAGATGCTGAGCACTCGAGACTTAGGAGGCTTGTGGCTAGTAGATGGGAAGGGTATGGCTTATTTGAGCTATAAGAGAGAAGAGAAGAGAAGATTGGATGATTTGAAATGAGAGAATTCATGCCCTATTTATAGTGTTTTTATAGGCAGAATTCGGCCAGAATTAGGGTAGAAAAATTCAAATATTTGGCCGTTGGACAACTAGCAACCAGCTAACCCTAAAATTAGGGTTCCTGATTTCTCGGGGACAGAGTTCGGCCCGAACTCTGTGTAGAGGCAGAGTTCGGCCCGAACTCTGTCTCCAGAGCACAGAGTGGTTCTAAGGGGACCATTGGGCAATATCTGGTTTGGTGGAGCTTGGGATTATTGGGTAGGCTATAGTCTAAGTTTCAAGAGCTCAGCATGACTCAGATTACATTAGTCTAGACTCAAAGAAAGTGTAAAATATAGACTCGAATATAACTGAAAAGCGGAGGCTGAGCTGTTGTCTGTCTTGAGCTTAATGCAGACGCTTTGTGTCGTATTGAATTATTACAGATATTATTTAGTCAATGTTGTCAATATTTGGTTGACGGTGACTTTGTGTCAACAGGATTTACGTCCTTACAGTCTACATTACATAAAATAAAATACGGTCTATATTGCATGAAATAAAATACGGTCTAGACGGTCTATATTGTATGAAATAAAATATGGTCTACACGGTCTACATTGCATGAAATAAAATATGGTCTACACGGTCTACATTGCATGAAATAAAACACAGTCTACATGGTCTACATTGTATGAAATAAAACACCGTCTATGGGGTTGATCACATATCTACTTAGTATGTACTTCCCCACCTGACTTCTACACATGGATTAGTTATGATAATAAATCACAAAATACGATAAAATAAAACATGGTATCATGACTAGAATTCATATGACACTAACATGTGTGCTGAACGTGTCAAGAATCAAATATGTATCAATAATTATATAATTATAGTTATTAACAATACTGGAAACAAGACATGGACTGTACTCGCCTAGTGTCCTGAGCTGCTAATAAAGGTCTAGTGCAGCAAAGAAAGCCAACGGCCACAACCGTCCTCGGATGCTGAAATAAACATCACGAACGTATTTGGTATAAAAGTAATATCTAAAAATGTCTACCCAAAAGTCTAATTCTAGACACAGGCAAAATCATAATTTTGGATTAAAATGATGTCCGCCATTGGACCCACTTTGTACCAAAAAATGTGCCAGTATCTACGGTCTCTAAAGTCGTCAAACTACATCTCTACGGGTCCGGTTTGATGAAAAGAACCCAACCGTATGTCCAAAGTTGGATTTCAGTGGGCCGTGTACAGATTTGATCGTTGGATCAGGTCGTAGGCCGCCAAAATAGTGTTTCGGTCGACCATCTCAGAATTGGACCAAACCTGGCATACATGACTAGAAAAATGATACGATCCTATTGTCATAAGTTTTGTCTCGAAATGACGAACATGCACGAAGTTATGGACTAGTTTACAAAAGGGCCGATACGGGATATTTCGACGGATATGCCTCGATTTTGTCACGCACATACAGGAAAATTGAGTTCCGTCGAATCCCACACGTCGACAACATCCATACACGTCTTTCGATGCTCCTGGGTTGCGACCACGTTGCCCAGTTTATCGGAGCGCACGTCGTATCGGGAACTTTTCCTAGAATTGTATATTTTTGAGAACTATTTTTTATGATTTTCGAATTCTGTTTTCATGGCATATAGTAGATGAAATAAAGAACTACAAAAGGGGTTTTACTTTCTTATATGTTGTCTTCAACCCTGTTTAATTATATTTTAATAAATTGATTTGGATTGGCAAATATTTGCCTTCTAATATTAGGTCGAGGTGGTTGGAGGCTCTATTTTAACCCTGTCTAACTTGTGATTTTTCCTGAGTTTTCATGAATTATCACGGGCAGCACAAATCGAATATAAAATTCCAATTAAAAGGGATCAAAGAGGTTCAACTAAACTATAGGTAGAAATTTACAAATTGAAAAATGATCGAATATGCTAACAAAATTTGCATATCGAACAGAGGTACCTGGCTGTTCGAGTGATAACAGAGTGATGCCCTGTTTCGTACGTGCACAACGGTCGATTGGCCATCCGACGGCTCAGGGCGACCGTACAAGAGGTTGGTGGTGGCCTGGGGTGTTCGTCGTGGGTTGGCGTGATGTTAGGTTTGATCACGAGCATAGTTTCCGCGTGGAGAATGTAGAAAAAAGGAAATTCTCGAGGGGTTTTAAAATCTAGGTTTCGATTCAAATTTTAATTGGTTTTAAAATAAATTTAAAACGAGTTTTGATCTGATCCGAATGAGAACTTGGTTTGGGATTAAGTGATAAGGATTTGGAAAAGATTTGGATAGCTTTCTTGAATCCAATTGAGTTTCTTTCCAACGTGAGGTTGGGCGTGGGAGAATACGAGTTAGTCAACTGGTGAGATTTCAAAATCTTACGAGTTATTCAATAACTCGCGAGAGGCAGAGGGTGTATAGGGTTATATATATATATATATATATATATATATATATATATATATATATATACGTGTATAGGGTTATATATATATATATATATATATATATATATATATAGTGATCCTCAAAACTGCCAAACGACAATGTGACAAAGAACGGCTCGCGTCCCCAAAACTAGTCAGATGGACAGGGAGTCCCAGAATCTTTTCCTGGCATGTTTGTAGAATCTGCTGATTTTTTGGATCTGTCTGAAGGCCTCTCTGATATTTTGGTTAGTGTTGTATTGGCGTCCTTCATATATGAATTTGTTGTGATTCTTCCACACAACCCAAATACAGGCGGCTGCAACGATCTGGTGGCCATGTGATTCTTTGCCCCAAATGGCTAGAAGATCATTGAAGCCCCCTTCCATCTGGTCCTATCTGCACATGTGCGAGATGAACGTCCACACCTGATCGGCTAGGTCCCCCGAGTACATAACATGTTCGGCAGTCTCCGATTGGTGCTCTGAGCAGTAGTGACACCCAGAAGCTAAGCTGAAACCGATGGTGGTGAGTGCATCGTCCGTGGGGAGCTTCCTGCGGAACGCTTTCTAAATTAGAAACGACCATTTTTTGGGGATACAGGACTGCCAAAAAGGGACGATGATGGGGGGTGGCACTCCGTTGCCGCGAGCCGCTCTCCTCGCTGAAGCAAGCGTAAAGCTTTTGTCGGATGCAGGAGCCCATTTCAAAGTGTCGGGGGGCGCTCATGACCTTTAAATCGGAAGCGGCAAGGTCCGAGGCCACCTCCTCTTATAACCATTCCCTGAACCTGTTTCACTGCCAGTCGTTCTCGCTGTTCCACAGGTCCCGAATAACGCTATTGGTAAGGGCATACATTGACTGCGGGAGGAGGGCATCCCCGAGCCAACGTTCGTGGAAGAGGGACGATCCGTCGGATCCTAGCTGAAGACGGATGAGAGGCTCGACAAGGTGTCGTCCGTGGAGGATGCGGCGCCAGGACGCCGAAGATCTGTTGTTGGAGTCTGCGGCTGAAGGATGTGAGTGCCAAAAATTTTTTGCTTTCATGAATCGGGCCCAGATAGAGTTGGTCGTACGACGCTTCCACCACAACTTCGTGGAAAAAGCATCAACGATTTACGATAATCTGTTGATCCCAACCCTCCCTCCTCTGTAGTATTGGCCATGGAGTCCCAACTGACCCAGTGGTGCTTGTCTTTCCCGTCGTTATGGCCCCAAAAAAAGGAGGCAAAGAGTGTCTCGATGGAGGTGAGCACCTTCTTAGGGGGAGAGCAAGCGGCCAGGGTGTAAATAGGGATGGAAAAGAGGACGTGCTGGATTAGGATCATCTTCCCTCCCGACGAAAGAATAGCGTTATGCCATCCTTCGATTTTTTTTATTATGTACACCATCCCTTCGAAGATACCCACATTGGATCTGCCGTACACCAGCAGACATCCTAGGTAGGAGAATGGAAGATATGCTACTGAGAAGGAAGTGATGTTGAAGAGTAAAGTAGAGTGGTCCATGTTGGCTTTATGGTGTGTGTAGATACGCTCTTGCTGGCATTGAGGCGTTGTCTAGAGCATCTGGTGTATCTCTCCAGGGTGTTGTGAACCACCTCCACGGACCCCATGTCGTCGGAGAAGAAAATAAGGATGTCGTCAGCATAGGCCAGGTGGGTGATGATCGGACATCCGGTGGTGGTGTGAAAGTGTTGGAAGGGGGAGTGTCCACCATCCTATTGAGATTTCTGCTAAGAGCTTATGCGACAATGATAAAGATGGTAGACGATAGAGGGTCACCCTGCCTGACACCTCTGGTCGATTTGAAGAAGCCCTCAGCTTGGCCGTTAATGTCCGTGGAGAACCAAGAGTTGTTGATAGATCTGAACACGATGTCGATCCAGGTTTCCAAGAATATGAAAGCCCTGAAAACCCAAATCATGAACTGCCAGTCCAATCAGTCATATGCTTTCTCCATGTCCAGCTTGATGGCGATGTTCCCACCCCTGGCCAAGAATTTCATGTACGTGATTATCTCCTGAGCCAGCAGGATGTTGTCTAATATGTTTCGGCAGGCAACAAAGCCGCTTTGCTCCTCGAATATGATCTTGGGGAGAAGTTCGGACATGCGGTTGGCGATGATCTTCGATATGATTTTGTTAGTGAAGGTACACAGGCTGATAGGGCGGAAGTCTTTGAACGTCTCCGGGTTCTCCTTCTTGGGGATGAGGATGAGGTTGGCATAAGAGATCGTTCTGGGATATCTCGCTCCTTGAAAGAAAGTGGTAGCCGCCTCGAAAAAAATCAGGTTCGATAATGTCCCAGCAAGATCTGAAAAAGACTTCAAAGAATCCGTCCGGACCAGGAGCACTGCGTTCGTTCAGAGCCCAAACTGTGGATTTGACTTCCTCCGTCGTGGGGGGCGAAGCAGTTGGGTATTGTTGGATTCGTCAATCAGACGGGGGACCTTCGCAAGGAAGTCCACGTCTTTGACAATGGCTTCTTTGGAGAATAATTAGGAATAGTAGTTGCAGCGGAGGCTTGGATACTCCATTGGTCTTTGAGAATGAGCTCGCTCTCGTCGGTGATTAGGTGAAGGATGAGTTGTTGTCTGTGTTCCTTGACACAGAAGTGAAAGTAGGTAGAGTTTCTGTCCCCTTCAATGTCCCAAGTGAGCCTGACTTTCTATTTCCAAAATTTTGTTTCCACTTTCAGTCGAAATTTGAGTAGCGCTCTGGTGAGGTTGAGGGAGCATCGAGCCGTCGGTGATCTGTCAGACTCGTAAAGAATCTCCGCACGAGTGACACCGTCCTCCGTCGTTCGCACTGCTTGGAAAATATTGCCAAATGCATTCTTACTCCAGGCCGTGAGTGCTTTTCTCGTTGCTTTGAGTCTAGCTGCCACCCGGATGAGCGGGTCGGGGTCGCCGGAGGTGTTCCAAGCTGCTGCCACTGTGTTCCTGAATTGTGGGTAATGGCTCCAAAAGTCGAGGAAACGAAAGGCTTTCTTGATCTGGTTGGTGTTGTTGTTGATCTCAATGAGGAGGGGGAATGGTCTGATTCTGTAGAGTTGAGGTGGGAGAGGTTGGATGTGAGGCCCATGTCCGACCACATGGTGTTGACCAGGGCGCGATCCAGGCGGGAGTATTACCATTGGGAGCCTTCTTGCATGTTGTACCATGTGAAGGCGTTGCCTGAGAACTGGAGGGGAGACAGGTGGTTATTGAAAATGAAACTGTTGATGTCGTTGATGGCCATCTGCGGGGGCGATCGACCTCCCGACTTCTCTTCTCTACAAATGATTGCATTGAAGTCTCCAACACAAAGCCACGGGAGGTTGAAAAAATTAAGGTGAGTGTCACTCAGGGAATCCCAAAGTAGTTTGTGTTTTGGGATGTCGCAGCTGCTGTGGACAGTTGACAAAAGAGAGCAGGACCGAAGCGTGGGGTGTTCTACCCATCACGAGAGCACCTGTCTCGAATTATGGACTATGCCTAATTTGTTGTCTGCCGCAAAAAGGATCTAGATGTCGTTACAGCTGGCTACGGCTGAAGGGAAACCGAGCTAGAGCTGGATGGATTTGAGTTTTTTGTGTAGGATTTTGGGTTCGATAACCACTAAAATATCAATCATGTGGCATTTCTTGAGACTCATGAGTCTTCCAAGTGTTGGTTCGTTCGCCAGGCCCCTAATATTCTACGAAAGGATGTTAAGCATTAGAGATCTTATAGAGGAGGGTTTTATGAGTTTCACGGCAGACCTAGTGGTCATGGCCGTGGGCTCTTTGTCAGTTTTCTTCTTCCTGTTTGCTTTGTGTTGCACGGAGGCTATGGCCTCTAGGCTGTCCTTCGATGCAGACAGACCTTTGGTGGGGGATACTGCTTCCTCCGATTGGACTGCTACTTCCTCCGAATGGTGCATGTAGGCCTCTCCTTCAATTTCTGCTAGGGCTCCAAAGTAGCTATTTGGGCTGAGGATCCCGACTTTCGTGGATTGTTGAAGCCTGGCCACTGGGGCTAGGCTAATATTAGCCAAGGCGTTCGCACAAAAGCCCACTGTGAGGTGATGGGGTGCTGTGTTGTCTGGTTCGTAGGCTTCTATGCTTTTGAGGGCTGTAGGTTTCTCCCTAGACGGAATCTCCTTCTTATCTCTGTCTGGGTTGTCCTCGTTGACCGCCAAGATGGCCTCTGATGACTCATCGGAGCTGGAGATCTCTGTGGTGCGTCTGTTGGTGCTGACGTAAAGATGTCGGATTTATTGGTGAGGATGATGGCCGAGGGTTTGTAGGACGCCACGGCTCTGCTCGTAGGGGAGAGGGGTTATGTGCTGGGAGTTCTGACGATGTCGTCGAATCGGACGTGAGAGTTTGGGAGAGGAAGAATTAGGGGTTAAAGATTTTAGGGAGTTGGCATGGTGTTGTTTCTCTTTCGGTTCTAAGTCTTCTTCAACTCCATGTGCGCTCTAAAATAGTGCTCCGTGGTGTGACCTCTCATATGGCAGTACTTGCAGAAGATGACGTTGTTATCGTAAACGATGGTCTGAGTGTGCGTCTTGTCCCCAAGCTCAATCTGAATTTGAGTTGGCAGGTCCTTGGACAAGTCGAGCTCCTGCAGATTTTGGCGTAATTGCCCCTAGAAAGGTTTCGGGTCTCTTCGGCCATGGCCACGAAAGTCCCGAATGAGCTGGCGATTCTTTTCAACGTCGCAGGGGCGAAGCAGATTAGGGGAATGTGGGGAAGGGTAACGGAGGCCGAGACTATCGCCGAGTCCACTTTAGTGCTGAACTCGGGAGTCCATTTGATGATGTTCATGCTCTGGGTGTCGATCTTGTCGGTTCCTCTCGACCAAACCTTCGTGTGGTCTACATCGGAGGATAAGTAGAGAAATATGTGTTTGGGGTCTAAAGGAGCGACCTTGTATGCGGAAGTGAGGCCCCACCCGACGATCGCTTCCTACATTCTGGAGAGCTTCGGGAATCCGTTGGGGAATTTGAGAACGCAGGTCTGTGAGAATGTGACGGATAAGGATGAAACTTCGACGGTGGAGAAGGGAACACGAATTATATGACGCAAATCGTATGGAAATTCTATCTCAGGGAGTACAATCTCCTTGGCACGATGGAAAAGAATCGCCGCTCGCTCTGGTCTGAGCTTCTGTGTATGACAAGGGAGTCGTGAGAGCCGCGAATGAGGCAGATGGCATGCCGTAAGCGTACGACGGGAGGGCCGCAGTTACAGGGGGTAGGGTGGTGGCGTATGTCAAGAGTGATGAGGTAGTGGGGGGACACAACTGTGTTAGGAGTTCGAGAAGGGGGATGGGGGCGCCTTGGCAAGAGGAGGTGCTGAGGGGGTGTAGTTGGATAAGAGTGCGCTGATGGGAACAGCGCCAACAGATCTGCAGTGATAGCTGGAGATGCCATGTGAGGAGCAAGCGCAGTGTGCACGCCAAGCCCGTCGGGCCCCACAGCCGATGAAAAGGTACCAGCAGGAAAGTATGGGTGCCAACTGCATTGGGACCCACCAGAGTGGACGGAAACACATGGACGCCAGAAGGGGGCAGCACGTGGGCTCCAAAAGGTAGCAACATCGCTGGGCTCTGGGTGCTAGCATAGCTGGGCTCATACAGCCGAAGGGGGGCGCCATTGCCCCTGGGCCCCACAACAAGTGGATAGGCAGCAGCAGCAGCAAGTGCCACAAGCGCACAATCGGGAAAAGAGGCACCTAACCGCTACCAAATGTCACCCCATATGGGCACCTGGACCGAGGATGCAGGGGCGTATTCAAATGGTGACAGCTCGGCTCGACTTCCAAGCCATACGGTGCTGACGGAAGGGACGGGACAGCAGAGAGAACTGTTCCCGGGTAGAGCGATGGCGGGGTTTGGCCTACCGAACGCAGTAGGCTGACGGCAACATGGGGTGAGTCCCGCAGACGGTCAGCTGGGGGCCACCGACGGCCAACCCGCCGTCGAGACAGCGAGATAAGGTGGGTGAAAGGACGGCGGAGGGCGGGCGGAATGCCTGAGGCGCTAGAGGCAGGGGAGATGAAAGGTCGGCCGACGGAGGGGGCTGGCCGACCAAAGGGGGAGGCGGAAGGGGGGGAGGGGAGAGGACGTGGGGGAGGCGGGGGAGAGGGCGAAGGAGGGGACGCCAAACCGAAGAGAGCGAGGAGGTCGGAGGGCCACGACTGCGGCTGAAAGTGTGCCCGAGGGGGAG
Organism: Iris pallida; assembly: GCA_029216955.1. Lineage (NCBI taxonomy): Eukaryota > Viridiplantae > Streptophyta > Magnoliopsida > Asparagales > Iridaceae > Iris > Iris pallida. Next base: position 79,766 of record JANAVB010042225.1, read on the forward strand.
GAGTCATGACGCCTACACGGGAGGGAGAAGACGGGAGGGGAGGGGAGGAGAGGAGGAGACGCCCGCCGGTTAACCAGGGAAGGGGGCTCCCCTTGGAGAACGCGAGCTCGCGAGAAGAGGAGCTCCATCTTGTATTATATATATATATATATATATATATATATATTATATATATATATATGTAGAGATAGAATAGATAGAAATATATTCATATATATATTTTTATATTTATTATATATATATTTATAATATATATATGATATATTATTATATATATATTATATATATATATATATAGTTTATATATATTTTATATATAAATATATATATATATATATATATTATATATATATATATATATATATATATTGAATATTATATATATATATATATATATATATATATATATAATATATATATATATAAATATATATATTATATATTTTTATTTATATTTAATATATATATATATTTATATATATATATATAATATATATATATAATAGATATATATATATATAGATATTAAGATATATAAAATATAGGGTTATATATATATATTATATATATATATATATTATATTATATATATAATATATATATAGATATAATATATATATATATATATAGATATATATATTAAAAAATATATTAAAAAATATATATATATATATATATATATATAGATATATATATATATATATATAATATATATATAATATATAGAAAAAAAATATATATATATATAATATATAGAAAATATATATATATATATAATATATATATATATATATTCTATATAATATATATATTATATAGATATTATATATATATAGAACACCATATAAAAAAAATAGAGAATCACCATTTTATTCCAATATATATATATATATATATAATATATATATATAATATAATATATATATATATATAGGTGTGTGTGTGTGTGTGTGTGTGTGGGTGTGTGTGTGTGTGGTTATTTGTAGTTAATAGGATATAGGTATACATGTATCTATACTCTCCTCTAAATTTCAAGAATACATTAAAGATAATTTATAAGCTTTTATATACATATATTTTCTCTAAAATTTCTAATACACAGAAAAATATATATACACATACATATATTCCAATAATTGAAAATAACTACTTTCTAATATTTATAACCAATACATATATATGAAAATAATAGTAGGTTTAACTATGCAACTATGTTACACATAGTACATAATTAACTAAAATCATCTAAAATTTCTAATTAGTTTATAAAGCCAAGAAAATAGTAATTGTACTTTTATTCTGAAATTAGAAATTAATTCTTCCAAATAAAACAATATCAAAAATAACTAAATTATATTTAATAATAAAAATTTAGAAATTCAGGGGGTTTACATCCTACCAACTTAAAAAAATTTCGTCCTCGAAATTAAATAAGTCTAATATCAAGGAACTACATGATTAATACGATGAGAGGGTAAACACATAAATTCGTATATCGATTTCGAAAAGAGGGAGGTAGTTGTAAAAGTAATCTACATTGGCTCCATATCCTAAGAGATAAGGTTTTCTTGGTTCAAGGTCCTACCCAACTTATAGAAGTTGGCTAACCGAAAAAATTGTCATTACAGGACTTCTAAGAAGGACAATATCTAAAGAGTGGCACGAGAGTATTGAGCACTTCTAACCGCAATCGGATTCTATGTGAGCTTAGATGTTGTCATGGCGTTCTTGGTTAATAACTTCTATATGAGGTTTATTACAATCTAATATCGTTCTTATCGACCATGCTTTCAACAAGATTGTAGGAATCTCTTGTTTGACTAGAACATGTCGGTTCCAAGGACTTCACTCTTCGCCTAACATGGTAACTAAGAGATGTGATGGAAGAGTTCAGGAAAGGAAGAATTCCTAGGCCAAGGGATAAGAGTTCATAATAAGTGTATGAGCCTTGCTATAGAATTAGGATAGGTAAGTGTTTGCAACCTTTAAGTCATAATGACTAGTGTGTGCGGGGTAGTGTTTGGTGTTGTGTAGGAGGCCGATGTTTGCTTGGGTGGAATGCATACGTCATAGGTATGATGCATTTTGCATGGATCATGGGTATTCATTCTATTTTATGTGGATGGATCCATATTGCATGACAAAAATCAAGGGAAGAAAATAGGCATATATGGTTTATTCTAAAGGAAACATGTCATACATGTGGTAATTGAAATGGAGCACAAGAAGATATTTGTGTGGGACTATATGTCATGTGTGTAGCTAGACTGGTCTAGTTCATGAGTGTAAAATTTGTTGGAATGAAAATGCTAGTGTTGTGCTTCAATTATCTAAGTCACGATAGATGGTATCAATTTGATATAGATAGAAGTGGACATTATGAACTACTGACTTATTTTCTAGATGGAGCACTCCATTCCAATCAATTACTAATTTGAAGAAACCCTTTGTTTCTTAGAGAGGCTTGTAATCTATGCACTACAAAATTTTCATTCTTGAGGTTGAACTAAGATGAAATTCTATGATATAACATTATTTGAATAATCACGGTTGCGATCTTTTACCGCGATTATCTATACGCACGAGCAAAGGGATATAAAAGGCAATACGAAGATCATATGCAACTTTCAAACAATGGAAGAAGGGTTACGAATGGCCTCCCATTCTAAAAGATAGAGTACACTAGGCTCATGGTTCAACCCAATAAAAATTGGTTAATCGCAGAAAGCACAGTAATAGGACTTCTAAGAAGGTCAAATTTCGAGGAGATGTATGAGGATAAGGTACTTCTGATCGTAGTCACGAACTCTATAGGATGCATAGGTATTACTTGTTTAACATTGTCCATGTATTGACCGTGTTTCATCAAGGCAGTAGGAGAGGTCTTTGGTCATGCATAACTAGAAACAAGTTGGTACGACATCATTCCATTCATCGCATAACATATGCTACGAAGGGATACGTTTAAGGGATTTATGGAAGGAGGATTAGTGGACCATGAGATGGAGACTACATAATAGGTGTAGGGATCTCTTTCATAAAGTTTGATTTTATAGTCCAAATACGACGATATGTACGAATGGGTTAAATGGGTCTCAATGGGTTCCCTAATTGGACATCAATCTTTGAGTGTACAAATCTTGGGTTTTAATCGATATTGGCTGGACAAGATCCCTTAAAATCAATCTGAACCATTCCTATTAGGTTAGGGTAACCTAGAATAGGTTCTAACTCAAGTGATTGGGCTAATTGCCCTCTGGTTGGTCTACTAGGTTTCTAAGCCCAAAAATGCGTCTTTTGTGACTTTTGTGTTTAAGTAGCACAAGAGAACTCAATTGAGTGGCACACTAGTGCATGTGTGTAGTGGTCTCCGAGTAGATCACAACCATATATTGGGTCAAAAGATTTGTGTCGAGGTTGAGTCTCTAACTATCGTCGGGAAGTATATCGGTATTATGGTAAGGGTTGTAGTTTAGTCTTTTTGACCTGAAAGTCGTATCATAAAAATAGAGTACATGGGGACATGTTTTAGTAGGACATGATATGCCTACATAAAGGTGGACTCGTCTAGGTCTTGTATATGAAATTTGTTGGAAGGCAACCGCTAATCTCGCGTTGAATATCAATGTCACGGTAGGGGGACACCAAATGATCAAACTAGAAAGTAGGTGTTCATGAGGCACTGATTTATCCTCCTAGTGGTAACTAACTTATCCTACTCAATCGGTAATCCTAGTAAATCCTAAAATTTGAGGAGCTTACAACCTATACATTTCAAAAATTTCCTTCTTTGAAATTAAACTAAGATAAGGTTTTATGATTAATGAAGTTAGAGAAATTCAAGTCATGATCACGTGTAATAGATAACGTGATACGATAGATATGGATCAAGTTTAAAGATCATTCTTCGATTTTAAATAGATGGAAAATGATTACGTAATAGCTTTCATGGCCCTAGGTGATATGGTGAACTAAGGAGGACATTCTGTGTCTATCCTCTCTCAAATACGAGCATTTTTTTCTGAAATAAGTAAGGCAAAAACAATAAAGAGTTCAAGGGAAAGGGAATCGAATGTGAATATGAGATTCCAAGGTGATTGAATAATTCAAGAGAATTATCAAGGCAGTTGCGGATGAGATCCTGGAGACATCTATATCTCAATCCATGTAGGTTAATTATATGAAGAGCGAACGGATGCACTAAGGTTGATCAGACCATAATACATCGATTCTAATTAGACAATATGTTAGTGGGCGTCCACAATAAACATATGTCCTGAATAAGCTCGATAAAGAAAAAGCTTGCAAAAATTAGGCTATAATAGCAATGTTAGTCAAGATTTTCCAAAAATTAAGTACACGAGAATTATGATTGAAAGAAAGCACAAGTAGTTCAAGTTCATCGAGATCTAAGACTCGTCCGGGTTGTTGTCTCCATAGTTGTCCTTCTAGTCTTTTTGTCTAAGGCCTTGGTCGATCAATGGGTTAGGGACCTCTAAGCTCTATAGTCTAGGTAAACCTATTAGTGTCAGTCAATTACCTCGTTAATAGGTTACAAGGACAATAAAATGCTAGGTTGGGAGGCATGCTACCCAACTTATTAAAGTTCTACTAGTATTGGCTTTGAATCAGTGGGACATACAGGGCATTTCCTAACCTCTATAGTATCTGAAAACTGTAATCATGTCTAAATCATTTTACCGAGAATTTATGTCTCGTTAGTGTACATCTGGCTATAGTAAACCCTTGGTTTCGTGACTCAAATATGATATCGGATATTTGATATCTCTATCCAATATTGATATAAAGATAAATAAGATCAGAAGTGGACAATTAAGACATAGTTTTAACAATATTCGATAACCTACGTTTACTTGAAATAATTTCAACCTTAGGGTCGTGCCTCGCCAGTGCACTGCTGGCTGCAGTGAACCTTGCAATATCCATAACTCAGATAAATGACGACAGTGCGCTGCTGTCTTGCCATCATAAGTCGTCAAAATTATTCCAACTATATCCCTAGAAATTTCAAAAAAATTCTTATCAATTGATCAAGATATAAAAAGTGCAAGTATTCGTCCTTGAAGTGAAAGCATCAGTTTGAAAATAAAACGATCGATGAGGTATCACTTTTGAAAATCAACGATCGAAAATTAAAGGAGATGACTGGAGATTTAATATATAGATAATTGAAGCAAGTTAGGCTTAAAACTCAATAAATGTAGATGAAGTATTACTTTTTAGAAAATAATTACTGACACAAATGAATAAGTAACACAGTCTAGGCAGATAGTTCAAACAATTTTCAAGGTGATTCAAGATAGGTGAAGTGTAAGCATTTGTCCCTGAATAAAAATATTCTCCCTTTTTTTTTGAAAATCAGATAACTGATTAGGAAGAAACGATCGAAGACAAGAGAAATAAATTTTAATTTCTATTCCTCTAATATTCAAGATCGAGGGGAAAGCATAAATATCTTGAATTTCAACCAAGCTAACTTGGAGTAGATATATGGATAATGGTTCATGTTAGGATCAACCCAATGGATGGAAATAAAATATAGACTCTTAGGAAAAACATTTATTTATGGCCAATGGGAAATACTAATTGGTTCAGATAATGGTGATAATATCTAGAGAGGGCAGAAAAAGTAATTTGAATAAATTATCAAGGTTAGGAGTTGAATTCTAGGAAGGCCTAATTTATAGAATGAATAGTCTACTCACATTGGATCCTATCGTCATATTAAAATGTAACAGTGTATCTATAGAAATCTCAAGTTATCTAAATTTATTAAATCCTTACATATACTACATGGCCTATTTAACAATCCTTAACTACCCACAGTCAAGTTGAATAAGGGACTCCTATTCCTAGTCATCCTCCTAAATCAATGAATCCTAATTGTGAATGAGCATTTCCTAATCGCAGGCTCGCAATAGTATAACTAACTTATGTACTACCACGAGTTCACACAACTTGCAAAAACAGACCTCCATGGGCCACCATAAAAACCTGTCACAACCCGTACCGCTTTTCGGGATACGAATGCGTGTACAAGCCAGCCTACGTCGCAGTATCGGCGGTAGAACGCTGTTCAGTCCACAATAAAAAAATACTCAAAATAATCTTCTTCATTCACATTGCTAAACATTTACAAGATTTATATTTAAAGAAAGTAGAATGTTCTTACAAATATTAAAAATGACTACAACTCATCTATCTCGCTAATCTTTAGGTTTTGGCCTGCAAGTGTACCCGTGTCTCCCCAAATGCTAAGCGTAGTCGCGGCTAACTTGAAAAATGTTGGTTTCCAGTCAGGAATGTAACGAGTACAATCCAAACATGCAGTTCCAATATATGATAACGACTATAAAATCATGAGTAGAAAATGACATACATGATGAAATAAATAAACTATAAACATGGCACAAAAATATAGTAAAATAGTTAATCTTGAACTATAAAGACAAGTGAATCATGGAACAAGGAAAACTTAACCAACTACGTGATTTGAAGCACACCTTTCGATATATGATCATGCTGGTCCACTACATCGTATGGTCTACATAGGATTTGCATCCTTACGGTCTACATTGCATAAAAAAAATATGGTCTATATGGTCTACATTGTATGAAATAAATACGATCTGCACGGTCTATATTGCATGAAATAAAATACGATCTACATGGTCTACATGTATGAAATAAAATACGGTTTACACGATCTACATTGCATAAAATAAAATACGGTCTACACGGTCTATATTGTATGAAAAAAATACGGTCTACGGGTTGATCACATATCTACTTAGTATGTACTTCCCCATCCGACTACTACATGGATTAGTTACGACAATAAATCACGAAACACGGTAAAATAAAACATGGAATCATGACTAGAATTCATATGATAATAACATGTGTGCTGAACGTGTCAAGAATCAAATATATATTATAATCATACAATTATAGTAATTAACAATACTGGAAGAAGACATGAACTGTACTCGCCTGGTGTCCTGAACTGCTGATAAAGGTCTGGTGCAGCAAAGAAAGACAACTGCCATAACCGTCCTCGGATGCTGAAATAAACATCACGAACGTATTTGGTATAAAAGTAATGTCTAAAAATGCCTACCCAAAAGTCCAATTCTAGACACAGGGACAAAATCATAATTTTGGGTCAAAATAATGTCTGCCGTTGGACCCACTTTGCACCGAAAAATATGCCAGTTTCTACGGTCTCTAAAGTCATCAAACTACATGTCTACGGGTCCGGTTTGATGAAATGAACCCAATCGTATGTTCAAAGTTGGATTCCGGTGGGCCGTGCACAAATTTGCCCATTAGATCTGGTCATGGGCCTGCCAAAACAGCGTTCCGGTCGACGTTCTCAGAATCGGACCAAACCTGGCATACAGGACTAGAAAAACGATACGGTCTTATTGGCACAAGTTTTCTCTCGAAATGACGAACGTGCGTGAAGTTATGGACTAGTTTATAAAACTGCCGATACGGGGTATTTTGACGGATACGTCTCGATTTGTCGCGCACAAGCAGGGAAATTGAGTTCCGTCGCATCTCACACGTCGTCAACATCTATACGGTCTTTCGATGTTCATGGGTTGCGACCACGTCACCCAGTTTGTCGGAGCGCACGTCGTAACGGGAAATTTTCCTAGAATTTTATATTTTGAGAACTATTTTTCATGATTTTCGAATTCTGTTTTCATGGCATACAGTAGATGAAATAAAGAACTGTGAAAGTAGTTTTACTCTGGTATTTTTGTCTTCAACCTTGTTTAATTATATTTTGAAAAATCGATTTGGATTGGAAGATATTTGCCTTCCAATATTAGGTTGAGGTGGAGGCTCTGTTTTCCCTGTCTAACTTGTGATTTTCCTGAGTTTTTAGGAATTTTGACGGGCAGTACAACTCGAATATGGAAATTCTAATTAAAAGGGATTGAAGAGGTTCAACTAAACTATACGTAAAATTCGTAAATAGTAAAACAATCTAATAGGCTAAAAGAATTTGCGTATCGAACAGAGGTACCTGGCTGTTCGAGTGATAACAGAGTGATGCCCTATTCCAGCGTGCACAACGGCCGGGCGGCCATCCGACGGCTTAGGGCGGTCGTGCAGGAGGTCAGTGGTGGCCTGGGGTGTTTGTCGTGGGTTGGCATGATGTCAGGTTTGATCACGAGTAGAGTTTTCACGTGGAGAATGTAGAAAAAGGAAATTCTCGAGGGGTTTTAAAATCTAGGTTTCGATTCAAATTTTAATTGGTTTTAAAACAAATTTAAAACGAGTTTTGATCTGATCTGAACGAGAACTTGGTTTGGGATTAAGTGATAAGGATTTGGATAGCTCTCTTGAATCTAATCGATTAAGATTCGTTTCTTTCCAACGTGAGGATGGGCGCGAGAGAATACGAGTTAGTCAACTCGTAAGATTTCAAAATCTCACGACTTATTCAATAACTCGCGAGCGGCAGAGGGTGTAGGGATATATTATATATATATATATATATATATATATATATATATATATATATATATATATATATATCTATATATAATAACTTTCAATTATTATATCTGAGTCTAGTATATTAGGTTTTTGAAAAGTATTTCTAAAATTATTCTAGGTACTTATGGTAAATCATAATATTTGATTAATGATTTTCCTATCCAGGTATTATTTCAAATATGTTAATCAATATAGTTTCAAATAGTATAAATATTTCTAAATATAGTTATTGATTGGGTAATTGACATCGTTCTACGCTACTCGATACTACTGCGGCGTAGGCTGGGCGTGACCTACGTACTCGTGTCCGAATATTCGGGTGTGGGTCATGACACATGAATTCGAAGGAATGCGCTGCCAGGACTTCTTGGCACGTGGCCTTTCGGCGATGGCCTCCTAGGCACATGGGGGAGGTCATCGCCCCCAAACACCAAGATATATATATATATATTATATATATATATAATATATATATCTATATATTATGTGTGTGTGTGTGTGTGTGTGTTGTGTTTTGTGTGTGTGTATTTGTAGTTATAGGATATAGGTATACATATATCTATACTCTCCTCTAAATTTAATCAAGAGTACATTATTGATAATTTATAAGATTTTATTTATATACTTTCTCTAAAATTTAATGCATAAGGAAAAAAAACATACACATACACATTTCCAATAATTGAAAATAACTACTTTCTAATATTAAACCATACAATATGAAAATAAGTAGGTTTAATTATGCAAATGTGTTACACATAGTACGCAATTAACAATATATATATATATATATATATATATTATATA